>JACGTP010000034.1:0-269278 GCA_023678845.1 Mischocyttarus mexicanus | reverse complement strand
TCATTAGAAATAGAAAAGAGCTGTTCAAAAGTAGGTCACTGGTAAGAAAAATAGGTCAGCGATACAGAAGTAGGTCAACGATATAAAAGTAGGTCAGCTGTACAAAAACATAGTAATAATCCCATACGTACTGAATGTATAGAAAGATAGGCGAAAGTATTCGTCCAAGTTAAACGAGCTCAACGTCGGTACTGTTTATATCTCACGGTGACTTCTAGGAAATTCGTTGAATATGAAATACACATAGAAAAACATTCCTTAACTACCGGCTTAGTTGAACGTTCAATCTTTTGTTTACGTTCGTCTTTCTCCGTCACTCTTCGGCCGGTGTCGACTACCGAACGTTGTCATCTCGTTGTTAGATTTGTTATTAACCTTCGTGTATGTTCGGTAATTGTCGATTGTATTCGTAATTACTTTTCGTAATAATCGTTAGTCTTCTTCGAGCGTCGGAAGGGATAACAAGGATATTATTTAAGTATGTGATTTATTTCGCGTCATGTATATACGTGTGCGTGTTTTCTTCCTATGCAATTGATATGCATATATGAGCGTGTGTGATACGCATGTGAGTGTATTCTTCCTATGCAAGTGATATGCATATATAAGCAAGTATGTGTAGTGTTGAAAAGTGATATATACATATATGGATAAGTGCAATTATGGATATGGATATGCATGCAGCATTGGATATAAGGACATAGTAATTGTAAAGTATGATTACCATAATTTCTTAAACCTTTTTAGTATTTGATCGCGTGTGATAGGTTTAGTAATAAACAAAAATTTCATATCGCAATCGGTTAATGAATAGTTTACGAACAAATCTAAAACATAATCAACTTTATATCAACTTTTTGAATCAGACTTAACTTTAGATATATTTATTTTTTATAATACTAAAATATTTTTAATTATTTTCTTCAAGTTATTTCACTTACGGTTTTGACAATTACCTATAAAAATAATAATTAAATTTTATAGTTTACTCTCACCCAAAACACAAAATCCCATTAAACCATAATCTTGCAATGGTAAGAATAAAAATAAACTACATTGTTATGCAGTTCGCGTTTCTTTATCATATTTTTCACGAGTGTCGAGTAGATATCGTCTAGCTTCTTCCTCACTGAATTCTTTTACAAAGTCGATAGAAATATTCCTTGTGATTCCCCATGTGATTTCTATATTCAGGCAGATTAGACGGGGTAAAAGGGGGGAATGGATGATGGTTGAAGGATAGATGGAAGATGGGAGATGGGTGAGGGAGGTATCGATAGGTCGTAGGGGTTGAGGAGGTATCGTCTGAATCTAAATTTACGGTGATCATCGACTACTCGTCAAGGGAATCCCTTAAGGTTTATTCCCTCTAGGACCATGACACCATGCATTGCAAAAAGAAACGATTTTCCTATTCGAATGGGACCTTGACTGATTGTGGAACGTTACTTTTCGAATGTCACAGTAGACCTAGACCTAGAATATTTTATTTATACGACTAGGATATATATCTGAGATTGGTAGAAGGAAAAAGTATTCACAATAACTGATAAAATAAAATATTTGTTCATCCTATTTCTTATTTTCTTTGACGAAGGATAGAGAAATGGATTTCGAACAGTAAGTACCTAACAAAAATAATTTTTTGTTTCTATTTTAGTCCCCCTTTTTTCATTTTATCGAAGACTGTAGTCAAAGACATTTTGGTAACATTAATTTAAACGAGTTATAAACAGAATTTTCTTTTTTGAACAATTTTGTATTTTTTAAAAAATTATTTAGCTTAGAAGGTAAAAGTTATTCCAATCTTTACATTTGTCTTCTCAAAATAAACTAAAAAACGATTTTCGTACTTCAACCAGTAGCAGAGATATTCAAAATATTGCATTGAAGCTTTTGAATGAAAAAATGAAAAATTGATAATTGTCAAAAACTACCAACACTCCAATTAACGATTATTATTAATGATATTAGAAATGATTATTAAATGATGCATTTGTTAAAAATAAATATTTAATATAAAGAACAGTGAAAGAAAAAACCCATATAAAAATCTATTCTCATAGTTGTTGATATCCACGAAACTGAAATCAATCGTGAAAAGATGAAGGTTTAGTTTTCCTTTACGAAAAGTTATTACGCCTGATAGGATATATTTTTTGATTACGGTAAAATCGCGTATCTTAATGTTTGAATAGTAGAAGGACTTAGTGTAGCTCGCATTATAAACCAGCTTCATCCATCACTTCTGTCCTTTACGCCCTTTGACACACTCCTACATCTCATTATTTTTAATGAGGTACGTTTGTAGAATACCATGACGTCTAAAGAATTTCCTACTTCTTTTTCATTTTCTTTCTTTCTTTCTTTCTTTTTCTTTATCCGACAACTTGCACGGTCCCTCCCTTTCCCATCAACCTCCTCCCTCTTCTTCATCTTATCCTTCCTTTCTTGCATCTTTTCTTCCTTCCTAAGATTTTCTAACACCTCGACCGTACCGAATTCCATTTCTTTTTTCTTCTTGCATCGCGAGTGAAAATTAAAGTTTCTCTTAGATTGAAGGGGGGAAGAGGGGAAAGGAGGAGAGGGGTACAATCTGTGAAAAAAATCTTTGAGAGTTTTGTTCCGATCGACTTGAAATTTTGATACAACGTTCTTGAAATATTTGACTATAAGAAAATGCAAATAAAAAAAGAAAATCGAGTTTCCAAAAGTGTTTACACATCTTCTACTATTCTCACCTTTAAAGAATCGAATGATATTTCAGATGCGATATTATTCCATATCGAATCACGTTTCATTTCCAATAATAATTTCCGAAACAGCGAATAGAAATTCAGATGAAATTTTGGTAGACTGTATTATTGACGTGGATCGGTTTCTAACAATCTACCAGGAGGAAGACTCGTCGCGATATTTCTCCTTCGAGATTCAACGAATCCATGGTTGGGAAGGAAATATCGGAATAATTATTTTGTAGTATTTGTAAGGTTTGACAATACTATCATTTCTGTTCTGGAACTGAGTATGAAAGAAAATCGATCTATCGAAATCGTGGAAAAGATAATTATTGGATGTACAAATAAGTTTCCGTGTTTTAACAAAATACGGTTTTGAGATTTGTACGAAACCCAAGAAAAATTTGTATTTAAATGAAAAGTAATTTGATAAGATATTTAATATTGTTTTAAAGACATTAAATGTATAATTTGTTTAATAACAACGGTATGAAACTTATTTGTACATTTAATCATTTTTCTTTTCATTTCTTTTCATTTCTTTTCTCTATTGTACAATTTTAATAATAAATTCATGCATACGCGGTGATATTACCTTCTCGGATTTTTCAGTGAAAAAAGGATAAAAAGGGGGGAAGAAAAGTCTCCTTATTTAGACATCAGAAAGAGAAAATACTAGAAATTCTGGGAAGAATAATTTACGGTGTAACATACTCTGTTTAATTTCAATATCGGAGTAACTAAAGTTTCGTATTTTTGTTTTAATTATTTCTTTTTGTTTTTTGTTTCTTGGACTTATCAAAAAAACATTAACAATACTTGGAAGAGTCTCGTATATTTTCGGTCGAGGAAAAATAGAGTTGCAGAAAGAGAGAAAGAGAGAGATAGAAGGAAGAAGAATAAAGTCGAAGTAAGGATTCTCCAAAAGTTTCCACTTTCGTATCGGTCCTGGTTTTTTCCCTCCCATAACACAACTAGGATTCTTTATGTACTCTGTTATAAGATTTAACGAAAGTTTTCCTCGTAAAACGCACCTCATTTTCTTTTCTTTCCTTTCCTTTCTTCAAGATTTTTATTATCGTAAGATTATATTCACAGATCTCGAATACATTTTGTTTATAAGTGTTATTGAACTTTATGTTAAAAACTATAACTAAAGGTGAAGATATTTTGCATTGAAATGATAGATTTCTAATGCAAATAATATTACAGTGTAATTGTTTAAGCTTGTAATTTCCTCTTTATTTTTAATTCCTTCATATTCACTTGAACGTAAATCTTTCTTTGCTAGTATCCTTTTTTCTTCTTATTTTTTTTGTGGATTACAATTTATTGTACCACTGATCTACGTACCCGACAGTAAATGATTATCACATAAATGATTATCGAAAGTAATTCGTACCACATTTTCTTTCCTTTCCTTTCTAAAAGTTTATAAAAAAATTATATTCATAGATATCGAATACGAAGAATAGAATTTTGTTTCTAGGTGTTATTGAACTTCAAGTTAAAAACTATAACTAAAGATGAAAATACTTTGCATTGAAATGATAGATTTCTAATACAAATAATATTACAGTGTAATTGTTTAAGCTTGCAATATCCTCTTTATTTTAATTCCTACATATTCACTTGAACGAAAATCCTTCCTTTGCTAGTTTCCTTTTCTTCTTATTTCTTTCTTGGATTACAATTTATTTCTCTACTCGTTTACGTTTCTTATTATTCGTGTATGTTTTGTTTGATAGAAATAATTAAATTCGAGATAATAGTATTTTTGGAATATCTCATTGTCTTTTTTTTTAAACAAAATAAAATTCCAAAGATAAACGTTGAATTTTCTTCTCAAGCTCGTCCTAGACGATAAGCGTGTCAGCCGGTCATACTTCTTGAGAAGACGTATGTACACATCTGCGTGTGCACTTACTATACTTCGATATTCTCAGCACGAACAAGAGCTTATTGCGCACAATTTTATACGAAAGAGTAGAAAACGTGGGAACCAGACCTTATGGCAGGAGGACCAAGCTTTTCGTAACTCACATTCCTCTTAAAGGTTACCTCAAATTCTTCCTCTTTCATCTTCCTCACCACCCTTTCCTCCAACTCTGTCTTTCTTTTTCTATCTCGTGGACTGATGTTCTGTTTACATTGGAAAGATTTTTTCTTCTTCTTTATTGTTAGAAGACTAGGTACATCATCAACAGCACGCGCAGCTTTCAAATTTAACTCCAAGTATTATTTCGGTCCTTGTTTTTTTCTCATTCACGAATCTCGAAGCTTTCTTTTATTTTTTACTTGTTCGTTATTTTGCTCGAGGAAGAAGTAATGGTACTATCTTTGGACTAAGGGGGAGTTAGAAAAGAAGACAGAAAAGGAGACAAATAAGTGTCATTTGCGGGAACTTTTGATTAAATTTTTTAATTTTGAAGAAATTTGCAGCTAATGCGCATCGATTGCTTGTAAAAGCATATGTCGATGTATCTTTAATATAAACATTGCTAATTTTTTTTCAATGACTTACGAAGGATCAGAAGACTTTTACCTTCTGTAAAATGTACAATTTGTAGTCCATACTATTTCGTAATCTTTGCTACATCACATTTTTCATTGCTCCATTTGACATTTGACGGTACAAATTTCGTCCCTCCTTGCTCCATCTCATATTTGACGCTCCACGTTGCGTTTTTTTGCGATAACTTTAAAACAAACGATGCTAAGTTTTTTTCTTTGATTCCCAAGCGTGCAGAAGACTTGTGCCTTGTGGAAAATGTGCAATTTGCTGTCCATGCAACGTCGTAATTATTTTCTACAATACTCCAAAGTTTAATGTCGCCAAAAATTCCCCTTTTTTTTTCTTAGTTGTCGTCTACGTTTTTTCAAAGTATCTTTAAGTGAAAGATATTGTTATGGAAGGTTTTTGAAGTTCAAGAACGGTGATTTTGACGTTGAAGACAAAGTACGTAACGGAAGACCGAAAGTGTACGAATATGCGGAATTGAAAGCATTATTGGTTGAAGATTCGTGTCAAACGCAAGAAAAACTTGCACTTACATTAGGAGTAACTCAGCAAGCAATTTTATATCGGTTAAAGTCATTAAATATCCAATTTTTTAATAAGAACGACGAGAACTGTTTTGTATACCTAATATTATTACATATTTTTCTTGTTATCGTGAAATATGATCTATGACGATGAACACGTCAATCAAATATTTTATAACGTTATTAAAATAAATAAGAAAGATAACAGAATGAAAGAAAGAGAGAGAGAGAGTGTGAGAGAGACATCATAAAAGCGTTTTCGCAATATCGCACCAATCTACTCCTAGTCTCGTAAAATCGCTGACTCTAAAGCGTGTAAAGAAACGTGGAAGAGAAGGAAAAAAAAGGGAAGGAGAAAGAGGTGTGTGTGTGTGTGTGTGTAGGTTGCTGCGAAAACGTGAAATTTTGCTTCGGTCAGGAATCTACTTCTTTCTTTCCCTTTGATGTACTCATCTTCTTACTGTCTACTACCTCTCTGTCTTTCTCTTTCTCTCTCTTTCTCTCTTTCTATCTTATCTTTCTATATATCTGCCACTTACGAGACCCACTTAAGTAACCAGAATTCCCCTAGCTCTTTTCAAATTGAACAATATATTCATTTTAATACCGGTTTACTATTTGGTTCTTCAATTCTTCCTATTATTTATGATCAATATTTTTCTAATATAATCAAATTATTTCAATAAATTTCAATCTGATCAAATTTTTTTGAAACTAATTATTATCTCAAGGAATTATTGTATTTTTTTACATCATTTTTTAAAAATATATTTCGTTAACACTTTGCCATTTAAGAACCGATCAAGGTTTTTCCAATGACTAGAGTATTTCAACTATTTAAATTGTAAAACTTGAATGAAAATTTTCAATTAACGTATTTAAAACATTACTGTTACTTAGAATATACTTTGAAATTAAAAATGAATCATTGAACAATGACAAATTTTTATTGGAACACCGAAAATAAAAGATTTATTTCTACGAAATTCTTGCATCATAAAATATCATGGCATTCTGAGTTAAATGAGTGATTTCGGTGTGGAAGTCAAAGTGTTAATTTATTTCGAAGAAATTTAACAAAAGAAAAAGATTAGAAAGAATAGAAAGAGAGAGGAAACAAAAATATATAAAACGAAATAAAACAAAATGAACCCGACAGTAAATGATTATTTATATAAAAGATTTTTATTATCGTAAGATTATATTCACAGATCTCGAATACATTTTGTTTCTAGGTGTTATTGAACTTTAAGTTAAAAACTATAACATTATATACATTTCTAATGCAAATAATATTACAGTGTAATTATTTAAGCTTGTCATTTCCTATTTATTTTTAATTCCTTCATATTCACTTGAACGAAAATCTTCCTTTGCTAGTTTCCTTTCTTCTTATTTTTTTCTTGGATTACAATTTATTTCTCTACTTGTTTACGTATCTTATTATTCGTGTGTGTTTTGTTTGATAGAATTAATAAAATGAAGAAAGAATTATAGTTGGAAATTGTACCACTGATCTATCTACCCAACTGTCACATAAATGATTATCGGATATAATTCCAATACAACAGCATAGAATTCCATCACGTGAACATTAAGTGTCCACTCTATCGCGATTCAGGTTTTTATTGTACATTGAATAGTTGACGTTTGACTATTCTCATCATATTTAATAATTCATACTCCCACATGTCGTCCAGTCACTGTCAAATGCATTCCCTTCAGGATGAACGGAAATCGTTCTCTCAAACGGGGTTAGGCTCATTTAACTGGTATAACTAACGAGATAGATCGATTTTGATCGTTATCCATTGTGTCATTTTCTTCCCTTTCGATATAACAATGTCATAGTTTATCGTTAAATTTATGTATATATTTTTTATTTGAAAATTTATCGAAAGGTGTAATGAGATATCTGCTCGTAATTTAGTTTTGTTTTATTCTTTTCTTTCTGTTGTTGTATCTTTATATATTTTATTCCACCCATGCAGGGAAAATACAATATTATTACGTATTTTTCAATTAAATTATACGCTCAATCGTAAAAGTATATTTTATTATTTGAAATAATTATAACAGAATATTTCCCAATTGTTATCGAGGAGTGTATCAATGAAATTTCTTTTATTTTTTAATCATATTTATATTTTTATTTATATTTATATTCTTTTTCCTATTGAATTAAATATGCACGAAATACAATCTGTTGTTAAAAGTAATAATAATGTAAATAAAATATGCAAAGATATATAAATATAATGAGTCGTTGGAGAGATATAAAAGTTAAATTACGTGAATTACTTAAATTGGTTAATTAAAAGGAATTATTTTTTATGTTTACATTGAAATAAATTAATATAATATATATATTTGAATGAAGTTGGATAAAAATCATGGTTAAAGCAACTGATGGTGTTTGGTGGTTTATGATTATTCTACTTGCCTTGTTACGATTAAAAAATACAAAAGAAAAGTACAACTTTTATTATTTTTACTCTGTTATGTTTCGTGAGATGTATAGAGTTGTTATTGAAAAAAATACGAGTTAATTAATAAATTTAATTCATTAATAAAACGGGGTTTATTCATTCTGTAAAAACAAATAAGGTTTATGGGTAAAATATTTTTTCAACTTAAACTTAAACGTTTGTCCCATTAATTTGTATTTATAAACTTCAGTTGATATTCTTTCAGTAATTTCACCTTTTTTGTTTCTCGTTTAATGAATTTTTACCTTGGAGAATAATAAAATCCTTCATCGTTGATTCCTTTTGGAGTCTTATGTTAGTTAAAATATGAAATTTAACAAAATTTTCTTATCGTTCTCAAGAGAACACTAATAATTCTTCACGATAAATATGATTCTTTCTGAGTCCTTGTATGAATGATAAATAATTTCAAATATTATTGTTAAGAGTTTTAGATTAATTTTTTATACACAACCAGAATCATATGGAGTGACGAATTGTGGAAACATTAGAACGTGACATGCTTTTGTGAAATTTTTTTCAGATAGAATAGATTAACATAATATACACTTAAATCTTTTATATGATATATACACACACATATGTAACATATGCATATACACATAAAGAAATTTCAACAAACGTATAAACGCCTAGTGAAAGTATCGTCGAGCCACAGCTGTTTGTTTGGGAATCGTCTGTTAATAAACGTACGGTGTATGGTTACCATAGAATCTTCTCATATCAGACACTCTCCCCTTTAATATTGCTCGGGTCCTAAACGTGCGAGGCATGAATACAAACGTCCATTTTCGTGACATTATTCGGAGAGCATTGAAAATAGGCTAGGGAAGGGTTAAAGGAAGAAAAAGATAAAAGATATATAAAAGAAAGAAAAGAACAATAAGAAACGGAAAAAAGAAATTTCATTTTAAGAATACGATGAAATGTGATAAGAGTTAACAAAAAGGAGTAGAAGAAGGTGAAATAAATTTAACACCATGGAGAGAAGAATATTTTCTATCAAATATTAGGTGTTGGATTTAATTCGTAGAGTTTTTTAATTAAAAAATAACGATTTATTTGAAATGAAAGTAAAAAATTACATTATTGAAAATACTGCTCATCGCTTGCCACTACTTTTTCCCATTTTTCAGGTAACTGTCGAATACCCCTTTGAAAAAACTCTTCGTCCTTGGAAGCAATCCATGAATCGATCCAATTTTGGGCAATCCTCATAAGCTGTTAATTTTTCCCCTGATAAACCATGAGCCATTGATCGAAACAGGTGATAATCCGAAAGGGCAATATCCGGAGAATACGGCGGGTGGGTTAAGACTTCCCATTTCAATGTTTCCAGGTATGTTTTCACTGGTTTCGCCACGCGAGCTCGAGCATTGTCGTGCCTTTTGCTCCATTCCGGCCGTTTTTCCTTCAATGCACGACTCAAACGCATCAATTGTAACCGGTAGCAATCCCCAGTGATGATTTCATTGGGTTTTAACAATTCATAATAAACTACACCTTGTTGATCCCAGCAAATACAAAGGAGGAGCTTAGATCCATGAATATTGCGTTTTGCCACTGATGATGATGGTTGTCCGGGCTTAATCCATGATTTTCTGCGCTTAGGATTGTCATAATGTATCCACTTTTTATCACTTGTAACAATACGATGTAAAAAACTTGTTCTTTTGTGCTGTTCCCGCAAAAACACTTTATTTGGGATAAACCTCAACAGATTGAAATAATAGTAACATGATGTTATTAACAATTAAAACATATTATTTGTCGTAAAAATAAAACCTTGTTACAGCTAGTTTACGATAAATTTGTTTCTGAAGGTGAAAACAGAATACTTTAAAACTCATGTCATCTTTAGTATAACGCTACGAGTTAATTCCAACACCTAATATCTAACACAAAAATATTTTTCTTCTCGTTAGTATATCTTTCTTTCTATACATTTGATATTTTGTATTTTCTATCGAAAATAAATTGAAAGAAAAAAGAGTTAATACATTTCCTTTCTATTCAGAGTCTTTCCCTCTCCCTCGAAAGGATATTTTCTTCGTACTTCGTGTATAGTAACACGGTGTAAACTGATAAAAGATGTTAATAAGGTTGAAACGGAGAAGTACCCACTCCTCGAAAGTCTCGTAGCAACACAGCGGTCTTCTCATCGGGTGCTGTAAGAGGGGTTGTAGAAGAAAACGAGAGGTGGGGGTACGCGCGAATAGCAATCTAGGAGGCGTGCTAGGTGGTAATTCACCGTCCTGAGGGCAAAGTCAAGAATTTCACCTTGTACGGCGGACGGTAAGCTTATGCTCTTGCTGTTACCGTTTCTACTATGCTATCACTACCCTTGGCCGTTGCTTCTGTTGCTGCTGGTAGTAGTAGTGGTGGTGATGTTGCTGTTGCTATTGCTGTTGCTACTGCTGCTACTGCTGCTGATGTTGCTGCTGATGCTGATGCTGCTGCTGCTGCTGTTGCTACTTTGCCTTCCCTTTTGACGACGACCTTTTCCCTCGGGCTGTTTGGCTCATTTGCCGCCCGACTTGTGCGCGAGAACCTTTTGACGTATCCTTGCTTGCTGTGCCTTACGACTCTTTTCCACGTTGCCATGCTCGTTTATTGACTCTACCCTCCCACCCTTCTTCTTCTTCATTCTTCTTCTTCTTCTTCTTCTTCTTCTTATTCTTCTTTTTTTTTTCTCCTACATTTTCTTTTGACTTCACTTTCTGCCCCGTTTTAATCAAGCTTTACTTGGCAAACATCTCTATTGCGTTTAGATAGAAATATCTAGATCCGATAATACGTAAATATTCTCAAGTTTTATCGTAGTTAGTTATCTTGGTCCTTTATGATCGTTCAAAGATCTTGTTTCTTTATTATTTTTTTTGGGATATTGAAATCGTGAAAGTAGAAGTTTGAAAGTGTGTAATTTTTTTTTATCGATTAGATTATCATAGTTTTAAATGGAATTATAGAAAATATGCGATTTAATGTTTTAGAGACTGATGATAAAAATATATTTCAATATAAGAATTCACTTTTTTTTAATGTTTAATGTTGAGAAAAGTGTTTATTATTTTTCTACATCTCAGAATCAGTTTGTTACGTTTACATTTATTTTTATATTTTGTTTAAACAAGAAGAAGAAGAAAGAAGGAAGGAAGTATGTGGAGAATGAAGATTTGTCCAAACCTTTAAAAGGTGTCGGATACCTTTGAAATATTTTTTGTGGTTACAAAAAGGGACACGGTTACCGTGGTAACCTTTCGCGATAATGCGATCTTACCGTTGGCTATTACTTACTGTCTTTTACTTTTCTTTTTTTTTTTATTACCTATTATTTTCTTTTTATACTTCGGTCTCGGATTACGAGAAGTTTATGTCTCGGTAAGAAAAATAAAAAAAAAAGAGAGAGAAAGAAAGAGAGAAAAAGTAGGGTAGGATTATAAGAATACGTCTTCTTTTTCCTTTTTGCTAAAAATGGGGAAGAACTTTTTAAAATGAAATATGTTTTATTAATCGATTAGATAGATATTTAACTTGAATGAAAAATAATCAATATTTTTGACAAAGAGATAACAATTTTTGATATAAAATATAAAAACATGATGATTTTATAAACAAAAGAAAAAGAAACTTTTTACAATTCTTTTGAAACAAACAACAAGAAAATTAAAAATTAATTAGAATATTTAAATAAAGTAACCATAAATTAATCCATTGATGAAGTTTTTATCAGATTTACTTCAAAAAAAAAACTAAAATAGAAGGTAATAAGAAAGTTTCTTTATTTCGAAAGAAAACCAACTTGGATACATTGTGTCCTCTAACTTTAAATTATTTCGAACGTTGATCAATAGGTTCGATGTTAAGAAAATTTCGAATCGTGACAACGATTTGTCTTCGACTTCGAGACACGAATCGTAGATTTTCTTGGGTACATTCTTTCTTCTTCGACGTTGAATTTCGTACTAAAGAGAGAATGAGAGAGAGAATGAGAGTGGCTTGAAATCAAGGAGAAACAAAGTTTTCGTGCTTTAGTAAGACTTTCATTGTATAACTTATTCAATGAAACCTTGGAATCAGGTCTCATTCCACGTTAGTATATGTCTTATAGAAATTCTTCAAGCTCCCTTTTGCATTCTCGAAATAAATCTAACAAGGGCTTAGACAAGTCGTACTCCTCCCCTCATAGATTTTTTTTTGAAACTACACATTTGTAGATGTTGACAAGTATTAGGTGTTGGAATTAATTCGTAACGTTTAAAAAAAAAAAAAAATTACATTATTGAAAATACTTCCCATCGCTTGCCACTACTTTTTCCCATTTTTCAGTTAACTGTCGAATACCCTTTTGAAAAAACTCTTCGTCCTTGGAGGTAATCCATGAATCGATCCAATTTTGGCAATCCTCATAAGATGTTAATTTTTCCCCTGATAAACCATGAGCCATTGATCGAAACAGGTGGTAATCCGAAAGGGCAATATCCGGAGAATACGGCGGGTGGGTTAAGACTTCCCATTTCAATGTTTCCAGGTATGTTTTCACTGGTCTCGCCACGTGAGCTCGAGCATTGTCGTGCAGTAAAATAACTTTATCGTGCCTTCTGCTCCATTCCGGCAGTTTTTCCTTCAATGCACGACTCAAACGCATCAATTGTAACCGGTAGCGATCCCCAGTGATGGTTTCATTGGGTTTTAACAATTCATAATAAACTACACCTTGTTGATCCCACCAAATACAAAGGAGGAGCTTAGATCCATGAATATTGCGTTTTGCCATTGATGATGATGGTTGTCCGGGCTTAACCCATGATTTTCTACGCTTAGGATTGTCATAATGTATCCACTTTTCATCACTGGTAACAATACGATGTAAAAAACTTGTTCTTTTGTGCCGTTCCTGCAAAAACACTTTATTTGGGATAAACCTCAACATATTGAAATAATAGTAACATGATGTTATTAACAATTAAAACATAATATTTGTTGTAAAAATAAAACCTTGTTAGAGCTGGTTTACGATAAATTTGTTTCTGAAGGTGAAAATAGAATACTTTAAAACTCATGTCATCTTTAGTATAACGCTACGAGTTAATTCCAACACCTAATACTATCAAGTAACGTTAATATTAAGGTTCAACTCTTAATCCTTTCTAAGATCAATAAAACATTATTTATTAAAATTTGTCACACTTAGTGGCATCTTAATACTTTGTATGTGTATTGTTTAAAAAATTGGATGACCCATTTACTAAATGATTCATCATCTCGGATAAGATTTCTTTCCTCATAGTCGATAAATAAAATCAAAAGCTTTGGATTTGAAGAAATTTGTCTAGTTTTTTTTTTTGTAATTCCCAGCAGCAATCGTCGCGAGAAGAAAACATTTCAGTCGCTTGCTTTTCGTCTTCCTCTTCGACCCATCAATCGTCTTTTTCGCTAGCCGCGTTATATCTTCTTCCAACGTTGGATCCTAGAGGATGGGTTAGGGGATTTCATCCCGTAATCACAAGTTCAATTCAGCTCGTAACTTCCCTTCGCAGAGTGTAATTTCCAAGCCCTTAAACGGTTCCCTTCTCTCTTTATTTCTCTTTCTATCTGTTTCTTTTTATCTTTCTTTTTATCTATCCTATCTTTCTATCTTTCTATCTTTCTATCTGTCCTATCTTTCTATCTCTATTTCTGGTACTCCTTCATAAGCTCTTTTACTTTACGTTGCTTTTTCTTTTCTTTTTTTTTTATTTCTTCAACTTATTCGTTCTTCTTTTCCAGAAACCTTCGACGTTATCCTCGGTCTTCTTCCTTTACTTTTCCTTTTTCTTTAAACGATTTCAAATCACGTTAACGCGTACTCGCGACTTAGACTGATGAATATCCAAGATTAAGGGGGTAGTATGCGTAATCCCTCAAGATTGCGTTTCAATTTATATTTAATAGTTCGTTGACAGAGTTGTTACCTCGTCAACCTTGGTAGGAATTGGTATAATCGTTAAAAGTCAACTAGTTTTATCACATTTTTTTTTTATTCAACGATGACTTATTAATCGTTATCTTTGGATAGAAAGAAACAAATTTGTTATAAGTGAAAGTGTGTAACTAATATAACATTTTATAAAATTATACAAATTTAGAATATACGGTATATAATATTTTATATAACTTATAAAAAAAAACATAAACTAGTATTCGATGATTTTTATTTTGAACCGATTAATCTTCTGTTAGATTTATAAATGTGTGTATTCACGCACATGCGTATAAAATAAGATTTCTTAGAAGTGGTGTTAGTTTAACGAGAATAATATTCGAAATTAATAGAATTAATCCCCTCCGATAATAATGTAAACAACTTTCGGAAAAAAAACTTTAATAGCTTATTTCAAATCAGTCTAACAGTGGATATCGAGGAGGAAGGTACGCAAAACTTATATTCATTACATTTAAATTATAATACTCGTATTCTATAATAATTTAACAATTATTTAGCATATGTCTACTACTCTAATCCACTCTTCTTATATTTGAGATTATTCTAACACGTATACATTGATTTAAACATTACATTCTTTCTAACGTAATTCAAAATATCAAATAATTTCGATACCTTTTTATTTAATATATTTTTAGATAAATGCTACGATCGAGATGTCGTTACTGGGCCAAATTATTAATTACAAAATGTCTTAATTACTTTCATTCTTTTCGGATAAATATTCTGTTAGATTTAGACGTGTAGGCACTCACATACGCATAGAATAAGATTTCTTAGAAGTGGTGTTAGTTTAACGAGAATAATATTCGAAATTAATAGATTTAATCCCCTCCGATAATCATGTAAACAACTTTCGGAAAAAAAACTTTAATAGCTTATTTCAAACCAGTCTAACAGTGGATTTCGAGGAGGAAGGTACGCATAGCTTATATTTATTACATTTAAATTATAATAATTATTTCCTATGATAATTTAACAATTATTTAGCATATCTCTACTACTCTAATACACTGTTCTTATATTTAAGATTGTTCTAACACGTATACTTTGATTTAAACATTACATTCTTTCTAACGTAATTCAAAATATCAAATAATTTCGATTTCTTTTTATTTCATATGTTTTAAGATAAATGCTAGCCACAGCTATAAAAAAAGAGAGTTCAATTTTTGTTTTTATTTTTCGTTGTTTAAAAGATGATATTTGATAAAATTATTATTATTTAGTTTATCTTTAATTACATCATTTTCCATTGTATGCGTTTAGAGATAAATAAACGTATATTTTCAATTGATTACTTGTTTTAAGGAAACAAAGCTTGCGTGCAGAATAGGATAATCAAATGGTATTTTTTTTTTTCTTTATGACAAGGTCGTTAGGATTTCATAATCACTCTCGACAGTGATATTTAATTAGTACTTCTTTTTTTTTTTAATGACAATAATCACGTCTGCAAAACTTTATGATTTTCTTTTTATTCTCGTTATTATTGTTTTATGTAATAACTGTTTTATTCGTATTTCAAAGAAAGATTTTAAAAAAGGAAAAAAGATAAAAAAACATTTCTCGTATTAAAATTTCTTTTATCTTTCGTTTAGTTTAATTAATTTTACTTTGATATGATTTTTATTGTAGAAAATATTTGTCTAAATCGTTTGATCTTTCTATTCAAAAAGATAAACTTTTCGATACCACGATTTTACGAATATTCCTTGTGTCATTAAATCTCATCGTTGGCATATGTTATTTGTTCTCGTGTAATTAATTTTATTTATCTTGATAAAGATATTAGAAAAGATTAATAATAAATCAGATACACACACATATATATTTTTGTAACAAGAATTTTTCAATCTATTAAAACTTATTCTGTAGACCAATATTTGTCGATATTTAATACCAAATCATTAAAATATTCTTAGAATGATCATATCTTGAAAATCTTATGTTAGTTTCTTAAATCAACAAATTCTTTATTCGATGAGATATTGGAATAAAAACTCTTCCACAATTTTCTTAGTTAGAAACCTGCTTTCAAATCTTGGAATAAATTTTTACTTTGAATTTAAACAAAAGAATTAAGTTTTATACACTGTGTATAAAAATATTGAAAAAAAATTTGTTATAAACATATATAAATATTAGATATCATATCAGATAATATTAAATACAGTAATACTTTATTCGAAGAATAAAATATGCATCGTAAAATCATATTAAAAATCTCAAACGAGATACGAGTACTTTCGAGTCATTGTCAATGAAAGAAGAGATGGAACTAGGTGTATGAGAAGGTTAGGGGGGGAGGAGGATGAGGATGAGGAGAAGGTTGTTTAGGAAGAGGAATCGAAATGAAAGGAGAGGATGAGAAGGAAAAGGAAGGAGTTGATTCTGGTAAGCCCCACGGGCATTTTATCGTGGCGTCTTACTGTCGTTTACATAACATATATAGGTTGTCTCCTTCCTACGGTTGATAAGTTTCATAAACACACAATCTTCTACTCGATAAAATGAGGTAAATAAGGTGTGCAGGTATATACACTCTTTTATAGCGATTTTTAACTAAATTATTTCAGATATTGTCCAATATTTCGCAACTTATGCGCATGGGCGAATATTTTGATTCGATCCTGTGTTCCACATTACCATGTTATTGAGCAATGTCGTACACATACACACGTATGCAGCATACATACATACATCCACATACACACGTATGCAGCACGCATACATACTCACACATACACACATACACATATGCAGGTATACACAGATATATGTTTGATTGATATACGTCATTTCGATCAAAACGCAGCATGCTGTATATGATACGTATGTATATGTATACATATATGGTAAATTACTTCTCAAATTTATTCACTTTTTGTTATTTTTTATAACTCTGCATACAGATCTGTTCCAATTTGCGACGAAAACAAACAAAATAGAAAACACGAAGCAGGATTTATGTGTTTCTTCGAATGTTTATATTAAAAAGTTCTTTGGTTGATATTTTTCAATAATTTTTATTCTTAATATTTATTACATTGCATAGATCTTTGGATGTTTTTACATTTTACTCACATCTTCTTGTCTTGGTCATTTCATATAAGGGACTTTATTAACTACCTCAACACTTTTTATATTTTAAATGCATTTATAGTTGCTGTTACTTTGACCAATGTCTGATTTAAGTTAACTTATTTTTCCTTTCCCTTCTTGTTTAATCTCATTTCTCTATCAAACGTCAGTTTTTCTCTATCTAAACTCTCCAATTTTTCTTTCCTACATTTATTTTTCCTCGGAGTTCCTCCCTCCATATCTTTCCTTATATTTGATCCCTACTTAACTTCCACTTTTTTCTTTTTATCCAATGACTGCACCACTCATCGTGGACTCGATCCTAAGATTTCTCGAAGCAACAAATTTCAATACGAGTATTCTATGCTTTGAATTATCCACGTCTTCTAAAATTTAATTACAAAAAAAAAAAGTGTTGGAAAATGGGAATAATAGCTCACAAGTTTATAGAAAAGAGAAACATACTTTTATATTATTTTATTATATCAGAGCTGAGGCAGAGACGTCTTTACGGTTGCAAGGTTTCTAATGTAAGGAAGAGAGTTAAAAGAAAGAAATGCAACTGCGTCCAAGTGTCTATGTAAATAAAGATTAGGTGGTTGTATGTTTACATAGTTCGATTACAATCTCATATAGGGATTATAGAAAGTGATAGAATAAGTTTTGAATACGAGAGAACCTTAACGTTCAATCCAACAAAAAGCATTAATTCTTGATAAAATATAATTGTATTTAATATAGAATTAATCATATCAATAATTACACTTTAATGATATTCTAAATAAAATGTTCGAGGTTAATGAAAGATAAACGTATGGTAACTATCGTTGTTTGAAGATAAATAAATAGGATCATCGTAATAGAAGAGTACCCTAGAAGAAGGTCCAGTCTGGTCCTAAGAGATTCTCGAATCTCTGATCGACTGTGAACGTTTGTTTAGTGGGTTGGAGGGAGAAAAAGGGGGGTGGGGATAGGGGTTGGGAATCGTTCTATAGCTTTACGATGTTACTTTCATTCTATCTCTATCCAGTCTATTTTCTCGTTTTCCCCCTTTTCTTATTCGTCCTTCCTGCTTCATCTTAAGGTAAGAATCTGTTCGTCCTTGTCTTCTCAACAGGATGAAAACGAGACGGGCAACGAAGAGGAGCAGCAAACGGTCGACGTGTAAGGTTTCCTCGTCGAGGTACATTCAACAGGTATCTACACGACCGATGAGCTCGTGCACCCCACCACCCCACCCTACCCTACCCTTCCACCACCACCACTACCACTATCACCCCACCAACCAACCAACCAACCAACCAACCCACCCCCTACCATTCTGAAAACCTTTCTCTCTCTCTCTCTCTCTCTCCTTCTCCCACCCTTCTTCCCATGGATATTTCTTTCTTCGTTCAACCCTGTTCTTCTCTTCAGAGTTTCTACTATAGCCATGCACATTCTCTCCCACTCGACAGTGAGAGAGAGACCAACACATTGATATCCGCGTTTTCGGTCCAAGGACGCTTGCGTCGGCAAGGTAGACATCGCTATTTCGACTTGAACTAACCGTCGACGGCAGTACGCCGTCGACCGTCGTGGGTGTTCGGTCTCTCTGGTTGTCGATGGTATTTCGCGGTTTCATATTTTGATCCTAACTTTGTATGAATATATACAAACCATAAGTCTTGTTTTTTGTGCTTTTGAAAATAGTGATTTCTCAAGATAAAAGGGTATACTAAAATTTACTCTCCTATCTGTGGTGTGTTTAATTAATATTTATTATAATTAGGGTCTGGTTTTATCTTGGTTTTTATCTTTCTTTTCTACTTTGATAGAGTCAGTGGTGAATGTAAGAAGAACGTGTTGGTTCAGTAAGGTGAGAGAAAAATAAAGATAGGAGAATATTTATGTAATAATTATTTTATTTTTTAAAGTAGTGATTTTTCAGGAATTTGGGGTGGTGCGTTTAATTAATATTTATTTTAATTAAGGCTTGTATTTATCTTGTTTTTTATATATTTTTTATTCTGATAGAATCAGTGCTGAATGTAGGAAAAATGTTGTTTCAGTAAGGTTAAAGATAAATAAATAAATAAATTAATTAATTAAATGGTATTACAAAATTATAAAAGTTGTTTAGGATCTTACTGATCGGAGACTACATTTCTTTTTGCTTCGAGCAGTTTTGAATTCAATCTTCGAGACTAATATTGAGGATAAGGGGATAAAAAAAAACATAACTTCCTTCCATCTCGATTTATTTTTCCTTCTTTTTTTTTCCTTTCCTCCTCTCTCTTTCTACGATCTCGTAATCCGATTGGCTTGGATTATTTTAGCTCGTTATTAATTCTCACAGTTATTTTCAGTAAAAATGTGTTAAAAAAAGTATAAAACTAATGGAACTTTGTCTTCTTTTTTTCTCGTTTTAGTTGTGGTTGATTTAGAATGAAAGTGGTGATCGATGAAATAGAAAGTTCAATTTTTACTTGTATTTAATTTCATTTTTAGATTTATTTAGTAGATTTTGAACAGTTGAGCGTAATTTTTGAAGGAAATAGGCTCGTTAAAATGGGTCCCAATGAATTTAGTTGGCAAACCTTGATCGACTAATGCACTGATATCTCTTAGCGTAATGTAAACTCGTAGTATCACTTTGTTTGCGTTAGTTAAGTGTGTGTGCGGTGAATTTTGATTTACTCCTATGCGTCGGGGATCGGTCTCTCTTGATTGGCTTCTTTGTCGTACCAATATACTCCCGCGCTTTTGTCGAACGAAATTGACATTGAGAGAAAGAGAGAGAGAGAGAGAGAATCAGAGAGAGAGAATGAGAAAGAGAGAGTAGTAGTAATTCGTTCGTTCAGAATTCTAACCCGTTATGCGATTAATAAAATACATCCAATACTTTTTTCTCTATCATTTTATTTCTAAGTTTTTACGTACATGCAAATTTACAATTATTTAATACTTAATAGAATTTTTCTAATCGTGTTTTACAACGATAATAATTAGAATTAAAAATATAAAAAATTAAACAAAATAATTGGACAAGTTTGACCTACATTTTTTAAGATTGTTTACATGCAAGTAAATTTACAATTATTTGATATTTAAATTACAATAAATAAATTTCTGTATTATATTTATTATAATTTATTTATTCAATCGTATATTTCAATGATAAGAAAAATTACAAAAGAAGATTGAGTAATTTGAAAAAAATTGGTTTACATTTTTGAAGATTTGTGCATGCCAAGCAAATTAACAATTATTCGGTATTAACAAAAATTTATTTAAAAAATTGATCCAGAAGGTAATACTTGTGTATGAACGATGATAAGAATTAATCATTTTTTAATCGGAAAACTTTTTCTTTTATTTATTTACGCACATTCTTAAACTCCTTAACAACAGCAGCAGCAGCAACATCAGCATCAGAAACAGTAGGGTCGTCTTAGGTTGATTAATTTATCGCTAAAACAAAGTTTTGACATAAAGCGTCTTAAACTCGATGTGTTTGGTAAGACTTAAAAGGGGCGGAATTAGAATTTCAACGATGAGCAGCATGGAAAATATATACGCACTGTAGAAGATAGTTTCGTGTGTGTGTGTGTGTGTGTGTTAGTAAACGTGGTTACGAAAATGGGAGGAAAACTGTCAGAGATTAATGATAAATGCAGTTGACACCTGCAAGCCACAGAAAATGAAATTTTCGTACGATACTTTGAAGGAATTCCTTTTTTTACTTTACTCCTCTTTGCTAAAAAATCTTGTACTATTTTTCTAGTGCAATATATTGTAGATTAGGTGTATATATTATTATTATTATTATTATTATTATATAATTAATATGACGTAAATCTTACGTAAATCTTACGTCATATTAACGTTTTGTGTTCATTGGGTAGTTTAAGGTAAAAGAAATCTATTATTTTTACGTTTACATTTGAAACTTTAAAAAAACAAAGATAATATTTCTTAGAAAAAGAATTAATTGTTTATTATCATACATATTATTTTTTAAAAAGTATTTTATCGAGTATTAAACAAAGAAAAATAAAACCAGGAAAAAATGAGACAATTATCTATTAGTAAAAATTTCATTTGTCTCTTTCTCAATTTTGTTTTGTTTCGTTTCTTTTTCAACAAGTTTCTTTCATTTTTTGTTGTTGCATTTGTTCGATTCTTTCAATCGAATATCGATTCGTGAAGAGTATAAAAGAGTCCTAGTTTCTTTAGAAGATATTTTGTCGAAGTTTGCTTCAGCATGAAACTGATTTTTCAAAAGTAGAGAAACTATTTTTCTTTTCATGAAATTCAGTCAACCATGGTAAAAAGTAGGATAATCGATAGTTGGTCACGTCGTATTCGATAGGACGTGATACGAAATAATTACGACGTGAAAATGACAAATAATTGTAATTGAAAAATGTTTAAATACATTTAGTAATAATTCTTTTTATTATTTAAATATATAATTATTTATATTGAGATATGAAAACAAGAAAGATAATTTCAAAGTTACTTATAATCTGTTAATCTAAAAATATATGAAAAAATAAAGTTGGGGAAAGGTAAATTTGTTTATAGATTACTTTAATAGTCATCTTTATGATTAAAGAGAAGGTTTTTTGGTAATTTGAAAACAAGATTTTGGAGGTAATCTCTAAGATTAAGTTGCAATTAAACGACTGAATTAGGAATTCATTAATTCTGGTAAATTAAACCAGTAATATCCAACTCTCATTTTCTTCTTATCAACCATCAAATTTGTATCATTCAATCTTCTTACCATAATTCCAAGTGTCGTACCAATTCGATTCTCGTTTTATTTTCTTAATGTAATAATCCTGAATCTTATTTACAAAGAAATGGGACAATCTGTTTGAAGGTAAGGTCGACCGGTTAAATCTCGTTTCTCGATGGTCTTTTCAAGGACTGAAAAATAGAGTAAAAAAAAAAAAAAGGAGAAAGTATGTGTGTGTGTATGTGTAGAGCTGAAAGGAAAGAGAGAGAGAGAGAGAGAGAGAAAGAGAGAGAAATAAAATAAAAAAAGGATAGAGGTTTGCCAATACCTGAGAGAACTTTTCACCATTATTTTTGAGTTGTTGAATGGACGTCTAATGAGAACGTGTATATTAATATTGTAAATATGTGTGTGTATATGTGTGTAAATGTGTATATTTGCAGAATCAATTCGATAAGAAAATAAACATGCAATTTTGACAATTGCATTGGTTGCATCTTATTAAAAACTTTCTTAATAAAATCTTATATTATTCTTAATAATAATAATTATTATTATTACATATATTATTATACATACATAGTTTAAAATATAATTAAAAAAATTTACAATAAAAATAGAAGAATAAATCCGGTATTTTTTTAATTCAACTTTTTTTTAAATCCGTCTTTTTGTTGAGCATGTAAATGAAGGTTAACAAGTAAGAAAGGTACCATAAAAGATCTTATGTGAGTGTGTGTGTGTGTGTGTGTGTGTGTGTGTGAAAGAAAAAGAGGCTAGGTGAAAGGAGACGATTGTTGGAGAAAGTACCGACACGCATAATGAGACATTCGCTAATATTATCCCTATTAATAAAATGTAACGTTG
This sequence comes from Mischocyttarus mexicanus, assembly GCA_023678845.1. NCBI lineage: Eukaryota > Metazoa > Arthropoda > Insecta > Hymenoptera > Vespidae > Mischocyttarus > Mischocyttarus mexicanus. The sequence goes on along the minus strand of JACGTP010000034.1, from coordinate 246,343 downwards.
TAATATAAGGATGAGAGAATGGTTTAAACGAGACACAAGACTCTTTCTATGTGTGTGTAGAAGGATTTATAGGGTAGGAATTACGAGAAAAAGAACGGTTAGGTTAGAACCAGAAGACAGCAAGAAGGTGATAAATGCACTTATTCTCTCTCCTTTTCCTTTTTTTTCTTCCTTCTTCTTCTTCTTCTTCTTTTTTATTTTTTTTTTTTACCAGAAATATCCGCTTGAATACCTCGACGTTGGTTACGGTGGGGGTGTAAAAGGGCTTTAATTCAATTTTAAAACGTTTATCTTTCTTGGTATACCCTTCCCATCCCAACCCACCCACCTTTAAACACCTACAATTTGCATAGTTTAGGAAAAGACCGTTTAGATTTTTATTATCATTTTTCAAAAAGGAATTTAAAATATTTGTTGTTGTTGTTGGTTGTCAGCATCGTTGTGATAATAGAATTTTATAATAATATTATTAATTATTATATAATATAGGATCTTTATAATAGAATTTGAGATATCTTCTGCTTATTTGTATTGTTTCTTGATTATTTTTTAATTTTTTAAAATTATTATTCGTGTAAGTAGAAATTCGAATTATTTGATAGAAGGAAAGAAAGAGGTGAATTTTGATAGTATTGTATAATTATGAATAAAAAAATTAGTTAATAAACAAGTTATTCGAGAACATTTATAAAAAATGAGAATTACGTAAATATTTCTGCTTATCTCAAAGTTGCATAGCTGCAATTATTGATTATTTAATCTTTTTATTTTGTATTGTTACCCACTTCTTTTTATTTTCTGTATTCGTATAAGTAGAAATTGGAGTTATTTGATAGAAAGCAAAAAAAAAAGAAGAAGAAAAGTGGGTTAATAAAAAAGAAACGTATTAAAAGTGAGAGTCTAGAAAATATCTCTGGTTATTTTAAAATTGCATAACTGCAATTATTGATTATTTTATCTTTTTCGTGTTATTTCCTTCTCTATTTTCTTTTTATTTTAGTTAGTAATATAAACTCGAATAGTTTGTTTTAAATAGGTAAATAGTATATTTTTCTCTTGGTTATATAGCCACTTGAATTCTTTCATTTATTTATTTATTTTTTCTTTTTATTTAAAGTAAACTCACTTAATTTAGTCAAAACGAGTTATTGATTGATTATTTAATTAATGGATCATTTTATCTTTTTTCTATTATTTCCTACTTCTTCTTCTTCTTCTTCTTTTTATTTTAGTTAGCAGTATGAATACGAATAGTTTGTTTAAAATGGTTAAATAATGTTTACCTTTTGACTATATGAAACTACGTTAATTCATTCTTACTTTGAATTTTTCTTGTTTGTTTGTTTCTACTCTTGAATTTTATTTAAAGTATAAATTCGCTTAATTTAGTCAGAAAGAGTTTTATACTCTAAGGAAATGAGATTCGATTTAATAATTTATTATATTAATACGATTACACGCTACTAAACTTCTGCTTACGACTTTCCAAACTTGGAAAATCAGTTCTCGTTTTTGAGAGCAACTATTTGAGCACACTTGATCGAAGAATAAATTTAATCAAGGAGTCAAGTTGTTTGAAAAGTTTTGCCCTTCGTTGGGTTACTTTGATCTTTTGCATTGATTGAAAGATCATTATTTCTTTCTTTCATTCTTCTTCTTCTTCTTCTTCTTCTTCTTCTTCTTCTTCTTCTTCTCTTTAATCGTTTGTATCATCCTTTCTCTCTCTGTTTCACGAGATTACGAGCAACATTTGACCTTATTATCTTTCTTCGACAATCGTGCTCGATTCTAATTGTAAACTCAATGTAATTCTCTGCCCTATTTAATTCTATTTTATCAATGTCGAGTATAACACAACAAGTGCGTTTGTCTATTGTCAAGATTATAAACGGTTGTCTTTATATAATTCTCATCAGTTAGTAGAGATGCAATTGGGGATTAGAATTTGAGATAAGGACTGAGAATAAATTATAAGATTGATTGTTTCGTTTGATAACAATAACGTCACGTAACAAATCTTAATTTTCCTTCACTCTATCTTTCTTTTTATAAATTGTTTTATTTACAAGCATAAGTGGTATTCATATATGAATAATTTTGTATTATTATGTTAGATAAGAATCTATCAACGTCGAATATATATTTCTTTATAAATTATCTCTGTTATTTCCGTTTCTCGTATTTATCTTGATTTTATTTCTCGATGAAAAAATAAGAAGAAAAAAAAAAAAGAAAGAGAAACTTTATCAATAGAAATTTATAAAAATCTTCTTTTTCTTTTTACTATAAATTTATTTTACAAATATTATAAGTGCTTGAATAGTTACAATTCTTAAATAAGAATCTATCAACAGTATATATTTCTTTATAAATTATTTCTGGTATTTCCATTTCTCATATTTATTTAGATTTATTTCTCGATGAAATAGAAAGAAGATAAAAAGCTATATAAATCGAAATTTATCAAAAAAACAGATTCGGGATATATGTTTTAATAAACGAGATGTTTGATTCCTTGAAAATTGTATAATAAATCAAAAATCATCTTGTTTAATTGTAAGTTTATTCAGAAACAAGAAGGATAGGTACAAAATGCATAATTAATGATCAGGTAGCATAGATTACGTCACAGTTGTGGATATAAAATTTTGTACATTACCATAAATGAAATCACTAGTTGAATGATTTGGCATCGTTTGTGATGGTAACTAAATTTTTATGCTGAATCTTCGGCGCCAGTCTTTTACCATTGCACATTAACATTGATTGGTGACCGAGTAAATTTTGTCGTTGCGTTTATCTGCGTGTATAGAATATGTATATCGTAAATATGCGCTTGCGTCACACACATACACACACATACACACATATACACATATACACATATACACATCAAGATATACGAAAAGGTTGTCTTGTGGGAAAGTAGTCTTTCCACCGTTGTCATCGTCGTTGTGTCGTCGTGGTGTCTTCACCGTTACGATCAATGTGTAATAGTATGAGTGTAGTGAACAAGCTGGTGCCAACTCACACATATGAACAAACACATATGAACAAACACATACACTAACATATTTATATATATACATACAGTCTCGAAACCTAACTGTATCGAATTCGTGAGAGCATGCTGCTGCTTCTGCAATTTCTATTCGAGTCATTTACATGTATATACATATGTACGTGTATATATATGTATATACATATTATATACACATATATATAAGTAGCAAGCGAAAATAGAGATAGTCATACGTGCGTGCGTAATCTTATATCTACCCTGTGTTATCTTTGCTTGCTTTTACTAGTAAAAAATAGGAATTATGTTATGCAGTTAGGATTACACACACATACACACATATATATGTATGTATGCACATTTGTTATTTATATCTGTTTAAAAAATTTGTCTATTTATATTTGATTATATTAGAGATTTATTAATTGACTACTTTGACTGTTTTGTCTATCAACTTGTTTATTATTCAACGTAATAATACATATATTAGTTTTACATATTAGTTTTATGGGAATATATTTCGTAATTTCGTATTTTTCAACAAATTTATCTTTAACATTCATTAGTTTGTCGTATATAAATGGGCTTATAAATTGAATATTAAACTAAACTTCGTAGTGTATTAGAAATTCAACGAGAGTGTCTTCTTTGTGTACACCTTTTATCAGATATCGTTAATTTTATCGTTTTTTTCTTTATTTTCTTTTTTTTACTAAAGTCAACGTCATATTTAAATAATCAATAACTATACATATTATCTTGTTCATAAATATTTAACGACAGGTACTAATCTTAAAACTAAAGATACGTTAACTGGTAATAAATAAATTTATGAATTACAAATATCGTTCTATATTCATCATTTTTATTTTTTATTTTCATGTTAGATAATATTTCAATATAATTTACATATTACTTTGTTCTTTTTTACGAATATTGTTATCTTAAATAAATAAGCAGGATTATAATATATTCACGAGACTTGTTTATTATTTTCTTGTTGAATATATTTGAAATAAATAAATCTGTCACATTGATTATTATCGATCTTATCGTAGAAGTAATTTCGCAACAGGTGAAAATCCCGATGTGTGAGGGGTTGTGTGTATCGACGAGAGACGACCTTTGACCTGGTTGGTCATTTCGATCCATGACGATAACATAGAACGTCAATCCTCTTCTGTACCTTTTCTCTAATCGTCAACATCGTTTGTAAGCAACCGTGTCATCCGTCCATCGGATATCCTATTTTCAGGGAAAAAAAACGTAGAGAGGTTTTAGTGGAAGAAAAAGAAGGAAGGGAAAATAGGAAAGAAATAAAAAAAAAAAAAGAAGAATTAGAAAAAAAAAAGGAAGTTAGCTATCCAGATCATAAATCATGCTGAACAAGCTATCGGTACTTGTGCTATTTCTCGTTCTGCGGTTGATTCATTGTAGCAAAAATACAAGAAGAACAAGAAAAAAAAGATAAACTTACGTTAGTAGAAAAATAGAATCAAGAATATATCGTTTAGACGAACGTATTAAGTCGTTTCAAGAGTTTCTTGCTTTTTTCCTGTTTGGTCAGGGTTTTCTCTTTTTTTTTTTACGTAGTAATACTTTTTTTTTATCTTATCGAAATTATATACAATTTATTTTATTATATCATATATTATTATTATTATTTTTTTTTTTTAGGTAGTAATAGTAATAGTACTTTATTTTATTTTATAGAAATTATACACAATTTATTTTATTATATCATATTTATATTCTTTTCTTTTCGAAATAAACAGATTCAAAGAAATTTTGGCTGATTTTATTCGTACATTTAAAAATTTACAAGATTATTTTTTTTTAAATTGGAATTTGTATTAAATTTCACATGGAAAGCGTGTTTCTTGTGTTGAGTGCACATAGGATTACTTATCCCTTTACCTTATTATTATTATTATTATTATTATAATTATTATTATTTTGTTTTTCATTGCAATACAGAAGAGATTTATTTTGTGTTCGTAGTAAAACGTACCTATGCTTGTGCTAAATTACCTCGATTCTTAATTGGTGACTGAAACATTCGTTCCTCGTGACAATTCGTTGATTGGTTAAAGTAAAATATTTGCCGTCAGGATTAATTAAAAGAAAAGAAGAAGAAGACAAAAAAAAAATTATCTCGATTAAATAGGAAGAGAGAAGAGGAGAGGAATTTCTTTTTTTATCGGCGTAAGAGTCGACTGGTGAGGGGAAAGGTGGGGGGAAGGGGGAAGGGGGAAGGGGGGAAGGGGAAGGAAGCAATCGTTAACGAAAGTCCTGTCTCGAGGTACGGTTTTCATTATAGACAAAATATTTCTTTTTTTAATATTTTTTTTTTGTCTCTCTCTCTCGTTCTTTTTTCCTCTCACTATTCCCGTTAACGAACTACGTAATACCTAATTCGACAGTTATTTGATCAAAAAAACGTCTGGTATTTGATCGAGCGAGTATAATAAAACGTCAAGTTTTATGATTCTTCATCATTCCATGGTTTTTCCCATCGTCGTTTTTCTCCCTTTTTTTTTTCTCTTGTTTAATTCCATTATTTTTCTCTCTGGATATAAGTTATCTATACAGGATGGTCCACGTAATACGTGCATCGATATAACTTTCAAAACATGCATTGCACGAACGAATTTTCAATACAAAAGTTACATTGTTTCGAAATTGCAGATTTCAATGAATCCATTATTTTAAGCTTGAATTAAAGGTAAAAAATAATAGATTTCTTTTTCCCAAAACACATATACATTAATTGAAATTGTTAATAGGAAAAGGGTGAGAAAAAAAATGTTTGAAATTCAAAATTAAAAATAAAAATAACCAAATTTTCTTTACACAATTTTATAAAATATTCGATATCATTGTTAAATTATCTAATCGTTATTATTAAATAAAAAAAGAAAGCAAAATGTATTTGATCTATCTGAATTTGAATCACGATTAAAATGAAATCAAATTCGAACTATGATCGAGATAGAACGGTGGAGGGGGAATTAGGAATAAATCGTTGGAAATCCTACAACCAAACCATTCTCTGATCTATCTTTTCCCTTCTATCTTTTTATTTCTTTATCTGTGTCTCTCTCTTTTTCTGTCTTTCTGTCTCTCATCTTTTTTCACGATTCATCTATCCATCTATATATATTATTTCCTATCTCACTGTTCTATGTACTCTTTCTTTCTCTAACTCGTATTCGAATCAAACGAAATCTCTACTAAAAGTGGCCGATGACAATTTCACATCACTCAAATTCTGTGATCTCTCTGTTCCCCTCTCTTCTCCTCTTCTTTCTCTTACTTGTTCCTGCAAAGAGAACAGACAGATTTAGTGATTTATTCCATCTCATATACGATTAATCGATTTCCTCGTGTTAGCTCGTTACTCATGATTCCTCAAAATGATAGAATACGATAGTAAATGGGGATAGGGGTATGGGTAGGAGGATTAGGGGGAATAGAAAACAGAAGAAAGTTTGGTAAAAAGGATGTTTAGGAATCTCAGACAAGGAGAGGGATTTCTGTGGGTGGTGTGACGAGAAATTTGTCTTCTTTTTTGGTTTGATTTCTGTCCAAGGTAGAGAAAAGAAGAAAGACATGAAAAAGTGAGCAACATTAATTCCATCTTATTCGTGGTTTATGCAGTTACATACAAGGTGGATCGATATAACTTCCAAAATATTTGTTACAAGAAAAAATTGTTTAATACAATAGTTACATTGTTTAAAAAAATGGTACACTATCTTAACCTTGGTTTTTTTCTTTTACAATTCAAGTATGTTCCTTCTCGAACGATTTTCTCTTTCGACGAATTTTCGACAGCAGATTTTCCCCCAAGTACGGAAAAGGGAGCAGCAGGATTTAATCCGACTTGTGAATATGCAAAGACCCGTTTTCCAATGTCAGACTGAGGTTCTAAATCCTTTGGAAAATCTTCTGATCTCGAATTATCGTATTACATTATTGTAAGACAGGGACTGTCTAACTTTTCTCAATTCGATGAGAGAATGAGAGGGAAGGTGGAAGCAGTTATTTTTCCAAAATTCTTTCCTCATTTCGATGAGAGTTAAAAATGTTTTGTTTTATATATTCTTCTTTTTCTTATTCTTAGTTTAGGACATTGTCCTGTTTTTTCTCCAACTTTTATTCTTGTTTTTACACCTCCTGCGATGAGGAGGTCCAGATTTCACATCATCGTTTGCAAGGTCTTCCCTGTAGCCTGCTCGAGTTTGGTTTCTGCGTTTGTGCTATATTTGGCAGACGATTGTTCTCCATTCTCGCAACGTTTTATATATATACATAAATCATTATTTTTCAATTATCAATCGTCAGAGAGATAGAGTGTTCCCTTGTAAATGCAAAAACGAGATACTCTCATACTCGCATCATTGCTATTTTTCGTATCAAAGGTAATACTCGAAACCACATTTCACACGGTTAAAATACGAATTAAATCTGGATTTGTATTAATTCCGATTTGTATTAATTCCAATTTTCAATATAACCGCGGTAGGGAATTAATTGTGTTATTGAGTTGAAAGAGAGAGAGAGAGAGAGTGGATCGATTTTATGTAACGTTTCAATCAAAATTCTATGACAGTTTAATACTTCTTTGATAATTACAGTAGAGATGCTGTTAAAAAAAAAAGTTAAAAAAAAAGAGATTAAAAATGTACGAGTAAGGCTATATTCAAAGAGTGCAACAATACCGTGTTTTCACGTGTATCGAGTGTTTCAGTAAGAGTGAAAGAGATTGAAAGAGTGAAAGAGAGAGAGAGAGAGAAAGAGAGAGGATCGATTGTATGTAAAATGTCTATCAAAATTCTATGAGAGTTTAATACTTCGTTGATAATTGCAGTAGAAATGCTATTAAAAAAGAAAACAAGAAATATTGCACGAGTAAGGCTAAATTCGAAGAGTGCAACAATACATAGCATGTTTTCACGTGTATCAAGTGTTTCAGTAAGAGTGAAAGAGAGAAAAAGAGAAAGAGAGAGAGAAAGAGAGAGAGAGACAGATTGGGAGAAAGATAGGAAGTGAATGAGAAGTGAGGGTAGCCGAGATACATCTTCGTCAAAGTCAGTTCAAAAGCGTGAACCAAAGAGTGACGTGTTCGCAGACACTCGCTGATATTTTTCCCTTCAACTGTCCTCGTAGCATGACGCATTGTTCATAGGCATAGAAATCTTTTTTCGTTGTCTGTTATTCTATTCCTTTATCTCTCTTTCTCTCTCTTTCTCTTTCTCTCTAAAATACATATACTGACAGGTATATAACATACACGTTCGATTTTCTATTTAATTATAAAACGGTATCACGTGAAAAATTAAATACAGCTTTCGCCATACCACCACTAGCACCACTAGCACACCCCATAGCGAATAGGTGATTAATGGATTCGATTCGTTGAACCGAAGCAGAACCGTGTAACGAAAAAGGATAGATGAATAGAAGTGGATAATATAGAGATAGTGTGTGTGAAAGAGACAGAACGAATAGGTGGAGGAAGGGGAAGGGGGGAAAAAGAAATAAAATAGAGTCAAACGAGGAATAATAGGAAAGTGTGTGTACGAGTGTTGGGGATAAAGAGAAAAGAGAGTTAGTTCTCGCGAAGGTGGTGAAGTTGAAGGAAAAAAAATAAGTGGAGAAGAGAAGAAGAAGAAGAAGAAGAAGAAGAAGAAAAGAGAAAGGAAGGATTTTTATTTTGAAAAGTGTGTGTGTGTGTGGAGGAGGAGGTGGAGAATCCTGCAGAAACGAAGGAGGAGGAGGTGGACCAACAACCATGACGGAGGGCGGACTCGATATTGGCGTAAGTCAGGAACGATTTTTTGTAGTTTTTTTCTCTTCTCTCTTTCTCTCTGTGTTTTATGTCTTTTTTTCTTTTTTCCCCCTCTTTCCCCCTCTTTCCCCCTCTTTCCCTTTCCCTTTCTCTCTTCTCTTGCTTTACTTTTCGACCCACTTACTCTCTCTCCTTCTTTCTTTCTTTCTTTCCCGTTTGTTCACACAATGTAACAAGACGTACCATTCACTTTGGTCAGATCTTTCGACACTGCGAATTCTTAGCAGATTTTTTTTTTTACGAGAAACTTTACCTGTTCTTGAGAGTAACTTCGAGAAAGAACATTTTTCTCATCGCGACCTGTTTTCGTTAACCCTTTCTATCTTTTTATCATAACATAAGTATAAGCCCAACGTTTACAATACTTTATTCTTTTTTTTATATTTTATTTATAATAATTATATTATTTTTAACTAATGGAGAAAAAGAAAAAAAAAAGGAAAATATAATCTTTAATATGTTTAACGAGGACACAAATATTCGTCCAATTACTTTTAGAAAAATATTCGTAGAAGGTATAAAGAAAAACATATAACGAGAGACATCGAGAAAATAATAAATAAAAATATGAAAACATATTTTCTTCGTATATTCGTCTTTCATCGTATCGTAGCACGGTAAACTAGACTTTTTCCTTCTATTTATCGTCACAAATTCTACCTATCCTACCTTTCACTGTAGTTTTCATATCCATGTATATGCATATACCCGTACATCGGAAAACGTGACTGACACACTTTGTTGCTTCCCTGAACTTTCACTTTCGATATCAATTCTTTCACGTCTTTCTTTCTACTTTTTGACGTCGTTCTATTTTTACAGCAGGCATATTCCCACGAACGCGCATCATGCTTTTATACAATTCCCTATTTTATTCTTTTTTTCTTTATTTTTATTTTTATATTTTCTTTTTTTTTCACGCAACGGAGAGACGTCCTATTTCTCAAAAAGGTTTATTCGAGTGTAACGAGATGTAAGAATCTTTATTATCGTTGTTGTCGATAAAGTAATATTTTATTCTGCGTTCCCTTTTTTCCTCTTTACAACCAATAAAACTAAGGAAGAAAGAGATATTATTTTATTTTATGAGATAAATTCACATTAATACAGAAAAAAAAAAATACAATTATCGCATTGCATGCAGGAAAGGTAATTTTACGTTTTCTTGCAGTCTGTCATTAAAGTATGGGTCACGTAAAAATACGATGAGGATTGTACGTGTTTACGGTGTTTGTGTTTTAAGGCAACAGTTTTCATTTTCCTATGTCATTTTTTAAATCATTGTATAAAACCATATTAAATTTAAATGTAAAATATACTCACATGCAATGTGTTAAGATTATCCTGCGAAAGATAACTGCTATTGGGGGTTTGTTTATACATTTGAAATATTTTTAAATCATCGACATAAAGAAGAAAATTAGTTCTGAAAAATATGAGACATTAATTAATAGAACAAAGAAAAATCTTGTTACCGTTGTAAAAAAAAGAAAATGTTTGTAGTAGTAACACATTGATAGAAAAATACTATCACACTTACAGAGAGATAATGTCGAGCATTTTACCATTAACAACACCTCGTGCACCACTAAAATTATGTCGAGCGTCACTCGAATGACATCATCCAAGCACATGCAAATTACGCGATTAACGTTACCCAACTATCCAATGGACCGGCCTCATTTGAGAGCTTGCAACGTTTAAACGCAGGGCTACTCCACGATTCCAAGAATTTACGCAGTATTTACGATTACCACCAACACACACACACACACACACACACACACATACACATACTCAACCACCGATATCCAATTGTGTTTTGGATATTTATTAACTATAGGGAAATTAGTTTCCATGATAATTAGCCAACTACTGGGGAATTATCGATCACGGTAAGATTTAAAGTTTCTTCACAATGATACACGAATATAAACAAAAATGATTTTTATTTTCGAATATCGAATGGCAACTCTAACTTATTATTTATTTAATAATTGAAAAATATATGGGTTTACGATAAAACAGTTCAAATCAACTGACTCAGGGGAGTATTATGTTTTATTTATAAACAATTACCTATAAAGACCCAAAAATATATTTCGAGTAAAGTATTGCACATTGACAGTGCTTGAAAGGTACACTTGGAACATTAATGGTTAATAATAATTAATATAAAAATATAAATAAATTAAATAACATTTAAATATATTCTTCTGTAATATTAAAATATGAATCACATTTCAACGAATTGAAATTTATTTCATCGAATTTGTAGAGAATTCAACGTTAGGATAGAATTTTGTACACGTGGTAGAGGTTCCTCTTCGTGTTCCATGAATTTATCAGAAGCACTCTGTAGGTTGAATCCTCGGGCGAACCCTTCGTCCAGGAATTACGAGAGGAACGCGGACGTTGAACGTAATTCGTGGAAAGTTTCGTAACGCGGGGTGGTTTCGTCGCGTTCCCGAAACTGAACTCACAACATCTTCTCTGCCTTCTTCGCTCGAATAATATATACGTGCAACAAAGATAGGAGGTATAGCAAATGCGTATATTAAATGCACACGTGCCAGTTAAAACATACTAGGAAGTTAGCTAACCAAGAAGAAGAGATAGTCAAGAATGTTCATGCGTATAGAAGAACTATCTAAGTTAATAGTTAAATTATTCAATCAATCTTCACATTTTAATAATAATTTTTATTCATATTTTCATCAAATCATACAAATTATTAGATGTTGGATTTAAAAAGTAAAAAATTACATTATTGAAAATACTGCCCATCGCTTGCCACTACTTTTTCCCATTTTTCAGGAAACTGTCGAATACCCCTTTGAAAAAACTCTTCGTCCTTGGAGGCAATCCATGAATCGATCCAATTTTGGGCAATCCTCATAAGATGTTAATTTTTCCCCTGATAAACCATGAACCATTGATCGAAACACGTGGTAATCAGAAGGGGCAAGAGTATTCCGGAGAATACAGCGGGTGGGTTAAGATTTCCCATTTCTATGTTTCCAGGTATGTTTTCACTGGTTTCGCCACGTGAGCTCGAGCATTGTCGTCCAGTAAAATAACTTTATCGTGCCTTCTGCTCCATTCCGGCCGTTTTTCCTTCAATGCACGACTCAAACGCATCAATTGTAACCGGTAGCGATCCCCAGTGATGGTTTCATTGGGTTTTAACAATTCATAATAAACTACACCTTGTTGATCCCACCAAATACAAAAGGAGGAGCTTAGATCCATGAATATTGCGTTTTGCCACTGATGATGATGGTTGTCCGGGCTTAACCCATGATTTTCTACGCTTAGGATTGTCATAATGTATCCACTTTTCATCACTTGTAACAATACGATGTAAAAAACTTGTTCTTTTGTGCCGTTCCCGCAAAAACACTTTATTTGGGATAAACCTCAACAGATTGAAATAATAGTAACATGATGTTATTAACAATTAAAACATAATATTTGTCGTAAAAATAAAACCTTGTTAGAGTTGGTTTACGATAAATTTGTTTCTGAAGGTGAAAACAGAATACTTTAAAACTCATGTCATCTTTAGTATAACGCTACGAGTTAATTTCAACACCTAATATAATAATGCTACACTAAATTAGATTTCTATTTTTCATTTATAATCGTTCCTTTACATTTTTCCACGTTTTTTTCTGCTTGTTTGTTCGGTCGTTTGTTTGTTTATTTTTTCGTCACGTGATTCGTATTAGTTTTATAAGCAATTATTTGTACAGTTAGATAGGATTCGGTAGCTATTTTGAATCTACGATGCATGAAAAGGCAATGTCCATTTAACGAAGGATGAAAGGCGTATTATTTAACCGTGCTTTTGAAAAAAGCTTTTAGTTCAGGACGAAAGCGTGTATCGACGATCGAGGTAGGCAAACTGCTGGTGTATACAAACCCATGTCACTCGTACGTGTGTAACAAGCGATGAATGTATTTCGAAATTGTGCCTTTCTCAAAAAATGTAACCCGACTACGAAGACAAATTACTTGAAAGCGATAAATTTTACGCTAGAAACAGATTTACGACCTTTTCGCGTATTTTTGTGTTTTTTTTCTCTCTCTCTCTCTCCTTTTTTGCTTTTTATTTGCGAGTGATCGAAATTTGTTTCCGATTAAAAAAACGGAATTCCCTCGATTTCGAAGTAAAACAAAATAAAAAATATCAAAAGAAAAGAACTAAGAGTAACATTTTTTTTTCTTGTTAAATTACAAACGATTATAAAAATTGCGTATAATTGCAAAATGTTATTTGTTACTACAGTGTGTATTTTTATATGCTCGTACTCGTGGACGTATTTTATATGTCATAATTATTAATTAATGAATCTAATTAAAAATACATCGAACGTCACAGTGATTAACTGAAAGATATTTTGAAGGTACTATTATTTTAATATCGTATCGTAACGAAACCGTACCAACGTGTTATTACGAATTCGCAATTAGCTATATTAACGTATACTCTACTAGAGGGTGTTATTTTATTATTGTTGAGCAAATAAAGGAACAATTAAATACGAATCGTTCGTGATAACAATTCGTTCTCTCTCTCTCTGGTATTAAAGGATTTATATATTTATTTGCATTCCATTTAAATATTTTTAAATATACAGGGTGGTCCATGTAACGTGTGCACTACCAAAACAACTACCAAAATATGCATTGCAACTACCAAAATTTTAAATACAAAAGTTAATTTTCAACCCTAACATTTCAACATTTCTATATCGGATTTATAAAACAAATGATTTATAATAGAAACAAGTTGCAATAGAATTTACAATGCGTTTATATTGCATAGAGGTAAGTCTCACGAAAATCGTTTGGTTTAGTTTCAGTTTCAGTAGAAATAATAGAAGATATATGGCGTTTTATGTTTCCTTGTATATAACATCTCACCTTGATACATTTATATTAAAATACGGTAATAAATCCCCTCTCCTCTCTCTCTCCTTTCTCTCCTTTCTCCCTTCCCCACCTATCGGGGCTCATACGATACGTATACTGTAACCTAATGCATACAAATTTCCAATTTCACCCGTCATCTTCGATTTTTATTCCTTGAAGAATAATTCTTGTTCTCTTTTAGCAATCTTTTCATTTTTTTTTCCAATAAGATAAGAGAAAGATTCGATTGTCAATGTAGGGTAAACCTTAGAGTCAATTATATCGGTTAACATGATTTTATATTACAGAAATAGAATGACATGTAAATAGAATTACAGAAATAGTATGAAGAATGATTGTTTTAAATAACATTTATCGTTGATCATAGTTTCTTTGAATCTAAGCCAACTAACAAGAAAATGTAGCCAAATTCTTGCATAGTCGTAACATTATTTTAGTTTCGTAATAACCATTCAGAAGGGAATAAGAAATACACGAATAAAAAGAGAGAGAGAGAGAGAGGAGGAAGGATGGGATGGGAGAGAATAAATCATAGATTTATAGATCGATTGGATATTTTTCTTTTTATGACAAAATGTATGTATCTTTTCTTATTCGTGAGATCAGAAAGATTTCAATGTTATTAAGGTAAGGTTTCTAGCAATTTCGAAGCATCTTGAATAAAAGGAAACTGAAGTATCGGTTTATTCTAATCTGGGAAAGTGCTCGTGCAACCTCTGGAACGATTTGAAATAGCACGTAGTGGTATTTGTGAAAGAAAGAATAAGAGAAAATAGATGGAGAGTAGAAGAAGTATTCGTTTGTTGGATATAATAATACTGTGATCTTGAAATTCTTTAAATTTATCTGCAAATATTCCAGACAATTTTGTATTTAATTATTAATAAATTGTTCTGTGTATCAAAGACAAAAAAAATACTTGGAATACAATATATTTAATAATAATAATAAAAATAATAATAATAATAATATAAAGATTAGGATATATAATAAAATATATTAAATAATACATTATAATAATATTATATTTAATAATATAAATATAATTAGAATCTATTACATTTAATTGAAATGATATTTAATAAGATTTCTATATATGGTTACATAAAAAATAAACCTCATAGATCTCTCTTATATGAAAGAAAAAAAAAATATGATGAACGGTACAAGGTTAACCATAAAATAAAAGAGAAAGGTTTTATATTCATGAGATGCGATTTCCTTGTTAACCAAGATAAGATCATTAGGGAAAGTTTTGCTTAGTAACACACGATGGGATGTCATAAACGTCAAGGAAAGAAGCATTTACGCGTAACGTTACTTACAGAATGTTAGATTAGAATGGGGATAAAAATGACTAGGGAAGATTTTTGTTTCTTTCTTTACCTCGATGATTAGGGTATGGGGGATTTTTGGGTTAACGTAAGGGGAACCAAACTAAACACATTTCGTTAAGTACAAAGGATATACTCGAGTTTCGTTAGTGGAACGAACATAGAAGATAACACTAAGTGATTTTGGATTTGAAAAGCACGAATCCTTGAATGAATGAGTGTGAGAGAAAGAGAGAGAGAGAGAGAGAGAGAGAGAGAGGGAAAGGTGGTGAACTTCATCGTTCGTGCACTTTGAGAACTTTCCGGTTTCTGGTGTGGTAAGAATAAAGAGATGAAGAGAAAGGATAGAGGAAAGGGTTAAAGAAAAGAGAGAGAGAGAGAGAGAATTGCTGGCAGTTAACGACAAATCTCGTGAACTTCTTACAACTATCTTCTCTCACGATGCACTTTCTTCTCTCTTCTGGAAGATGACTATCCTGGTTTAGTCGACGTTTTATCGCATTCACCAGTTTGGGATACTCTCTTCCTTGAGAAAATCGTCGAGTGAAAGTGGTGTACTTGTACGTATTTGTGTGTATGTGTGTTTGGGTATGTGTGTTTGGGTATGTGTGAGTGAGCAGTAAATGATCTCTCTTGAAGGATTTTCTAGTTTCTTTCGAATTAAGATCGATCTCGAGGAAAGGTCGACATTGTAACTATTTGTGGATATCATTTTACTTATCTTGCAAAATTTTTTGTTTTTTCTTGTTAAAGTTAGAATCTTTATTTTTATATACAATATATTTCATCTCTATTTTATTTACTTTTAAATTTTATTTAGAATAGAATACGATCATCTGTTTTATTATATTTTTGAGTTATTTTATTCATGTATTTTTTATACTCATTCGTAAATTCATTCTATTTTAAACTATTTTGTTTTTGGTGATCAAACATTCCAACCATTCTTTACAACCCTTTTTATTTATTTATTTATTTGAAATATTATACTCATGTTAAATTTAAATCCATTGTATTGATATATTTGTATTTGTATTTTATTTGTTTATTTTATTTTTTGAAATTAAGATTTATCGATAAATACTCGAAAATATTCTCAATTATTAACCACGTATACCCCATAGTGATTCTCATCGGTAAATATCCATCAATTAATTTGTTGGGCTTATCGTTCGTTTGAATTACAAACCGGTTTGAAAACTTTCTGTTCCCATTACAGAGAGTAGAATGCGGGGGTTAAATTGTTCGTTTTAAATTGTTCGTTTTAAATTGTTGATGAGCCGAATGGGACTTCAAAAATTAACTTTCCAAATGCGTTAGGAATAATTTACGAAAATCATGATATATAATATTAAGGTTTTGTGATTTTATGAAACATCTGTTGGATATATTATGCCTATTGATATATTTATATGTTAGTTGTAATATATATATAGGAAAAATTATGAATATGACAATGTATTTCCCATTTGTGGTATTTAGATCGAATCGTTGAACTGCGTTTTATTTTAATGCATTTAATTTGTGTATGTTTTGTACATCGGATGACAGTTATACGATATTCATTAACATTCATATATAAAATTATTCATTCATTCTCTCTCTCTATCTCTCTTGTTGGATACTTATTGATCTTGGAATACTTTGTCTTCTTTAATTCAAACGATCAAATTAATGAGAATGTGTGTGTGTTTAAAAAGAGAGTGAGGTGGAGAGTATATGTGTGCATGTGAATCAAATTGGGAGTAAATATTGATAGACTCGTTGAGAAAATAGATTATATCACATTTATCCTAATTGGATTCTTGCTTCGACAAATAAATGATAGTAATTGCAAAATACGGACAAACATTCGCGTTTACCTGTGTGTAGAGGTTGGTTGGTTGGTTTGGTTGGATGTTTAAAAATTCTTTTTAATTTCTTTTACTTGCTCCTTTGTTAAAAAGTAAACACTGAGATGTGATTTAATGAAAGTACCGTAATTTGAACATTTCGTTAATTAGTATTAATTAGAATATCAGAGTATAACATAAATGCATATACATGCATATCTAAAATAAGGGTACGTACGAATAAAGAAATATATCGTATCGAATGAATTAGTATTTGTTGTAATAATATGAAAAAACTTTTACACACACACATACATACACAGTACTTTTCGAATTGAATGAATTGAATGAATTAAGAGCCGAATGCAACGAGAAACGTTAGGCAATCGGAAAATAATGATTAATACTTTAATGAGAATTCGAATAAGGAAATTGAGGTGTATGTAAAGTACCCCATGTAACTCCCTTTTAATTAATTGAATAAATAATTACATAACGACACGTTTCTCAAGCATTTTAGATAATAATTACAAATTAGTAATTATTAAATTTAGAAATCCCTCCACCCTAATAATAGAACGTCGATAATAAATTTAACATTCGTTCTCATTAATATTAATTACATGTTAAATATTGAAATCTATTAAGTCCTTTATCCAATAATATTCAAATTTTATCAAAAATCTATTCAAACTCTGATCTTTAAAACTTGATATATTGTTTGTTTTTTTGAATAAAACAAATAAAAAATACGAGTTTTCATAGTTCTTGGATGTAAACAAAGTGAAAGGAAAAATAATCTGATTATTTTCGTGTTCAGTTTGTGGTTTTAATTGAACTTCTTTTGTTATTGTACTTTCGATAAATATTCAAATAATAATAATAATAATCTCTCGTAGGAAAATTTGTAAAATATAATCGATTAATTAAATTTTCAATATACTGGAAGTATAAAATATATCTCTTCCAGATCTATGGAAATAAAAATACGTATTCATATAAACTAAAGTAAAAATAAAATGAAAAAATTGTAAACCTAGTGTACAAAGGAGACAGAGAAAGAGAGACAGGTCAATGTAAAGGGAAGAGGGAAGAGGGAAAAGGGTTGAGGAATTTTGTAATGGAATATAAACTTTGAAACACAAACCGTTACACCGATAGGATAGAATTTATTAGATTATCGTTGTCGTTGTTATTGTCGTAGTTATTAATATTAACTTTAACCGATTGTGAAAAGAAAGATAGAAAGAACAAAAAAAATAATCAAATATAATCATGAAAAGGATAAAAAATAATCGATGGGTTGTTCTACGTGTGTGTGTATGTGTGTGTGTATGTGTGTGTGTATATTATTCGTAGTGTATAACCTTTATTGATATTCTTATCGTATACTATCCATGCATACACATACAAGTATTTTATTTTCCAAATGTTTTTGCTTCCTATCTGAGAGATAGAGAATACAATAACAATAAAAGTACAAATAAAAAGAAAAATTGTTACCCAGGAATATGATACAAAGAGAAAAGAGAGGAGTCTTTATTTTCACGATTCTAGGGGTTGCGTCAGGGTAAAAAAAGAAATATAGTATAATGGGTGGTCGGGTTATGTGTGTTTTATTTTTTATTTATTTTTTTTAAATATTTTATTTGATCTTTCAAACGAGTTACGCAACTTCAAAACGATACCTTCGGGCGTAATCTTTAGGCAATCTCTTGAAATCTTGTAATCGGTATCCTTTGTGAGTATATAGTAAGTTCATACCTATGTATATATATATATTGGGTGTACAAATAAGTTTAAATTCGTGAAAAAGTAACTTCAACTTTTTAACAACAAGTAAGCTTACCTCTATCCTGATTTTATACTACTTCTAGTAGTACAAGTAAACGGCCCATATATGGTCAGACAAGTATTGTATATATATTATGTATGTATTTAATTAGTATGTAGTATACTTTTCCAAACAACTTTTCTTCTCTTGTGATTTTCTTTTAGTAGATTTGTTGCTGCAGCTACTTTTTCTACATTTTTATTCTTTCTTTCTTTCTCTTCCTCTTTCTCTTCCTCTTTCTCTTCCTTTCTTTCTATTTCTATTTTCTTCACGTTAGATATTTCCAAGCGTAATTATGAGAATTCAAAGCCAGAATTAACGCGACACGTTTGTGTTTGTTAAAACCTAATTAAGAAGTTCTCGGCTTTGACGTTTGAGAAGGCAAACAAGATGCTAATTTTCATAATCCACGATACGTATTTTAATCGATGGAAAGGGAAAGGGAATAGTCTTTGTTTTTCGATTCATAAAAATATAAATAATATAATAATATAAATATAATAGGGAATAGAATAGAATATGAAAGATTGTTTTCAAAACTATATTAAGTTCTTTTAGGTAACATTGAAAGATAAAAAGATATTTCTTTCTTGTACTTCGAAATTCTCTGATATCATTTCATGATTAATAAAATATTACGATTATGTTTTGGATAAGAATAATTTTTTATATCAAAGTAAAACTCAGGTAAAATAGTTTTATTGGTTTCATAGAGTTTATTGATTTTTGTTTGTTTTTTAATAAAAAAAAAGAAGAAATTTACAATACAATACATTCGTTTAAAAATATTTTACGTTTTGTGAACAATATTGTTTACGAACGTAGAATTTTTAATTGAAATATCGATAAGGAAAGGAACAAATATATAGAATAATTGAAATAGAATCATTGTAATAGAAAATATTATTAGAATCATTTAAATACCGTAGGATCTCTAACGGAAGTTTAAAACGACATTTAATATGCAATTTTCCATGTGCAAGCGAATGTCGTCTCAGCACGGTTGCAAATTTAGGAACAAAATGGTACGCTCGTGTGTCATGAACTACCTTCGCAAACGTTCTATTATCATTCGTGAAGAGGGTTTTCGGGGCTGTGTTATGGGTAAGGGTCACGTTCAAAACGCGTCGTAGTGGTCAGCCATATCGAAACGTTTCGCGAATCCTAATTAGATGCTAACTTTTTGGTTACCTCTTGCTTCGTATCCAATTCATTTTCATATTTCTAAACGATCACTTAGAATTGATTTCTTTCTCCAATTTTATTTCATTGCTCAGTTTTATTTTTATATTATTTTATTAAATATCTTCTTTTTACGTTAGACCTAAAGCTTGTGTTTTATTGAGCTGAAGGGGTCATCCTAAAAAATTTTGTTGAGGATTTTCCTGATGGTTTCTGGATTCTTTTGGTTTATTGTCGTGTGTTGTTTTGATCATTCTATCAGCATCCATCACAGATATGTGTTCGTCCTAATTTTATTTTCTGACTGAATAATGATAAAGTATTTTGATATTTGTATTTCAAACAAATTAGGAAGAATTACTTATGAGGGGTATTTTTTTTTTTTTAAATAACTCGACCACAACATAATCTAAAACCGTAACCACGATTTAAATAAATATCTTTAAAATGAGCGAAATTATGAAAATGTTGTAGATTTTTTTAGTTAGCACATTTATATGACGGGTATACTAATGAGACGTTTAACCAAACCATATATCATAAATTTCGTGAAAATAAATATAATTCAAGCAAATTATTTCTCTTTTCAGTGAATATTATATATATTTTTAGTTCTTTTTCGTTGTTGGAATAAAAAGAAAATATGGATATTATTTCTTTCAAAGGTACAGCTTCTGAAGTTTTTTAAAAAATCATTTTGAAAAAGTAAGAATAATAATTTTCCAACGTTTTTCAACGTTGCTGCATTTAATCGTAAGCCAACGATTAAACTTGAATTTACTGAACAAATTTTATACATCATCAAAAAGGATATGATACATAAAGAATATTTTATTTATTGAAATACAACGAGTATATATATCCCAGTTTGTATACGTTTTAAATAAATATTTATCTAGTGGATATTGATTAAACTAAAAAAAAAATAAAATACGGTCTAAAGGTACCAATGAAATAATGGAACGTTTCGAATGTTGTCTTTTGTACTATTTTCCATAGAAACAAGACTAAACAAAAAAGAAAAGAAAATATGAATCGTTGATGATTACCCAGTTAACACAAAACGTTAATATGATGACGTAAATCGAACGTCATATTAACGTTTTGTGGTAACTGGGTACGAATGAAAGTATACTTTTATTACCTGTGTTTCTCTGATCCAATATTGTCAGAAAGAATTCACAATAATCTAAGAATGTTACTGGAAAAGGAAAATTTTATACGCAATTGAAAAAGATTTTACCTTTCGTGGATCCTAGGAATATAATTTGATTAGTTTACAATATTAATTATTTTCTTACACTTATGGTTTATCTTTTTCTTATTTTTTTTTGTATATTTTTTTACACTTATCATTGTAATGTTCATATATATGAAATATATATTTCTTTTCTTTTATAATTCTCTCTCTCTCTCTCTCTCTCTCTCTCTTTCTTTCTCTTTCTCTCTTTCTCTTTCTTTTGCCTGTTTCTGTTTCTCCATGAAGCACTTCGTAGCTTAAAAGCTCGGATACGCGAAAAGCACGGCTGAGCACGGAAACAGCGGGTGCCATTTCTTTCGACTTTATTCCTCTTAAAATTTCGCCAGCATCTCTTCCTCTCATCTCTCTCTCTCTCTCTCTCTTCATTTCTTTTTCTCTCCTGTTCTAATTTTCCTTTTTTCCTTTCTTTTCATATTTTTCTTTTCTTTCTTTTCTCACCGCCAATGTCATTTCTCGAGGGCGGTCACGCAGAGCAGCAAGGTTTTCAACGTTACGCGTTTGCTCGTTTATCATGTCGCGTGTTGACGAGAAAGATGGAGAAATAGGTGAAAATTGGGAGAGTGAGAGAGTGAGAGAGTGAGAGAGTGAGAGAGGAGAGTCACTGGACAACACAGTTATAATAGTTTTACGAAATTCAGAAATTCTAATAAATGTGTGGTAGTGGTGATGGTGGTTGTCTCTGTTTTCGTTCCGATGATTTCTACAAATTCTCGACTCTTCTTTCTCTTATTCACTTTTTTTATTCTCGTTCTCTTTCCTCCTTTTCCCATCCCAACTACTCTTCTCTCTCTTTCGGTTATATTTTTCTCAACGCGTCCCAAAACTCGAAAAAGCACAACGCGAAGCTTTCGAGGTGGTTGGAGTGTCAGGAAATTAAACAGTCTCCACACGTTGTTTCGAAACACATGCATGGATTGTTCCATTACTGAGAGACTACTTTACTTAGCTTCGCAATGAACAGACAGATAATTATCATCGAATTTACGAATGGGTTGGTTCGTCTATATATTTGTTAGTTTGTGTATGTGTGTGTGTATGTTTCAAGCAACACCGTATACGAAATAAATGAGAATTTCGAGTAATGGCTTTTTATTAATTATTTTCAAATACCATATACACAGATATATATATTGTTTTAATAAATATATATAAAAATATTGTTTTTTTCGAAGTTTAATTATTCTACGAAAACATTAAACTTTATTTCAATGATGTTTTATTTCATTTACGTATACCTGTTATTTGTTTTTAATTAAATAAAATTATTAAGTTAATGAAATTCTTGAAAAAATATTCTCATTATGTTTATTTATTTTTCATAAACATTATGTTCAATGTTTAAATAATATGTGTAATCGAAACACGTGGTTATTCTACTTTCTTTTAGATTAATTGTAGTTAAAAGTAATAGCCAGTTATTTTATGAATTAACTACAACGTTTATGCAAGTTTATGAAAAGTGAAAAACATTGTGTTTTTGATTTTTTCGATACTTGCATTTTGTTTTTGTAATATTTTTCTAAAAATTCTCTTCAATTTTTTATGCAAGAAAATTTTCCCTCTTTTTTTATTCTTTGCTTTTTCTTCTTCTTTTTCCAATGAAAATGAGAATATTAAAAGAAAAAAACAATTTCTTGAAGAAAGAAAAATATGCACGAGAGAAAGAGAGACTCGATGCAGTGCACACACCTCGCGTGCATCTTGGAAAATTTGTCGGAGCAAAAGAAAACTTGAGGATATTTTTATTTTCTTTTTTGATTTTTCTACTTCTTCTTTTTTCTTTTTTTTTCTTCATCTCATCTTCTTTTCTTACCGACTCGCGAGGAAATTACCCCGAGACAAAGAAAACCTAAAGCGTACGAAGTTTCTTATCCTTCTTCTTCTTCCTTTTTCCCCTTCAACTTTTTATCTTTTTTTTCTTTCTTCGCGTTAAAGAATCATTTTTTTTCTTTCCCTACAGAGATTATATCGAGAGATGACATTTTTCTACGACAATTATTATTAATGATTAGAAAGAAAAAAATGATATTACCAAGAACAACGATGTTTAGTAATAACATCGATAACAATTAATAAAACTTGTTTTGATCGTAAACCTCATCTCTTTCATGGTCAATGTTTATTCTAGAAAATAAATCTAATTTTATTTGATTTTATTTTTCTTTATCAACACGCAATACAAGTATAAAGGTTTTTTTTTTAATGAAAGTTTTACGATAACAGAGTGTTTACCAAGGAAGTATTAAAAGCTTGGCTATGTATCAGAAATTTAATAACCAGTGATTAAATATCCTGAAAGATAAAAGTAAAGGAATCCAAATTATTAATAGGTTGTTTTAAATAACTTTAGATAATGTGTGTGTTTTTATTCAAGCAGAAGTTTTATTATATTAATTATAATATTTATAATAATTGATATATTAAAAAGAATAATTAAGAGAATGATCATTTGTAATTGACATTTGAATAATAGTTACTATACTTGTATATATCAAGATACATGTATCTTTTATAACGTATCATAATCCGTAATTGTAGAACTACTAGGAAAATTGTGAAGATTATTGTACTGTAGGAGAATAATCCTGGAAGAAGCTCTTGTAAATCTCTGCTTCCACGTAAGATGAAAGAAAGAAAGAAAGAAAGAAAGAAAGAATAGAATAGACGGAAGGAATGAAAGGAGGAAAGAAAAAGGAACAGAAAAAAGGGAATCCTGAACGTCCTGAAGCAGTACACCGGATAAAGAACCCGCTGGAAAATGTTTCCGGACGTTGGGCAAAGACAAAGAAAGTAAAATGTCTTGAGGCGGTAAATTGTCTAGAATAACGTATATAGGGAGTATGCTGGGTAGGTAGGTGTTGTGTGATATTGTAGAAACGAAGAAGGAACCTAAGCTAGAGTATATATGTTTGTATGAATGTATGTATGGATGTAGAGAAAGTGAGAGGAAGATTCGGGATCGCAGAGAACAGCTGTAGAGGTTGTTGGTAGTCTAGTAGAGAGGAACTAGGTTGCAAAAGGAGGTTGCAGAGGTTTTGAAACAGAGTTGAGGCCTAGTAACCTAGTAGTAATATTAGTAGTAGTAGTAACAGTACTAGTAAATAGTAGTATTAGTAATAACAGTGTAATGGTTATAGTTGTAGTAGTAAGTAGTAAGTAATAATAGTAGTGGCAGATAGTATTGGTGGTGGTAGATAGTATTGGTGGTAGTAGTAGTTTTAGTAAATAATAAGTAATAGTAGTTACAGTAGTGGTAATAGTAGTAGTAGTAGTGGTAGATAGTATTGTTGGTAATAGTAGTATTAGTAAATAGTAGTACTAATAGTAACAATAATAATAGTAGTGGTAAATAGTACTAGTAAATAATACTAGTAACAAGAGTAATGGTAATAGTAGTAGTAGTAGGTAGTATTTGTGGTAGTAGGAGTAGTGTGGTTGTAGTAGTGGTAGTAGTAGTTTCTATTTGCAAGAGCTTCAGGCCTTATGGCTCTTATGAATAGCAAATGAAACGGGAATGAAACACAACCTTCGTGCGTGTTTCGTCGAGCTTTTCCTAGGTTACACATGCGCGTGCCTAGTTTGCGATCAACTGAACGCACCAAATGCACTCACTCCGAGAAACGTGCGTGTGTGTTTGCGAGAGAGGGAGAGAAGAGACGACTGTGGGCTGATGCATTAAACTTTGACTGCACGGCTTTACGCTCTGGTGCTTTCCAAGCATGTTTCGTAATCTACCATGCTTTGGCATTCATCCTCGAGGTTCGTTCCTTTGTCGCTGATCACTTTTATTTACGAGGCCTTTTTTTTTTTCTAAGCTAGAGAAATCGAAGAACGGTTGTTAGATACGTGAATAGATGTAAATTTTGTACCAGGAAAGATGTACTTCTTCAGATTTTTTTAAGTACTATCGTTATGAACTCGTTTCTTTATCCTTCTTCTTCTTCTTCTTCTTTCTTTTTTTGTGAATTTTTAAAACTCGAGATTGGGTTCAAGAGTAGAAGATCGTCGACAAAAATATTTCATTTATGTTTGCGAGAGAAAAAAAATAAAATTGTTACTTTTATATATATTATTTACAAAAAAATCATAAATAAATTTTAGTTGTTTTCTACCAACGTAAGAAAAAAAAGAAAGGGTATTCCCACGAACTTCGAAATGTCGCTTTACTTTTCGATCACACCTCGTATATATTTTTCCTACGTCCATTTCTCGTTAACTCCAAAACGTGAAAATTTCCATCCCAACGAGCTAGACTGTAAAACGCAAGGAGTGCATAATTTCCGTACCTTCCCGATATCGTCGTAACTTTAACTCTCTGAAGCAGGGAGAAGAGACTTGGCAGGAATACAAAACCCCTTCCCTACACCGAATTCTGCACTTCTCTTAGTTTTCTTCTCTCTCTCTCTCTTCCTATCTGTATCATCTATTTTTCTTTCTATCATTCTCTTGCTACAAAAAGAACGTTTAACTGATCAGGCGTGAAAATTTCTAAAATGGAGTAACGTTAAAAAAAAATAAATGAATGGATGAATGGATGAATGGTTGGAGAATGATTCAGTGTACTCTTCCTTGTAAGCTTCTAAAGCGTAATGTGTCTTTCTCGAGTAAAGTTCAAATGGACTCAAATATTTGGCGCGAGATCACGTACTAGAAAAATAAAAGAATAGAGGATAAGAAAGAATAAGAATAAGGTAAAAGTAAGAAAGAAAGAAGGAAGGAAGAAAGAAAGAATAAGGAAGAAGAAACCAGGCGCCTTAGTATTTGAGCCACTGCCAAGGCAATTCTTACTCGCAAAGCGTTTTACGTTCTGCGTTCCATAGAGGCCATGGATTTTTCTCGGTTTTGACTTTAGAAAACGATCCGTGAAATGCAATACAAATCAATTACGATACTATTTTTAACAAAAAATAAAATTACAAATATATGACAAACAGAAAAGTTATTCGAATAATCAAATTGTACAGAAAAAAAAATAATCGAAATAATATCAAAGAAGTTTTGCCTAAAATCCGAGGTTACAAGTAAACGGGATAACAAATCGATTAAAACGAAGGAAAAAAAGGAAAAAATATAGAGGAAAAAAGTGAGAGAAAGAGAAAGAGAGAAAGAATTTAAAAAAAGGAAAGTTAAAAAAGAAAACGAAACTATACTGAAGGTAATGACCACTTTCTTACCGTCTTAACCGTTCGAGTGTCTCTCGAGCTAAAGTCTATGGCTGATTCCTATTTCCTACCCTTCTATTGTAAGATTTATTTTCTCTGCCAGTTAAGAAGAAA
Source organism: Mischocyttarus mexicanus (assembly GCA_023678845.1). Classification (NCBI taxonomy): domain Eukaryota; kingdom Metazoa; phylum Arthropoda; class Insecta; order Hymenoptera; family Vespidae; genus Mischocyttarus; species Mischocyttarus mexicanus. The sequence goes on along the minus strand of JACGTP010000034.1, from coordinate 219,813 downwards.
TACGGCTATTCTTTCGATAAGTGACAGTACGAAAAACCACAATATCAGTATATATATATATGTATTAAAAACAATTAGATAAAAGAGAACATAAATCTTTTTCAACCTGTGCAACACAAACTAAATTTATATTCCAATGATATCCCTGTGTTGAACTAACCGTCGCCATAATCTGGTACTTTAAGGTTTGCTAAAATACTTTAAATTTTGGTTATCGTTAATATTGGGTTGGTGGATATAAAATGTCGGATTTTTAGCCACAATTCAATAGGAAAATCCGACACTTTTTTTCCACCAATCGAATATTACGATCTAACATTTTTTTATGTTACGAAACGAAATCTATTTTAACACATTTAGATTGAAATTGTTTAATTTGAATCTAACTAAATTATGAAACGCGATTTGAATGTTTTAGTTTGAAATAAAACCAATAATAAAAATCAATTTCCTTTAGTAAGATTTCCATTTTTTGTAATTAATTATACCTTAAAAATACTATAGTAGCAAAAGTTTAATAATTATTATTTTGGTTAAAGATAAATTGTTTATCTTTCAGTAATGTTGTATTGTAACTATTTGATATGATTGATAATTTAATTTTCTCTTTCTCGATTCTCTTTTTCTCTCTGGTGAATTGAAATATTATATTTTTGAAGTATTTGAAGTATTTGAGATATAAATAGTAATGGAATATTTCGAAAGGATTATCGTTACTGTATATAAAAACTACCAGGATAAAATATAATAACCAATCGATGTGTAATTAATTCGAATGAAAATCCGAGAAAATAAGCTTTTCGAGAGGTTTCTGCTCCTATTGTAGATTGCGATAATGCGATAATTAGGCAAACGATTCGATCCTCTCTATTATTCTGATTCCGTTATCGTAATGGTGAAAACTTTGAATTTTCCTATCTGTACGATATTATATCAATCTTCGAATTATCTGCACCGTCATTCCAACCATTTCAAATTAATTTTTATTACATTTTTCTTTTTTTTAATTTATGCTAGATATTTCTTTACAAAGAAACCACTGCTCTTTCTCGAAAAAAAAAATATTAATACAATACTATTGATCTAAAGAAAAGTAAAAAACCAGATTAAATTTTGCGATTAAACGATAAAAGATTTTTTACGAAATAAAATATTGGATAATTTCTTTAGAACACAGAAATAAAAATAATTTTAATGATTGAATTTTTATTTCGAGTAAATCGATAAAATAGCAATTAAATCGATTTTCGATACTACAATCTAACGAATCTGTTATTAATCGGATTGTTTTTTTTTTCTGCCACTTCTGATTGGGTGAATGCCAAATCGTGAACTGTGTAATGGACCAAAATGAATATATGACGAACTATTAGATTCATGTATGTATGTATGTACACATATATATTTTTTTTTGTCATCGTTATCTACGTTACATACGATCACAATATAAAGATTGTTGTTATTGTTGTTGTAGTACACGATAGAGACTATTATAATTCCTTTATTTTATCTCCGAGTTACATTTTCCGCATGATATCTAAACGAATAAACCCCTTTTTTTTATTGATATTCACCTACTACCCAGTATTATATCTATTTTAACTGCATTCTTTTTTTCTTCTTTCTTTTTTTTTTCACAATATATCCACACGGTTTCATAAAGCTTTGAGATATTAATATTCCGTTTTTATTCAGCTACCGAGTCAAGCGTGAGTCGGGAATTAAGTGTCTTTTATCTCGTTTCTGTCCCTCTTATCTTCAATTAATGACCAACTTCTGACAATACAAAGGGATATTAAAAAATGGCTAAAAGTTGGGCAACAAAAAAGCAAGATCAACGATAAATCCTGTAGATATATACGTTAAAATAAAAAAAAAAAGAGAAATATTTAATGGATTTGAAAATTAAAAGGGAGAATAAGCTTTTATACTTGACAGGTGACATTATCAGCTTGACTGGATTTAAATTTATTATAACAAAGTTTCATTTGGATGAAAATAATCTTTAAAACAAAAAATACTGATTACTTCCTATTGCAATAATCTAATAAAACAATAATAATAATAATAACGAAACCATTACCATTAAGTTTTTTTGTTAAACATTTTAATTCGAATCAGATCAATCAATCAATTGCTAGTTCGAACAATTCTAGATCAGATAATGACATAAATCGACTATCAAGTTAAATATGGTTTATACCAAAAGTTAACACAGTACCATCAATTTCACTCGATTAACAAGTAAAATTATTAGAAGAGAGGGACAACTTTAGTCTCTGTTACAATATCGGGAAGAAGAGAGTATCGATTCTTGTTAAAAGACTACTTCAATCTCATTTTAACGATCACTGTTGAAATTGTTCTTGATTGACTTATCGATAACGTGGTCAAACAATCTAAGTTATTCGACTAATATAAAACATTAACTATTAATCACCAATATCATCTGAAGACAACATATCTTTAATTAGAAAATAATTTTGATCAAAATGTCCTTGTAATAAAATAATATTTATGATTTATTTATACATTACGTTATTAAACAAATTTATCATTCTATGTAAAAATATTTCATATATTAATTGTAATTAATACAGGGTGGTCCATAGAACATGTACGTTGTTACATTACGCTGAACCATGTAGCCCACAGCACAAGGAAAACGATAAAGAATCCTAAACAAATATAGATTTCCAAAGGAATGGATAATCTAGGATAAATATTTAATATTATATCTCCATTATTTATATCTCCATTATTTTTTGAATAAAAATGCAAATAGGTAACAAATGACAACGAAAAAAGGATAGATTTCTTTATTTTATCGATCGTTTCGTGTATTGAACGACTATAGTGTATATTGAACGAGAAACGGTTGCTACAATTAGGTTGTGTATAGCTACCAGAAGGTTTGGGTGGGCTGGGAGAATAAACAACGATGTAAACAGTCGTTTGATCAACGATGAAACGCAGTAATAGAGAGAGCAAACGTTACCTTCTATTTTAACCATATATTTCCATGTACTTACATATATACATAAGTACACATATATACTTATAAGAAAATATTAAAATATATTCAGCTTTGAAAATGAAAACTTAGAAAATTTGTCAAAAAACATTACCTATAGAAAATAATTCTAAAAGAATGTTTAAAAATTCTAACAAATATTGTTTTTACTTTCGAGAATAATTGATTTCAACAAACTCGTATACTTTTTTTTTTTAATAACTTCGATCGAGTTCCTATCAAAATCGTATCCAATCAAATATGAAAAAACCCCATAGAAAAGAAAGAAAAGAATTATTTACTTTCAATTTAAAATTGCAATGTAACCAAGAATCTATCGTAGTACAATTTTGTTCCAATATTTCACGTTCCCTTTTTCTCTCTCGTACGAAATATTCCCAATAAAATAAATCCTCAAAAGATAAAAGGAAATACCAGTTGTTAGCGATTTAACTTATACTGCAAATTACAATTATCGAATATTTTTACCATCCCAACAATATATCATCATATTCTCGATAATCTCAAGAGAATTTTTTTTTCTTTTACTGTCGATTGAATAATCAGGTACCCTTTGCTTCTCCTGTTCTTCCTCATACGTCAAAGCTTACCCAATAAACGGAATTAACCAATGCAAAGCGCTTATACACGTAAGCCAAGTACAAACTAGCAATATCGACATCATGGGCAAACATAGCGAACCCTGGTTCACAACCAGTTCCCAATAGAACCCCATTCGATGTTATTAAGCAAGGTATAGCAATCAGATCTAGATTCCAACATTCGTCTCCTACCTTTCCTTCCTTCATTCATTCATCCCTTCATTCATTCCTTCATTCCTTATTTCACCTTTCTCTTTCTCGATCTTTCACTCTTTCAGCAGGCACCTAATATGCCTACCAATAGCACCCATTAAAAGCAATAGTACTAGTACCATGATGTTTCCTCTCATCACGAATCATAATAGACTTCTCTCACACCTTACTCACTATTCCTGTTTTCTAACTAAACCCAAGATGAAGTAGTCTAACGCAAAAGCTAAGAGGTTGCTTTCAGAGCAAACCCAATGAATGGGAGAACCCATTCCTGAGTTCGTTTAACTGACTTCGAGCCTACTTTGAGCCAGGTGATTTCCGGAAGAGGAAATAATTAGAATAAAGGACAAAGACAGAGCTTGTTTCGAGACTGGAATAGTAGATCAATGATTATGATTTTTCTTTTTAATATGATTTTACATTAACGGAGTTTAGTTTAAGTGTTAGTAATAAAAACAGGAGGTTTTTTTGCAATTTGCGGTCTGTGCAACGTCGTTCATTGTATTAAACTATAAATATTTCATACGCTCCATTTCAGATCTGACGCCGAATTTCATATTTGACGCTCCACGTTGCGTTTTTTTGCGATAACTTTAAAACAAACGATGCTAAGTTTTTTTCTTTGATTCCCAAGCGTGCAGAAGACTTGTGCCTTGTGGAAAATGTGCAATTTGCTGTCCATGCAACGTCGTAATTATTTTCTACAATACTCCAAAGTTTAATGTCGCCAAAAATTCCCCCTTTTTTTTCTTAGTTGTCGTCTACGTTTTTTCAATGTATCTTTAATATAAACATTGCTAATTTTTTTTCAATGACTTACGAAGGATCAGAAGACTTTTACCTTCTGTAAAATGTACAATTTGTAGTCCATACTATTTCGTAATCTTTGCTACATCACATTTTTCATTGCTCCATTTGACACTTGACGGTATAAATTTCATACCTGACTGCTCCATCTCATATTTGACGCTCCACGTTGCGTTTTTCTGGGATAACTTTAAAACGAACGATGCTTATATTTTTCAAGACAATACACATATCTGTTTCTGTTTTTTATATGAAATTAATATCCAATTATATTTTCGAGTTAATTAAATTTCATTTTTAATATTAAATGAAATGAAAATAAATTTAATACCGCGGTAGCCGATATAAAATACGTCTTCTTCTTCTTCTTTTTCTTCTTCTTTCACTTCGTTAGTTTTTGAAGAACGTTTCCTCGATGAATTCTTAAAAGATATTTCGCAAGTAAGAAGAATGAAGAAGAAGAAGAAGAAGAAGAAGAAGTAGAGGCATTATGAAAAATCGATTCAAATTAAGATCGGGAATCAAAAGCATCAACCAGGATGCCGTATTATTTTTTTTTTCTATCTCTTCCTTTTTCTCTTTCATTTCTTTTTTTCTTCTAAGTTTTCACCGACGTCTATCCTCGGTCGGAAGTTTCTCAACTTAACTATGATTTACTAGAATCGATAATTTCACTATGAATGAGAACAAAAAAGAAAGAAATAAACCATTCAAACGTTTTGTTAAAATTAATAAATAATTTATTAAATATTCAGATAAAATTTTCATTTCTTCAATCGTACGAATAGAATTTTTATTTCTTTTTCCAGACAGTATGTGTCTTGTTTTGAATCCACATTAATATTTTTCTAATAGAATAGTTAAAGGTTGTAAATCACTTTCGAGATGAAGTTAAAGGGTGGGAGAATCTTAAAAAAAACTTTGAATTTATTGGTTTTAGAAGGAACGGGAATACATGCATTTAAATCTTTCTGGAAAATATCCAAAAATGATAGAAGATTTTTAAGAGAAATACATTGTCTTATTTAAATTTCTAATTTTCAACTCTAACGTAACCCTGACGAAGAGTACGAGTTTCCCAGACCCCAAGTTTAGAGAAACTTGGCAAAAAACACTAGGTTTTCTGAACCCTAAATTGTCAATTTTACAGAGAGTACAAGTGTTCTAGACCTCACTTTCCTAAATAAACAAATACTACAACATTTATCTTCAAAGAAATCATGAAAGAACCTTAACGTAACCCTGACGAAAAGTACGAGTTTACCAGACCCTAATTATTAATAAAACTATCTAAACTACTGTTTCTATTTTTAAATAAAACCTAACTCAACTATCTTACAATATTTATTATTCCATAAAAAAAAATAAATAAATGATAATTTTGGTTAGAGTAAAACAAAAGGTAAGAAAGAGTTTATTCTTTCCTGTCATCAACCCTCATCCTAAATTCCCCATATATTCTATCGAGTAACATTACAAGGAGAACGTCCCGAGAGCGACATCCTTGACTAATTGACTTGGAGATTCTGAAACCGTGGCCATATAAACCGCAAGGATCGAGTACTCGGAAACTCGGAGGACCTTGTCACAAGGAAGGAAGCCTCAGGATGGACCATTTTCGTCCTTTCTCTTCGATGAGTTTAGATATAGTAAGTGAAATGTACTTATACATACTTACATTACATATATATATGCATGGGCATATGTGAATACGCATAAATGCATATATATGTGTGTGTATGTGTGTGTGTAAGTGTGTGTTAAACTCATATCCTATGATCAGGAAGATCGTGTGTCCGATGTCCCGTAGAAACGGGATATAAATCGTGTCAAACTAGTCTTCAACGAATAATTGGATCTTCATGCACGGACACCCACACACACACACACACATATATATAAAACATTTATAATCCAAGTTAAAAAGAAAGAAAGTGTTTTGATAGATTTCTTTTTTAAAAGATTAATCAACAAAACGTAATAATACGATTTGTAAGTAATATTGAAGTAATTTATCAATGTTCTATGTTTTAAAGGTGAAAAGACAATCTTAAATCATAGGAAAGTTATTTTAGGTTCATAATTAATATATAAAGGGTTATCTATGCAATTGTGTGCATCAACAAAACAACTTCCAAAATATGCGTTGCATGAAGAAATGTTAAATAGAAAAGTAACATGGTTTTAAAAAGGTTACTTGCTCGTTAATGTTTTTTTCTAGGTGGAGGTGTTTGGATGATTTGAAGGACAACTTTGTTTTTTTAAAATAGAATATTTAATTTTTTTGAAAGCAAAATAGCTTATTAAAATTATAAAATATTCTTTAGGCCAATTGAGTATCAAATTCTGAATAAAATAGTATCAACCTTTATTAACCTTTGCATATATATAATTTTTTATATTACGTTAATTAAAATTTTGTCAGAAATTATTGAAAGAGAAAAGAAAAAAGAAAAAGGAAAATTAAAAACGAGAAGAAATTGAGAGCATGCAACATCAGTTACTTCGTAATTGCCCATTTCGCTGGAAGGATTTAACGGTTTCTAAGAGCTTTAAAAAGCTTCCCCTAAAGAGTTCGACATCTTGAACCTTTATTTCGTTCATAATACGTTCCTTACCTTCAATCACGAATACATCGAGCCATTTATTAAAAAAATAAAAACAATTTTACGTTAAGATCGGAGTCACGTAGTAAAATGCTAAGTGGTATTAATACCTCTCGTGGAAGAAAATAGGGTAACGAAAGGAAACGATAAAAAAAAAAGAGAGAGTTAAAGGAAAGAAAAAAAGAAAGAAGGAAAGAAGGAAGGAAGAAAGTAAGGGATGGAAAAAACCAGTGCTAACTATTTTACTTATTTAAGCTAATTTCAAGTTCGTTAATTAAGTCAAGTTGAAATTTAACACCACCACCATCACCAACCTCACACCGTCAAAGTAGAAACCTCTGTAAGTGGGTTTATGATAAATCATCAAATAATTATCATATGTCAATCATTATTATGTCATTTGATATGATATTCTTACTTTATTTGACACAACAACCAAAAATAGTATCCTTTACAAAATGATATTTATTTGTTATAAAAATGAATCGAGAATGTTGGAATAATAAAATAAAGAAAGAGAGAAACGATTCTTTAAATTATTGACAGATCAAAGAACTATTGCAGTTTCAATCTAATCGAAGAATCATTGAAATATCAATGCAGTTGTCACATATCCTAACTTCTGTTCATTGATGGTAGAGAATCATCTCAGATGAATAATTCGATCCGTAGTTTCCTATAACCCAGTCCAAATTCTTCCTTCCCTATCTCTCTTATGACAAGTCATCAAATAACAATCCTATCTAAATAATTTTAAGAACAAAAGTTTACTCGAACGAAACAATACTTGTCTGTTATAAAAATAAATACAATATTAGAATAATGATATGGGAAAAGAATTCTTTATATTGTAAAATCAAATTACCATTGAAACTTAAACGGTTCTTCGATCAAATTGAAATTTCAATGGTTCTTCATACTCGTCACACACCTAAGATAGATTTTAGAAAATAACTTCTGCTCACTGATGATAGGAATCATCTCAGATGAATAACTCGACTCGTAGTTTCCTATAACCCAGTCGAAATTCTTCCTACCTTCTATCTCTCTCTCTCTCTTTCTCTTATACTCTCTAAGCAGTTTCCCATCCACCTTAGGACGTTCCCCTCGACATCAGCACCTTCTAGCAACGGTTATCCTCGCCTATTGTTTGACGAGAACCGAAGCAACAATGGAGGCGGACTCCGTCGAGTATTTATCGTCGTCGATTTTCCAACTGAAGGAGACCGCTTTGCACGTACTCAAGAGAAAGGATAAAGAGAAGAGAGTAGAGAAGTGAAGTGAAGTGAAGAGACCAAAAGAGAGAAGATAGAGAAAGAGAAAGATAAAAAGAGAATAAGACTCATACAGAATCTCTACCCTCTTCTCTCTCTCTCTCTCTCTCGCAAATCCTCATGGGCGTAAGGCAAAAAAAAAAAGAAGAAGAAGAACCAGGGGTGAGAAAGAAGAACCCGGGGTTGAGAAAAGAGAAAGAGAAAGAGAGAGATTGAGAGATAAAATGTAGAAAGAAAGGCTGGTGTGCTAGCAGCAAACGAGAAAAAAAGGATAACTTAAAGCTGAGATGATAGAAAGAAAGAAAGGAAGAAAAAGAGATAGAATGATAAAGTCGAAGAAGAACGAAGAAGAATAAGAATAAGGAAGAATAAGGAAGAATAAGGAAGATACTTTTGATTCTGGNTTAACTCGAATAGAATTGAATCCTTGAAATCAAACGATTAACAATGACACGAAATTAAACTTATTAAGTACTGTCAAATATGAAATTAAACAAATTATCAATTCAATTCTGTGTGTACATTTTTTTTTGCTTCATTTCATACTTGACAACATTTAATATAAACTCCTACCAACTCTCTCTTTACCTAAATTTTATTTTTTTGTTTTTCATTTAAGTATCCTTATTTCTTTGGCAAGAAAAATTTACATACACGTCAGAATATATAACACAAATATATATAATATTTAAGATAATTTATTTCATGGTTATAAAGAAAAAAAAGCATTCTGAATTGATGGTAAAAGAACTAGAACAAAAAAATAGAAAATAATATTTGAATAATTTATAAATTCTTGAATATGTATCAAGGAATTTAGTAAAAAAAAGATTGGAGGATTTCTTTGGAACTGATTCAAGTATGCAGCAATTACTGGAAATAAAACGTATCCGATATATTGCAATAAGGATAAGATAGACACTTGAATATATTCATAGTCGATTGATATTCTCCTAGAAAACGATCTTCGATTTGATCTCTATCAAAACTCGACTATATAAACCCTAGACCGTACAAATCCGATCTCTCATTTCTTTAGTTAATGTCCTTCTCTTTCATTCCTTCCTTCCTTCCTTCATTCCTTCCTTCCTTCCTGCTTTCATTCCTTTCTTCCTCGCTTCCATTTAGCTCGTCCTTACTCGTTTTACTTTCTCCCCACGGGATTTCTCTTATCTTTTACTTTAATCTCACTGCCACTTCCTTCCTTCCTTCCTTCGAGTAAGAAACGATTCGTTATATCCCGATTTAAAAATTATTGTATCTCATCAGCGATTCTTTTTTTCCTCCATTTTCTTTTCTCTATTCCATTCGCCAGATTCGAAAGAATAAAAATCTTTATAAAGATTTTTTTTTTGTCTTGATAATATAATTGGTTGATGGAACAAAATAATATCAGATTTTTAACCACAATTCTATGAGGAAAAATACGATATTATTTTCTAATTCAATACATTACTGTACATTTTATTATTCCAACAAAAATATCCTAGTTTTGAATAAACAAATTATCATAGAACGTTACTAGGAATAGCACAAATAAATCGTGAAATTATTTACCATGTAATAAAAATAAAAAGTATCCAATAAATCGAGCAATCGAGTGTATTTTACGTAGCTAATATTTTATTTTTCGTTCTTTCTTTTTTGAACGAATGAAAATCCTTAAACTGCAAATTATATTTCATTCCAATTTTTTATCTTTCCGTATTAATTCGTACCACTTTTTATCGGATCAAGAGTGATATTCCCAGCACGTTTCATTTTCCTTTTGTTCTTTTATTCCACCCGATCAATTCAGAATGAACTCAATCGGTAACGAACCGGTTTATCATTTCGTTGGAAAAATCATGAGTAACCATACAAACACGTACAGATTCCTTCTCTCTCTCTCTCTCTCTCTCTCTCTCTCTCTCTCTCTTTCTGTTTTTAGACCCAGACGAACATACAGGAAACTTTACGTCAAGTTAACTTATCGTTTTAATGCCATAAATCAAGCAGGATCAACGAACCGGTCTGCTAACGATATCTACCTGCGCTTACGTAAATCCGAAAGCTTTTGCTAACGAAAATATGTGCCGAAATGATGGGGGCAACAGAAAAGCTTCCTATCCCTCCCTCCCTCCCTCCTCTTCTCTTCTCTCTCTTTCGGTACTTCCCAATTCGTCTACTTCCTTCCAACTAAACAAAAACGAATTAAAACAAAAAAAGAATAATATCGAAATCCCCATAATTATATTCCATAGAAAATATTTCAATCGATCAATTAATATTCGTCTAAGTTAAAATCATGAACTAACATTTTTTGGAATCGTATATTTACACTTGTTTATTTAAAGAACACAAATAATAATACTCTTATCAACGATAAAAGAATATTAAATAATATTTTGATAAGAAAACCATAAAGTAATCGGTATCATTACAACGAAAGATTACTAAATGCTTTTTATATATTAAAAAGAAAAGAGAGAATAGAAAAACCAAAAAGAAAAGTTAAAATCCATCGTGTGCCTAAGTGAATTTTCTAAAAGAATCCTCAATAGACGGTACCCTACCATCGTGATGATACTTTGAATCGTCCTTAGGCAGAGCACGTCGCCGAATTGCCAAGAAACGTGCTTCCCTTACGATCCAATCGAACCTCGTAAACCTTAAGAAAAGACGACGAGACATTTGAAAATCCATAAAGTCGTGATTTTTATATTACCCAGGTTTCAGTTTTGTTTTCAAAATCCATTAGATATTAACATAATTAATACTATTACAAATAAAAAAATAACCTAATCGTTACGTTAACCTGACAGACAAAATATTTTTCTAATGATTTAAATATTAGGTGTTGGTATTAATTCGTAGCGTTTTTTTATTAAAAAATAACGATTTATTTGAAATGAAAGTAAAAAATTACATAATGGAAAATACTATATAGTATACTATATATATTGTCTGACCATATATGGGCCGTTTACTTATACTACTTGGCTGACCATATATATTTTGGTTTAAATATTAATCCAACACCTAATATAAATACGAAAATATGATGAAAAAGTAAGCTGAGATTTTTTCAATGTTCCAATATACCTTAAGAGTCTATTTTTTTTTTATTTCGCCTGATTTTCACGAAATGGAAATCGAAATTTCATTTAGAATCTTGCATAATAATTCATGACAGAGGTGTGAAGACATTCTAAAAGATCATGGTTCTTTTAGAAAAGGGAAAAGGTAAGAATCGAAAGCGTTTTCAGAAGCTGTACGAGAGAAGATGAAGCAGGGTGAGAAAGTAGGAATAGTGGTTGAGGGAAAGAAGGGAAAGGTGGTTAGATGATGGATTTGGTTGGTGGTGGTGGTGGTGATGGTGGTGATGGTAATGGTGGTAGTAGCTTTCGATATCTCGAAATCCTTAAAGCGTATCATAGAAGAATTCATCGATCCTACTCATTTCACCAAGACGCCACAGTAATATCTTTTTTCTTATTTTTTTTGCACCATTCACTCTTGAACTTTGACTTTCCTTCCCTTTTATAGTACCGAAACGAGAAAAGGTATTTCTTTGAGTTTATCTCATCCGTGGATAGCCGTTACGAATTTTTACCTTCCGTTTCTTCAACGTTCAACCCTCTCTCTTCCAACCACTCCGTAGAAGTCATCATCGTATGCGAGAGTTAGAATCGAATTGGCAAGGAGTCAAAGCACAGTCAGAGTTACTGGATATGACTCGTTTGTGCGGAATAAACCGAAGCTCTTCTATATGGTGTTTGGACCCCCCAAGTTAACGGAGTTGAAGATGCCTTTCCACTATCTTTATGAATTTCTTCTTTTTATTCTTTTTATTCTTTGTTCGAGTCTAATCTCTTTATCTAGGAATTACGATAAGGATATGAACTATTTTCGAAGAAATAAAATTAAGTAGAGACAATTGATACGAAATAGAAATTTTTTTGGACAAATTATATAAATAAAATAAAATATAAATAAAATATATTTAAAATAAAATTATAATAAAATTATAATAAAAATTATATATATAAAGTAATATAATTTGTAACAAAAAACAAAAGAAAAATTAAACTAATATAATTTATAATAAACCAAAAACAAATCATATATAATTCTATTAATTGATCCAAATTTCGATTATTATTTTATTCTTGTTCCTCTTCTCTCAATTGAAAACAATCAAAAACCACCATAAAGAAAATAAAACAGATTATACTTTTATGCTCGATAACCCTCGATTAAATAATATACATTGCAAAAAGAAAAAAAAGCCGAAAGAAGAAGCGTGGTTGGCTTTTAACCGATATAAAGTTTTTACAATTTTCGAATAGTTTCGTTTCCACTCTTTTGAATACGGTAGGAAAGAGGGATGACTATTTTAATCGTTCCTCCATCTACTACCCTCCAACTCGTTACTCTCTTTCCTGAAAAGTTAACCGATCCATCAGCATCGTAAATTCTTACTTAGATAAGGGCTTTTCTTTTAGGTAAGAATTGAAAATTATTCTACGATCAAAATAATAATAATAATAACTAGTATGATGTATTATTTTTTACGATTTAAACAAAATTATTCAATATTTCTAAATTATTATAATTATATCTGTAACATTGATATTTATTTTTATATTTTACATATAAAATCTCATATATCATCTTTTTATCTATCCTCTTATCGTATCATTCTTTCTGATACACTCAATACATCTACAGACGCAAAGATAATTCGCAAAATTTTGATAATTATTATTTATTTGACGGTGGTATGTTTTATCAGAAAGTATTTTTAAATTTAGATATTTTTAATAAACCGATTACGTTTCAAAAACATCGTATCTTCAAATGAAAAATAATTACTCAATTCTGGTATGTTTTACAAGAAAGTATTTTAATTTATTAGATATTTTTTAATAGATTATTTTTTCAAAAACATTGATTGAAAAGAAAAATAATTTGATTTCTTTTATTTTTCGAGTTATCTTTTACAAATAAAATCACTTTTCATCTGTCTTATCGAATCAATTTTCCAGATACACCATATACTTCTACAAACAATCAAATATATCGAATAGATCGTAGTATATTTATTAGAATTACTTTCTAAATTGAAAAGAGAGAGAGAGAGACAAGGTGAAATGTTGGAAAATATACACCAGCTATGAAATCAAACTATCGATGCTATTTTCAAATCTGACAGAATTCCTGTACAATACATTTATTGTATTTTTTTTTATTTTATAGAGGATGTATATCTCAATCGGATTTATGATACACAAATTTTGTCAAATTTTTTTGTTTCTTCGTAATTGATTTTGAAGGGAAAAGAAAGAAATCTTTTCACGATATTACTGATCGATTTAATTTATTGTTGTATTTTTCAAATACTAAGAAAGGAAAATTAGTATAAACCATACGAATAATGTAATTGGATTCTCGAGCTATTTAACTTGGAATATTAATTAATTATTTGTATATAATTTTGTATATTAATTTCAGATTGATTAATATGATTTATTGAAACTGATTTCCTCGTTGTTTGTATATTTGGTACGCTTATTAAACGTGATTTGTAAACCACATTTACTGGAATATTAGCATGATCGTTATTAAAAGGATAAATACAGTCTTAATCGTTTCATTATAACTTTGTTAAAGAAAAATTTATTGTACCTATCAATATTATTTTGTATATTTTTGAAAAAGAAATGAACGAAGGTAACCCATTCACTTGTGGTGTATAAAACTTTGTCTTTTTTTTTTTCTATTTCGTTGAAATTGACTTTTCTAATATTTTGACAAAAGTTTGTCGGTTTAGATCTGGAACACCGTATGTATCTACTAGTCCACTTTCTATCGTTCTTTCTATTTTTTTTTCTCGTTTTCTATCTCTTTCTCTCTCTCTCTCTCTTTCGATTTTGAATTGTAGAACATTGGGTACACTTGTGCAAGTACTATGAGGACACATATCGATACGAATAAGCGAAGTTTACGCGCGAACGTTTCGTATTTCGATTTTTTTTTTGACAATAACCAATTTCCCTTTTTCTCTTTTTATTTCATCGAGCATTTCGGCTTTGTTTTGTATAACTGTCTCTCTTCGTTCTAGGATTCTCTAGTGCTGACTCACGAAATTTCGTTGTCAACCCGGGTTTTTTTTTTATTGTTTGTTACCAACTAAAGTGTTTAACGTTGATAGATCGTTTTAGTTTGAAGTCATTTTCAGACAAATGTATGATGATGGCAATTACTGAGAGAAATTGTAAGAGAAATCGTGTGAGAATAGCCATTTCGTCGTAGAGGATTAATTCGTAGATTGTTTTTGTTATTTGTGAGTGGTTTTTTGTATGTTCCCTGGTATATTAAAGTTTATACTCGTTAATTTACATCTGTATAAGACCAATATGAAAGTTTTGAAATATTCGAGATACTTGTCGTAATACGAATTAATTTCTTTTTTCATTAAGTATTTCTTATGTTTATTCTTTTAAATGATATAATTTTTGTTTCGTAATCAAGTTAAATATAATAAAATAATTAATTATTAAAACGTCAAAGGAACGAAGTATTTTCAATTTTTCCTACAAGTTTTTCAATAAAACTGTCCAAGTATTATTTTTTCTTTACGAATCTACAATTTCTGTCCAGGTTGATGCGAGAAAGTATTGTCAATCTGTCCAAAAATATTTGTTTTGAAATTCGTTGAAGAATTCGCTTTTACGATACTCGTCTCAATAGTGTTTTCCTTTAGTTCTTTACCTTCTCTTCGTGTTGTGCTGTTGCACATGCATTCATAGAAAAGACTACATGTCGATATCGTAAGTTTGATCAGACGAACGATCGAATCGTGATTCGTTCTCGTAAACAGTGGATAGTAAAGTTCTAGAGCCTATTACTCCACTCTTCTTATGTCATCTATGAAAACTTTCTTCTATATTTCTTTTTCTATTTATCTTTCACTCACACGAATACATACAAACACACACACACACACACACCTTTCTCTATTTTCTTGTCCATTTATCAAACTTATAAGTCGTTCAAATTTACTTCACTTGCAATCAAAATTCTCTAGAAAATATTATTAATAAATATATAATAATTTATAATAAAATAATTAATTAATATATTAATAAATATATAATAAATTATTATAATATTTCAAATATATTAAGTATTGATGGGAAAGAAAAGTCAGATTTTCTTATTGAATCGTAGCTAAAAATCCGACATGTTTTATCCACCAACTCTATATAATAAAATTTGTTTAAAAATGTATTAAATTAAAATTCATATTTAAAAATAATAGAAAAATTAAGAAATATTGTATTTTTTTAAAAAAGAATAATTAATTTATAAGTGACTTATGGTTGTAAATGAAACGAACGTAAACGTTATAACGAAACCTTATACATCGTTGTAATATAATATTTTATAAACAATACTATATAACACGTGTATCGATCCCTAAGTACTCCAACACCAATTCTAATCAACCAATCCATCGATGCATGATTTACCGAATCATTTCTACGTGTATTTTAAATGAAACATTTACAAATGAAACAGAGATATCATAAATTAACTTTGACAAAAATTTATGTTGACATTGATCTATGCAATGATACTAACACGAACATGTTGCAACGAAACGAAAGCTCGATTTTAATGTGCTTATCAATGTATGACAGGTTACAGTTAAAATATCTGCATATACGACGTTTAAATCTATACAAATTTATAAAAATATTCGTTTAAAAAACAAAAAAAGAATTAATTAATCCAAGATACAATCCTTTTGTTTCCATAGAATTACGTATTGGTTTATACCGTGTGAAATATAAATACACGATGAGATGATGGTGACTGTAATTAATTCGCATCTACGATCACGTTTTCCTTCTTTTAATCATTTACCTTTCTTTCTCTTTCTCTCTTCTGTCAATCTACTGTATAAAGGATTTTCCTTTATACAGTAAAATCGAAGGAGAGTGTATCGAACGTAACTGGGAAATACGAGTCAGTTGGTAGAAGGAAATTCGGAAACGAGGCTTTCGTTCAAGGAAGGTTCTTACTGTCGCAATAACCTGGAGAAAGAACGAATGAGAGAAACAGCAAAATATATATATATACACACACACATACACACATATATACACAGATACACACAGATATTTAGATACGAAAGAGAAGGTAGAAGAGAGATTTGAAACTACAGCCGCAAAACGATACGAATTCGAGTCGTTTGTCTGTCACCCTGAAAAGCTAGGAAGAAGAAAGTGGGGAGAGAAAAGGAGTGGTAAAGGGGTGGTAAAGGGGTGGTAAAGAAGTGGCAGAGACATTAAAGTAGAAACGCACGCTGGACCAAACTGCATACGCGGATCTACGACGTTGTTTTCCACCAATGAAAACTTCTCGCGTATCCCAGTCGTAGAAAATGTGCTCGTTCTCGTTTCTTTCCTTGCGAGTTTTCGTTCATTATTACACTCTTTCTCTCTCTCTTTTACACTTACTCCTATTTTCTGTCTCATTTTTATACTTTTTTGTTCCTTTTTGAATGTGTGCGCGCGCACACTTTCTTGTTCCAACAAAAAGTGCCAACTGCGAAAAAAAGCGGTCACCCCCCATACCCTTGACAAAGCCTGCGGCCTGCCCTTCTCTCCCCCTCTTCCCTTCGTCCTTCTCTTCTTCCTTCGTTTACCCACCAACCCACAACCCGTTTTCTTCTTGTTCTTCTTTCTCGTAAAATGTGTCGCTGGCAATGGCACGAATTCGCGTTATATTCTCCCTTACACCACCCCCTCATTCTCTCCTCGAAACTTTTCTCCCTTCCTTTGGTTCTACACACCCTTTCTCGAGACTTTTATGTCTTTATCGTACCAAAGTCTAAACTCTAATTTAAGCTAAACTTTAAGCAGAAGGCACACGTTGCGTGTTTCATCATCCGACTTTACACGCGAATTTGGAGTTTACTTTTAGGGTATTTCTTACCTAATTTTTTTTACTCTTCTCGTTGGGTTAGGAGAATTATAGTTCATCTGGTTTGTAAATAAAAAAACCACGTTTTTGGTATATATATTTTTTGATTACTCGAGTATTCATCTATGGCACATCTCGTGGCAGGGTGAACGTGCGTTGAAAGTTAATTTTTTGTTGGATTTTTAATTAATCAAAAGTATTTGAAGATAAATGAAAGAAACTTAATAACGATACTATGAGATATGTAGTATCGTTAACAATAATTGTGTTTTTAAATAACGTCAATAACAATAAGATTCGTAAAATGAATAATTATAAATAATAAACAATTGAAGATTTCAAACGAGTAGATTTTCTTGAACGACGAATTCGTCTTATTAAATGTGACTAAGTTTTGCAATATAATTTGTTAATCCGTTCTTGTAAGAAGCCGAGATAAGAGATAAGACAAAGCCAAGGAAAAACGGGATCAGATTATACGAAGCTGGCAACAAATTCATGGATTGTCACACCTGAGTATTCCCCGATTAGGAAACATCTGCCGTGGATTTCTCGTGTATATATATAGTTAGGTGTAATGTAATCCATAACGTTCACTTGATATATATATAGATCGTATATACTCCCTATGTAATATATAAGTAAATGAAATTAAAACTTATCAAGTTAAAATCGTTTCTTTATGGAATTATTATTAATGAGTATGTAAAATTATAAATAAATTTCATCCTATTGGTATTTTATTTGACAAGTAAATGAAAGAACAGAATTTTTAATATATAAATTAAATAAATAAAATATTATTATATATATATTTAAATTTATATTGAAATTTATTTATATTAATTATATTTTATATAATATATTATTTTTAATATTATTTTTATATATAATATAATTCTAAATAAAATTTCAAATGAATGGTAGAGTTTAGATAACAAGTGTGTCCAAAAGGAAAGGAATTTCCGAGGTAGTACCATTGCGGTATCGCTTTGCATCGATATCCGGTCTCCTCTCCGATTTTGCCGAGTGTCGCCATTTCGACGGCGAGTACTACCCGGTTTCTCGCGTATTTAGGGTGTGTTTGCGGCATTGGCCCTGTGGTATATGTGTAAGCATATAGTGAATTTCCCCCTTACTCGTTTCACTTCCCCCTTTCGTAGCTGGAGCCAAAACCCAGACGCAGGACAATCGATAGTCGTACATATATACAATACATACATACATACTTACATATACACGTATATACAATACAACATACATATCTATATCTATATCCTCTGTGCGTGCGTGTGTCTGTATGTCTGTGTATGTGTGTGTGTTAGACGAAGACGAAGGTTTCGTGGAGGTTACTCGACCGTAAATGTAAGCCGAGAGATGCTCGATCAAGAGTAATCGGCCTGCTTTCGAAACTTTTACACTTTCTTGTCCTTCTTATACTACTTTCGGGATTACTATACTACGATATTCCTGAGTTATCGATAATCGCGAGACCTAACTACTTTTCGTACACTTTCAAACACTCGATCGATTTTTATTATCGACAGCTTGGTTATAAGATCGAATTTTAACACTGGATTTACCGAATGAACTAATTTCACTCGTTTCTAATATATATATTAAATGAACCGAAAAGTAATATCGTTATTAATTTTTCTTTCTCACAACTTAGAACTAGACTCTGATTACCTGATAAATGATTAACAAATATATCCAGAAACGACGTTACTTTATGGTTCACCTAATATATCAAACTTTATTATCATATTTTTTTCAAACATATTACGTATTGGTTATTTTTTCTTAGTAATATACATTTTTATTTTTCTTTTCTTACAGATGTCGAAATTAAGAAGAAAATAATTTTATTTAATTTTTTCTTTTAGTCGTATTCGAATGTTCATAAAACATCCTTTATCGTTTAAATTAACTGTTAGATTAATTAATACTTTTCTATTTCTCTCTTTCCTCCCCTCTAACTCCCTCTTTCTGTTCTCAACATTATTATTTACTCGATGCATATGAGAGAAATTACAGTAAACTAATTCCGCAATATGATGTTTATTTAACAAAGTAGCACCTGACTCTGTACGCGGTTTCCTCGTAATCTGTAAAACGTGCGGGCCACGATTAATCATGGATTTGTTGCGTTAACAGGATCGGTTGATTACAAAACAAATTAACCGAAAGTAATATCGTTGATATGGTAATAATATCATGTATAAGTAACCTACCAAAGAGTTTTCATATTGTCGTATTGTAATTTTATGGATAATTAATTATTCATTAGATTTTGGGAAATTATAAATTTCGGATGATTTTAACGATTATAAGGTTGAGAGAAATTATTTCGATTAGAAATGACAATATTATTTCCTTTTTTTGTTCTTTTTTGCTCGCGAAATAATAGTCCCCTGAGAGAGTTTTACATTTGTTATTGTGTGTGGTATAATTACATCGAATATGTGAAACACTTGGTACAAACTATTTTCCAAAGAAATAAAATATGTTGACGTGTATTGGTTGATAATGTTTAAAAAGAAATAAAAAATATTCACAGAGAGAAATTGTATTTCGTATTAATGCGTTATGTCAATCTAGTATTTTATTTATTATTAACAAAAATTAGAATATTTATGTTTCTCGTATGAAGATACAGATCACGAAATGATTGTTGAGAAGAGAAATTTATTATTTTTTTAGGTTCGATAAAACAATTTTTCATGATACGATCTTTTATGATAAGTAAATTCGTTATCGTATGTGTTATCGTATTTAAAATTGTCGATTAAATTGATAACAAAAATATGTTTGATAATATATAATTTATGACGTTTATATATGTGTGTTTAAATACATATTCCACGGTTAGTTAGATTTGAAAATACATATTGAAAATCGATTTGCAAATGAAATTTACCAAATGAAGGATTATTACGGAGTATAATAAAGTTCAAGAATGGTGGAAGAATGTCGATTACGGAAAGAAAATAAGAGATAGGAAAAGAAAAGAAAAGAGAGAGAAAGAGAAGGAGAGAGAATGGGATGAGAGTTAAACACACAAAGAAGAATACCGGCACGTTCCTTGCAAACCTTTTATTTTTCTTTCGCGATGAATTACTTCAAAGCTTCGTTTCCATTTGCCCACCTTAAGCCTCGAAGGAAGGTTTATTTTCTAACGTTTTGTAAAATCTGCATACACGGTGGTTTTATTCATTTTCACGGTAACCCTGGAATCATTTGCCGAGGTGAAAAGTACTTTTCTTGCATTCGTAATCGTATTTTACATTTTCATAACTTCTTCAATTTATTTTTCTTTATTTCTATCATATCATCTTCATTTTCTTTCTTCATCTCTCTCTGTATTTCTATATTAAAAAAAAAAAAAAAAAAAGTAAACTTTGCCAAAGAAACTACAAAAATATTAATTCTTATCTTCCAACATTTCTTCTCGCTAATAATCAACTACAAAATCACAATGAATAAACTACATAAAAAAAAAACAAAAAAGGATTAATAGTTGATAGTTAAAATGAAACGATCCACTTAAAACTTTTCTCTAGAAAATCTTTTTTAGTGGTTCCTAAGATTGTTATCAGTGACAATCAGGACAAACACGTAGTTTTAACCTACGAGCAACTGTTATCAACGTCGTTACACAAACCATATATTCTTCAAAAGCTTAACAAGAAGACACTACTAGTTTTCCTCACTCCCCCCTTTATCCTTCACCCTTCCTCCTTTTACCAACCTCTCGTCTTTATACCAATTTCCACAACTTCCTATGCAAGTCCAACATAAACAAACGATGCACTATCTTGAAAACGTTACCGCGCTCGTCCTGAACCATTATATTCTCCATCTTTATGTATCACATCCATATACAAAAGAGAGAAAGAGAGAGAGAGAAAGGGTAGGTAGCCTACTTGAAGATCTTACATTATGCTAATAATCCGGTCGTATATTACCCCGTTAAAGTGGCTATTATGCACCCAACCTATATAATATTACCATGATTTAATTTTCAAAATTTATCGTCTCGGCAGATTAAACAGGTCGAACGATCCCTGGATGCTAAATATCGAGGAAAAAAAAAGGCTAAAAAAGAGGAAAGAAACTTGAAAAGAAGGTCTCTCCTTTTTCTAAATCACAATGACTGACCCCCTTTTTTTTATATTTTTTTTCTAGAAACATTTTTTGACTATCTTTTACTATTCTTTTCATAATCTTCTTCTTTTCTTGCAAGTGAAATGTTGGACCAAGACCAACCCATAGTTTCTTGCCATATAACTACTAAAAGAAAAGATAGAAAAGGGTAGAAGAATTCTCTGGAGGGTAAAAGTCTACCTCGTTAGAGTCCCTGAAATATTTTGCTTCGGGAAATTACTAAAATTAGACAGATTTAGTAGCCCGTAGAACTCTTCTCTCCTAGCGTGCCAGTCTTCAGACTCGAGAACGGTGTTACATGAGACACGAACCTCTAGAAACATCTTGTGTACATACTTTCTTCTTTTTTTTTTCCTTATTCTAGTTCTTTTCTTTCTTTTCGTCCCGTTTTCGTCTCCTTTTCTCTGTCTCTTTTCCCTTTTAAGACTCCCAACTGTCTCTTACTTCAGCTTCTTTTCTCAGTACCTGTCTTTCTTTACTACTTCTTCTTCTTCTTCTACTTCTTCTTCTCTCCATTGCTAAGCCTTCATCCTTACATCATCAAGCTTGTTCTTTCTTCTCATCATTCTTTCTTTTTTAGTTCTTTTATCTATCTCTCTCTCTCTCTCTCTCTCTTGCTCTTTAACTGCCTACCGTCTATACCCACCCTTGCGTCACTTGAGACGTGAGACGAAAGGCAATTCCGTATCTTTACTCTTCCGGACGGCTCGTATTTTCACGTGTATACATGTATATATATATGTGTGTGTGTGTGTGTATATATATGTATCTATTAATATCTTACAATCAAACTTTGTATTCAGTAATTGGTTAACAAGATTGTACGATTTTTAATTCCTAATCACCCTACATCAAAATACGAAAAAAATTATTTAATAAAATAGAAATAGTTCTTTCTTGTATAAATTATTTTACGAACAATACTATTCTTATTGCCATAATATATTGCGTTAAACATAATATCGCGACAGAAAGAAGAAGAAATAGAAATAAAATTCAAGATACTAATTCAAATTTACTTTAATTGCCATTTTCCTAGAACTTTTCCAAACTTTTCACTCGGTGTAATTATTAATATATATTTCTAGGATTCTGATAACACGGTTTTGGTATAGCTCAGGTACGAATATAACCGTGTTAAACGAGGGAATGCTATATTAATATTTTTAATTTCTTTGGCAGTTTTATTTTTATTCCAAAAATATTTGTAGTTTGTTTGTGCAAAGATTATTTTTCCATAGATGGGTCTTCGATTGTTAAAGAAAATTGTTTTGCTGTCGATATTTTGAAATATTTATTTCAAAAAATATATTTTTAGTAATCACTGAATTTCAGAGGTGAAATAAAGGGGATAGGTGGATGGGATGAGCCTTTATTTTATCGCGGTTTAAAAAGAAATATATATTTGGTGTTTTTGTACTTTAAAGTGTGTGTTTTAGTTTGGTGTTTTGAACTTTCGTATAAATGTATTTTAAATTTTGATTTTTAATGATTACAGTTTAGAACAGATCTTTTTGAAGTACATTTGTTCATCAATCCTAGTCTTTATCTTTGTCTTCATTCCCATTATAGTCCTTTATTTATCTAGTCTCACGTTTACACGAAAATGAGGTACGCCCTGTTATACACCGCTTAGGTTTACCCTATTTGTACGTTTCTCGAATTCCTACTTGAATTTCAAATTTAAATACGAATATTAAAGGTACGATTAAAATTTCTCCGTGAAAATGTTCACTTTAATTAATTAATCCCCTCGCGAATGCTCGTCGAGGGTAGCAAAACTTTCTTTAATGATTTAAAGTTTTGGTTTATATAATGAATAGATAATAGTTATTAAAAGATAAGAATATATTAAAAGAAAAAGATAGAAATAAAGATAGAAATGAAAAAAAGAAAAGAAGGAAGGAAGGAAGAATGAGGAAAGGAGGAATGAGGGAGAGTTTTCTATTCTAATATGAAACGGAAGGAAGGTGAAGACTATAAAGGATGTTTTATAATTTATAATGTCCTGGTCGTTTCCTCCGACGAAAGATACGAGTTGAGACGAGTTGAGACGAAAGGAAAACTCGCAAAGTCCTCCTGTCGACTAAAGATTTATCTTTGCTCGCATACACACACACACACACACACACATACACACACATGCTCGTTTACTTGCGTGTATATCCTTTCTACTTTGATAAATATTAATCAAGAAAGTAACGCGTAGAGGTATTTCTCTTAAATATTTTTTCTTCTTTTTATTTTTTGCTCATTCTTGTTATAAATGTAAATATATAAATATATTGTAATAATTATATTAATAAATATATAGATTATATAAATATATAGATTATATAAATATATAGATTATATTTATATATAAATATATAATAATATATATATATAATATATATAATATATATAATATATATAATATATACATGGAGTAATGAAAGTAAATTTATATACGCTTCATCGAATATCACTTATTCCAATTTTTATAAATTTATTTACCTTAACAAACATTTCCAGGAAATAATACAATATTATATATTAGTAAGATACCCTG
The DNA here is from genome assembly GCA_023678845.1 of Mischocyttarus mexicanus. Lineage (NCBI taxonomy): Eukaryota > Metazoa > Arthropoda > Insecta > Hymenoptera > Vespidae > Mischocyttarus > Mischocyttarus mexicanus. The sequence continues at coordinate 195,604 of JACGTP010000034.1, read as the reverse complement.
GATAAATCCCTCCCATCAAAACAAAGAGAAATAGAAAGAAAAGAAAAAACTATAAAATACTTTACGATCTTTGTTCCGTGTAAGCAAAGTACTCATTCTCTTTTACCCTTTTAATCGGGATGTTCTACTTTTTTCTTCTCTTATTTTTTTTTTTTTCTTTTATTTTCTTTTCCTTGCTTTCTTTCTTTTCTTTCTTTTCTCTCTCATTAAAACCACCGTATTTTAATATCGCTACAATTTCACATAGACTTTGACGATCTTAAAAGAATGGCATCGAGAAGATAAAAAAAAAAATATATCTTTACTTCTTTTTATACTCTCTCTTTCTCTCTTTCTCTCTCTCTGTTTTTTCTCTCATGCTGTTAAGACTTTGGGAAAATTTCTTCCCTCTTAGCAAAGGACACGAAATGCTCTAAGATCCCATTAAGAGGGTCGCTAACGGCTGTCGTTGGCACGCTACTTCGACGCAAACGCGTCCGACCGCTTTTCCTTTTCAAATCTTATTAACCCATCAACACGGGGGTGTGGGTGGAAGGGTGGTGATAGTGAAGGTGGTACTAGTAGCAACATCACTATACGAACTAACACTAGAAAGTTATATTACGATGAAATAACGTTTTCCCTTTGTCTAACACACCTCTGTCTTTCTTACTTCCTTCAAACACATTTCTTTACTATAAATTCTTTTATATATTACTTAATATAACCTTTTTTTAATGATTATTTGTATTATTTTTATACGACATTATTAATACAGATTTCGTGAAATAATTGAGACGAGAAATAAAAATATGTACTTCAAACAAGTCACATATTCGATATTTATACCTTTTTTTAATTATTATTTTTATTCATCATAATCAAAACCTTCTCTTCCTAGTCCCATGTCGTTATTATTTATTATTAATATTAATATTATGCTTTATAATAATTTAAATTAAATAATTAAATAATATATTTATAAGAATACTAAATCTTTATTCTTGAATTTCGTGGATATCCACACATCACAGATTGATATTTGCAATTTTTAGTAAGCAAAGCAGATGAGAATCATGGAATTTTTGCTCTCTCGTAGGAAAAAAAAAATCCTTCACGAAGTAGTTTTTAAACTCTACTCCTGACTCGAAGATATACGATTGACCGTTCTGTACGTTTGAAAAATGAAAAGCAAACGTAAAAGCCGACCTATTCCATCTTTCTTTCTTTATCTTACACACTCACACTCTCTCATTCATTCTCTGTGTATTTCTATCCTTCCTTTCGTTCGTTTAACGATTATCATATCTCACATAAACGAAGGACCATCGATTTTAGTTGGCAGACATATTCGATCGGGTCGGTGTTACGTTAGGAAAACTATTCATCCACCTGTTAGTTCCGCATTAATCGATCACAAGTAGGACACCATACGGTGAACACCATGTATCCAGAATGGTATCTTTATCTCTCTCTCTCTTTCTCTCTATTTCTGTATGCATAGAAAAATAGTTGGGAGTAGTATCGTGTTGGATTCGAAACCTGAGACACGATTTACGTATCCTCTCAAGAAGATTTTCTAAAAAGGAAAGCTGTTCCTTCGAGAGTAATACGTTGCGTTTGAATAGAAAAGAAAATTCTCTTCTCTCGGATAAGAAAAAGAGATAGATAAATAGATAGATAGATAGATAGGTAGATAGATAGATAAAGATAGATAAAACTTGGCTACTTCTTCTCTCTTTCTTTCTTTCATACTTTACGTACGTAAAGTAAAATAACTAAGAATCTAAATCTCTTTCCATTTCTTGCTCTTCTTCTTCTTCTTCTTCTTATTTTTCTTCTATTTCTACAACTTTTTTTTTTTGACGTACCAAAGTTGTGGTTCGAAAAGCGGTTTAGGGGGGAACGGGCGAGTGAATCGGTCGACCAGCAGTCGGACTATCAGATTCATCCTACTAGCTTGTTTGCGATTTGCTCTTCTTAGTTCGTAAAGCACCGACTACCGGCACACACCATAGCAATTCTGAATGTCCAAAACCATTGGTGTATCTCGGCGAGTGCTTAGGACGGTCTCTGCGGTTTCACCGACTGGTTGCTCTTCGAACCACAAGACCTTCTCATCCACTCTCCTCTCCACATTTCCTTCTCTCTCTCTCTTACATTCTCTCGTTCTCTCATTCTCTGTTTCTGTGTTTCTCTCTCTCCCTCTCTCTCTGTGTGTTTCTTGTGTCCTTTATCTCAATCTGTTTCTGACCGTCCCCCCCACTCTTTGTGAAAGTATTAACCGAGCATGGTACGATGTTATTCAGTACACCCGTTAACTCACAGGACCCCCACCTAACTTTAAGGGACTATCTTTTGTCTATGTGTGCTATTGGGGGACTATGGAAAATAGGTTTTATAAGGGAACATGCGTCTGCTAACTATTAGGTTTAACTTGGAGTCAGATGAAAAACGTAGTGGTAGTTGAAGTCTTTCTATGGGGGTAGAGTAAGCAATGAATGCTAAGGAGCTTTAAACTCTAATCCACTATTGCTATTTTATACTACGACATGGTTGGAAAGTTTATTATTTTTATTCAAGAATTTGGTTCTTTTAAATTCTTTTAAGTTAAATATTTGTAGATATTCATAAAAGGGGAATTAGATTGATAAAATAATAAAAAAAAGGAAATAAACTAATGGTTTCTAAAAAAGTGAATGATTTCGACGATACAATTTCAAGAATTGCAGTAGAAATTGGAGATATATTTGAAAAAATATATATTTTCAAGAGAGAATAAGAAATGACGATGATGAGGGTGAGAAAGAGGAAAAGGTGGAAGAGAAGAAGAAGGTGGAGATGGTTGGAAGTTGTCACTATGAAATTTCTCTCCCTCACTTTTCTTCGCCCACTCGTAGGATGAGGGTGGAGGGTGGTGGTTTTTTTGAAGTGCGTTCAACTTCATAGAGATCGACGATCAAAAGAAGAAGAAAAAGAAGAAGTTGAGACACGTAGTATGAGAGGGACTTGGCTATCGGCCCGAGTTAAAAGTGCAGACACACAACTACCACCATTACTACTACCAGGGTCGGCACGATCTTTAGTGGGGCCGGGTTTAACAAATTTTTGTGGAACTTAAATACACATTCATACACTACAACTGAAATTTGACAAAAAAGTAATTATTTATTTGAAACACTGACACAACACTGACAACAACAACAACAACAACAACTACTACTACTACTACTATTATTATTAATATTACTAATGCCAGTGGGAAGTTTCGCGGGACCTAAATACACATTCAAACACTACAACTAAAATTGTACAAAAAAGTAATTATTTATTTGCAACACTGACACAACACTGACTACTACTACTATTAATATTACCAATGCCAGTGGGAAGTTTTGCGGGACTTAAATACACATTCAAACATTAAAACAAAAATTGTACAAAAAAGAATTATTTATTTACAAACCACGAAACCCCTAGGTTCTGATGAACACAGTGAACTCTCTTTACGCCGGCCCTGACTACTACCTACTACTACAACTACAACTACAACTACAACTACTACCTCGTCGTCATAGTATCCTCCCTTAGCTTCATTATACTTGTAGAGTACGCACTCGTAAAACGGTATACTTTGCATATAGAACATTTGTAATGCTCGAAGGTGGTATAGTAGTATCCCTACACCCACGTCCCAGGTGTCGCCCTTAAGTACGTTCTTGTAAAGAGCGACAAGCTCGTTGCTGTCTACGTCATGGCCCGTTATCGTCTCTCTGACGATGCAAAAAATCATCCACCTATCTCTCTATCTTTCTCTAAGCTTCCCAGGTTGGTTGGGAGGTAGGTGAGGGTTTAGCATATTCATATAATATATACATATATATTTTTTTGAGAGACGAGAGAGAGAGAGAGAGAGAGAGAGAGAGAAAGACACGGAGTGAGATAGATGGGCTAGGAAGAGTCTTCGATGACAACGTTACAATGCTGAACGTGCTTCCACCTTGGTGGAGGAGTATGCTGCTACTGCTGCTACTGCTGTTACTGTTACTGGTTGGCTGGTTGCTGCTGTTGCTGCTGTTACTGTTACTGCCAGTGATGCTTCTGCTCTGCTTTCGGTGGATGCTTTTACGTCTCGATGCCTCGACGTGCTCGACCAACCAGCCGACCGTACTTGAATCTTGTTCCCTCGTAGTCAGACACTGACTCGTGAACATCACGTCGTCCTCTATCTCTCTCTCTCCCTCTCTCTCTTCTTTCCTCTAGAATATTCTCTTTCCCTCTCTCTCTCTGTCTCTCTAGTTACACATAGCCATTTCCTGACCAGAAATTAAATTGAGGGTTTATTACCGAACGTAGAGGTGGACAGGCTTGGCGGCAGCAGTGGTAGTGTTGGTGTTGGTGTTCCCTGGTAGGCTGAAATCGATACGCTTTACACGTGCCATCATCTTCCTATGATACCACTCTCGATTACTCTCCTATCTCTTTCTCTTTCTCTCTCTATCTATCTATCTATCTATCTATCTATCTATATATATTATATATATATCTATTCATCTTTCTCTTGACAAAGTCCCTTATAGTGTCCCTCACCTATTTCTGTATAGCTTGTACGATATTATGTTCAGTCAGGTATCCTGATGAAATTTCAACTAGAAGGAATTTGATTCTACAGCTTTGACATTGGTTCGATAGTAAAGAGTATGATCTGATTCGTTTACACATTTATTTTTTACACTTTTTTATTAACGCTACGAATGATTAAACTTTTTATTTTGTTTTTTTTTCGTTCTTCTTGTCACATACAGTATTTTTGGTACAGCAGGCTAACGGGTTATTGGGGCTAGGCCAGTGGTGACCGATACCAGCGTTAGCAGGAACTAACCAGCCAGCAAGAGGAGAGGAAAACGAGGGGGGATTGGTTGGTGGATGGTGATTAAGCCGTAATTAACGGCAATACCGCAACGGTGGTTAACGTCCTGAATATTACCGAGGAAATTCTGCACCTCTTGCTAATCTTTCCAACGTGGAACATGGGGAAGGGAGAAAGGATCCTTTGGATTTCTTTATTGTTACTAAAAATTACTTTTCTTTTATTAAAACTTACCAACCATTTATCGATTATCATTTTTCATAAAGATACCATCATTAGTTGTTCGGTTGAAATGTTAGATTAACACTCACCCACCTTTACCTTTTTATTTGCTCGTAAATAAGTTTTTAGATTTGTAATTATTTTGTCGATATTATTATTATTATTATTTAATATTAGCTGGTATTATATTTTCGATATTCGAAAGTAGAAAAAAAAGTTTTTTATACAATATTATTAAGTATAACTTTACTTGTTAGATATCGATAAGGTCTAGAATTTTTTGAAATCGATGCACGATCCAAAGTAATAGTGTAGTAGTAGTAGTGGTGGTAGTAGTAGTGGTGATATTTTTTCATTTTAGAGGTGAAGGAAAAGATATTTTCGAACAATTTGGATGTGAAACGTGTAAAAGGTGGTTGGTTAGAAGTGTGAACGCCATGTACCTTCAAATGTTCACTCAAAAAGTTTCTAAGAATCATATTTTATTTAGGTGAAATTTGAAACGACCATGGGAAGAGTATAACTAGGTCACGGATATATATTTATTCATATTGAATGTTCTTCCTTCCTTAAAATAAAATAAAATAAGAAGAATTCTTGAAGATCATAAAAATCATTGTACAATACCGTGCTATATACAACGACTTATTTCGAAATCTATTCAAAGATAATAAAAGGTTTTATTTTAATAGGATCGGTAATATCACTTTTTCCAAGAAGGTGGATTTTTATATTACCCATCCACCACCGATCGTTTCGATTTCGTTCAAGTTTGAGAGCAACCAACCCATAGCCATTCTTTTTGGTAGTAATCTCCCGTATCAAATAAAAGTCGCATAAATTCACTACTCTCCCTCTCTTTCTCTCCCTTCTTCTCCCTTCTTCTCCTCTTCCTCCCCTTTCTCTCTCTCTCTATCTTCCAATAAGGACAGAAATTCAGACCTGCGATTTATCCTACTAACGTATCGCGAAGAGAGATCAATGTCACGTCGTTTCAATTTCAACCACGATAATATCCTCTTCTTCTTTTATCTCTCTTTTCCCTGAGTGGAGAAGAGAAGGGATTGGGATGATGAGTGTGGGAAAAAGGTAGATGAAATAGAATTTTGTGTTGTTTCAAAAATAGAAAAATTGAAGCAATGAAACGAATTAGAATTAACAATTTCCCCCTTTCTCAAATATTTCTTCTCTATTCACGCTGATTATGGAAATCGTGTATAAAAAATGAAACAAAAAAAAATCAGGTATTAATTATAAATAAATTTAAATCTGATAGGTTAATAATACAAATAATTAGATGATATTTTATTAAAGTTGAAATAAGTTTTACTATTGGTGTTAGAGAATCTGTTGTAATTAATTCAAAGAAAGTTTACAGAAGATTAAATTATTTTTAATGAAATACCATGTATACCAATATGTTAATATATTATAAAAATTAATGTAAAATTATAATAATTATATTACGTGTAATTTGTATTGATAGTTTAATTAATATAATTAATTATAATTAAATATATTATTAAAAAAAATCCCATTAGAAGCATTTAGAAGCACTTTGGATTAATTTTCGATGCATGACAAATAATCTCATTTTCTGGATGGTCTAAAAAGCAACTTGTACGTCCACCTACGGCATGGATCAAAACTCCGTTTGTCGTTTATGTAGTTTAGCTTACTTGGCGAATAAAACTTGGTGCGGAGAATTAGCCAGGGACGCACGAAAAGTCGAAGTTATTGCGGACGTCGGTTGCTATTCCGGCAAGTTAGTTTCTACGAGTTTGCAAAAACACAAAACGGGGCCGATAAAACGCCGGGGTTTCGTGGTGAGAGAAATATATGTCTGTGTGTGTGTGTGTGTGTGTGTGTGTGTTTGTAATAACAAATGAAGGAAGAGAGAAGAGGGACCAAAAAACAGAGAAAAGAGATAATTAAATATTTTTCATTACCGTTTGTGAGAATTTTCTATAAACTAAAGTATATTTTTCGAATTGGAAACGAAGTAGAAGAGGAGGAAGAGCTGAGAAGAAAGTGTGCGAGTTCGTGAATGAAAAGCTAAGAAGTTCGAATGTAATTGAAAGACGAAAGCTTCAGAAACTGAGAGGATAAAGTTAAAGAATGAGAATGAGAGAGAAAGAGAGAAAGAGAAATTGTTTTAAACGAATTCATTTGTGTTTACGCTCGAGATATAATTTAATTACGTTCGTCGAATTTTCGAATTGTTCTAATGGAAATGAATTTGAATTAATCCTCTGATCGTGATGAATTTGTTTAAACGAATGATACATAGGTGAGCATACCTTTTATCATTTGATAAATAATGAAAAAGAGAGAGAGAGAGAGAGGGAGAGAGAGAGCTATGAGAAGAAGATGGAAAAGAACAGATAAATAGAAAATGATAGGACTAAACTCTGGATCTTTTCTAAGCCAGATTTATTCTTTATCTTGTCAGTGGTGTGAAAGTCACGGACATTACTCGACAAAACAAACTACAGTTATAATTTTTTTTAGGAAGCTAGAACATTTTTCTAGCTTCCTATTAACCTATTGAACTTTTCATAGTTTTTTTTTTGCCTGAAAAAATATGAAAGTTCGTAGACCTTGGTTTCTTTTAATTCGAGGTTAGTAGAACTTTGAAGATAAGATTATCTGCCTCTTCTCCATTCTCTCCTTTCCTTCTCCTCTTTCTTTTTTCTTAAAGTTTAGGAAAAAATTATTCTATTTCGAGTCATATTGAATGGACTTTTCATAAGTTTTTTCCATTATACGAGTTCATAAATGATTTATCTTTGGAATTGGTGTTAAGTCGTAATCGTTTTCATATTTTTTTTTCTATTACCTACATCCTTGAATTATTTTTGTTATTTTTTTTGAATATCATCAGTCAGGAAGCTAAAGGGAAAACAAATCGAACTATTGTTTATATTTTTATATAAATATCTTTTTTTTTCTTCTCTCGTCCAATGTTTGAACGTGAGTTTTAATTATAGTTTCGGGGCATAACAAGAGTTATTTTTCTATTTCCTTTCGTTCGATCAAAGAACAAAGCGTATTCATGGTAGTATATACGTTTTCATCGGAAAAGAAAGAAAAAAAAAATAGAAGAGAAAGAAAAAAAAAAGGATTCGTACCGAGGGTATCAAAGTTTTTAATAACTCACGTCACGATAAAAAGTTAAACTTTCGTTTCGCGTTACCACGCGGATTAAAAATATCTGTTGCAATTTTGTTTCTTTTTTTTATTATTATTATTATTAATTACTTATTTTCTCTTCTTTTTTATTTCCTTTACATTCTTTCCTATCTTTCCTATCTCATTTTTATTTGAAACCCTTTTATCGCGACATTGGTTGTTTTTTTTTTCCACTAACCCAATATATTGTAGAATATAATTATTAATAATGTATATATAAATTTATTTAAAATTTATTAAAATAAACAATACTAATCGTTAGATTATTTCTTAGAAAGAAAAAAATATATTTTTCGTAAAAGATGTGTAAAATAAATTTAAACAAACGTGTAAAGTGCGTGAGTACGTGTTTGTATGTGAGTGTCTAACAACTATCTCTTTCTCTCTCTCTCTCTCTCTCTTTTGCAAATTAAAAACATCATAAAAAGGAAGTAGTAAATATAAAACTTGGCTAAAATAACTGGAGAACCGTTTTCCGTGGAAACTGTAATTACACGGGACTCTAAATCTAGATTATTTCATAAATTACTTTTCGCTGGTTGGTAGTAATATAAACGAGAAACGGTCGAGGACCATTTGACGAGAGAGAGGAATCCGAAAACGGTGGCGATGGGGGGGAGGGTTTGTGACAAGGGGAGAGGGAAGTGGGATCCGATAGTTGAACGTTGAAAATCAGGGGGAGAAAATTGCGGAGAAAAACGGCAGTCAGTGTTGAAATAGGAGGAAGAAAGAGACAGACAGAATTAGTAAATATATGTGTGTGTGTATGTGTGTGTGTGAGAGAGTGAAAGAGAGAGAAAATTGTAAAGAGCGTGGGACAGTTTTACGGACGATTTTTCATTTTAGCGGTAGGTTGAACAGGCCAGTTTATATACACACAGTTGTTCGTAAATAGCTGCAACGTTATGTTCTTAACGCCGTTGAATAATTCATTAAATTTGCATTTTGATTCGATCAATTTCGCAACGATAAACATATTACGCGAGCGGCCAATTTGCAGCCAAGAGATGCTCAGATAGATAGATAGATAGATAGATAGATGGATAGGTAGATAGATAGATAGATAAATAGATACAGAAAGAGATAGAAAGAAACAAGGGACAAAGAGTGAATGTGGGGTTCAGTGGAGTTGGGTGGGGAAATAGTTTCGATCGAAATGCTTGACACTACCTTCAATTATTCAAAGCTCAACACACACCGTGATAAATTAACGTGCGATAAATTCTTTCCAGGATATCATCTGTCTCTCTTTCTCTCTCTCTTTCTCTCTTTTTCTATATTTTTTTTTTTGTCTGTCTCACTTACTCTCTCGTTCTACTTTCAGTTATTGCACTTTGAAAGAAAATTTATGATCAGGGGAGCATATACATTTATGGATGCATTGAGTAAATACTGCATTTTGTCAAGCTTAGAATATCATCGAAAGATACCTTTGTGTATACTCGAATAGTATAACGACACAACATACTAATCTGAGAGTTGTACTTTGACAAATAGTTTTTTATATAAAGCATAGTTATATTAGGGATTTTAAGCTTTTATTCAATTTACCTTTTTAATTGAACGAAATAACTATGCTCTTTCCTTTTTGATATTTCACTTTTGAGTATTCTTAAGTAAACAACCGAGACTTTAATCATTTAATATTAACTTTTTTTCTCTTTAAATTATTATTTAACAAAGCTTTGTATTTAATAAAAGTTCTTTAATATTGTTATTTCTAATGAAATTGTATTTAAAGGAATGTTAATAAAAAGGTTAATACAATAATTACGTTTTAACGAATTTTCATCTCTGTTTTACGATTTTTGTATTCGTTTTAAGTTCTTTGATAATTCAAAACAACTTGGTATGAAATTTTTATTATTAATCTTTTTAAATTTTCTATTGTAGGATTTCGTTTACGTTCACAGTAAACGGTTTTAATTATTTCTCGTCTATATTTATTGAATATTCTTAAATAATATTTTACAAAAAGGGTTTATTGAATTCAAGAAAGAACTGATCCACAGAAACGTATATTCAAGTAAACATCATTCGAAATTTCGAGTAAAAAATTATGAAATGAATGCATCGTAAATCACGTTATTCGCATAGTTCACGCATACTCATTCCAACATATAAAAATAAAACTGAGAGAGTGTGTGAGAGGCTAAATCATTCGATTTATGTAATACGTTCAGATAAATGCACACTTACACGTTAGTATTTATCTTTACATAGACACCTACCTGACTCTTCTTACGTGTATTTGCTTTTTTTTTCTTTTACGTATACACATATTTACAGATATTATTATACTCGTGAGTATGTATGTATATATATAAGTGTATAAGAACAGATACGGAGAAAACTGGTGGCAACCCATTGGGTTGGAACATAGCCAGTGGGGATGTATGTACGTATATCTTCTCAATTCCAACTTCTATTACGTTTAACGCTTTTACTACCTACTGCAAATGTAACTATTATTTCTTTAGGTACTGCCTTTGACTATTAGGATACGATAGAAACAATACTGCTGAAATTACGAATAATTCTTTAGATTAAATAATGAACTTTATTCAAGAAAAAAAGAGAGAGAGAGTTCTATGTTTAGATAATAGTTAATGATACACATATTTAAATATATATAATAAAGAAATACTTTAGAATAATATTTTTGTGTGTTAAAATATCTGGAAGATATGTATTATGAAAAATAATAAAAGTATTTGAGAAAATATTTCAAATTTAATTCATCTTAAACGAGTTTTTAAAGTAGTTGAACATATCCTTGAATTCATCATATTTTGCATGTATTTTTTTTAATACGATTTTTGTTTCCACAGTTTTCTAAGGAACGTATAATATTGTGTAGAAATAAAAGAGTTGGATGTATGTTAAAACACAATTTGAATTATCGCAGGTGAATTTATCGTTGATGCAAACATTTGAAAAGATTTTATATTATTACTGCATATAAATGTAGAAAGAGAGATAAACGCAAATGTCAGAAATACAATATTGTATTAAATTTATGAATATAATTTCTGTATATATATAAAAGAGAGAGAGAATATTTCTTTCATTTCATTAATACGATAATTATTATCCAAATACAAAGAGAGAGAGAGAGAGTTGCCAGTACACACGCGATTCGTTTTGAAATCTAATATAATTTCGGGTAGAATTTCGGTACACTTCAGCTGTCTCTCTTTTGTTTGATATTTCGTCGAAAAGGAAGGAAGTACGGTAGGAAGGAAAGAAGAAAAAAAAATAATATTCGTTCATCTTGTTAAACCGTAGTAGTAGTAGTAGTAGTAGTTGCTCGTCATCAAAGGAAAGGGAAACTCGTCGTTTTATCACCTAGAAATGGTCAAGTGGAATGACCGTAGATTTAAAGGGCCGCGGCTGGTGCAATTATTCACAGAACGAGCAGTTTATGTTGGAAATAAAGCTGTTCCCTGGATCGAGTCCTTTAAGGACGGTAAAGTACTTTCCTGGGTGGCGAACGACTCTTCCATATAGTCGAGTACTCGACACTTCAAAGATGCGCTTTGAAAGGTTACGCCTGTGCATCGTGTCATCTCTCTCTCTCTCTTTTTTCTCTCTCACTCTCGCACTCTCTTTTTCTTCTTCTCTGAGTTATGCGACAGAATTAGAAGGGCGGATAAACGTAACGATGCCGTCACTCGATAAACTAGACTTCGTTTTCTCTTAGTTCCTTTACGAGCCGATTCACCAATCGAAAGGTTTTTTTCTTTAGAATAGCAATCAACTCTTCTCTCGATCGATATACTACTCTCTCTCTCTCTCTTTCTCTTTTTTTCTAAATGTTACTACATTCAAAGATGATTATTAACTATTCGTTCTAATTTATAGTTATCTAAGAATAATAAAAATTTGTTAATAAACATTTACTTGTTCCTTGAAATATGACTAACAAGACTATGTGTTCAAAATAATTAACAATTTAATTAAATGAATACTTTATGGTATTACAGATGAAAAAAGAGATTGATTTAGATTGATTTTGTACAAATAACAAAACCAAACATACAAATTTCAGATACATTACATTACGTTCGATCTTACGTTCCACGTTTCGAACCAATGAAAATGTAAAATCCAATGTAAAGTTTCGGATATTTAAGAGAATCTCGTAAGTCGTACCTTTCGTAAATTTATCCCAGATAACGATACATGCATACACCTACACACACACACACACACATTTACACAAATAGATATACAGATACAAATAAATAATGAATAAATTTGTATACGCATGATAGTAAAAGGGAACAACAAAAGGTAGAAAAGAGATAGAGATGTTCGATCGTGAGAAGAGTAAAGAGGATATAACCGAAGTATTCGTAGTGGTAGTATTTTGCTCGAGTATAGTAACTTTGTATATACATTTTATCGTGTTGACTCGGTTGGTTGGATGCATGCTACTGCTGCTACTGCAAGTGCTGGTGTTGCTAGTGGTGCATCTCGAGTGATATCAACCTTTGATGTCGTGAAATAACAACACCCCTTAACATCAGTTATGGACGTGCTATAAATGCCCGTCACTTTATTTTTTTTTTTTCACTTTTTCGTTCACGCTACCTACCCTATCCCCTTCTACCCCTCGTACACATCACCCTGCTTTACTCACGACTGTGTTTCTTTATCACGTAACATTTATTTTATTTTTGTTTTATTTTTTGTTCTCTCTCTCTCTCTCTCTTTCTCTCTCTCTCTCTCGTTTATTTTTGCGATGAAAAAAGAACGTTAGCCTCTAACAGTCAGACACGCCTGTTCTAAGTAGTTTCCTTCTAGTTTTCTCTCTCTCTCTCTATTTTTTTTCCCCTCTTTACTTCGGACTACTTTTTTTTTCATAGCACTTGCCACTGTCGTTACTACTATTGCCACCCATTGGCGTTATTGTAAATCTACCCCGATTCGTTTATTAGATTGTAGCCTTTTTTTTAGGTAACACACGTGCTAGATTATCGAACACTTATGATAATGTTATTTCTTTTTTTTTTATATATGAACTAGGTTAATTTCTAAAATTATCTATTGGGTGAATATTTTAATGTATCTGTTTATTCTAAAGATTTTGAGATATGTTAAATACATTTATACATTTGTTAGAAAATATAATATAATATATTAAATATATTGTTCTTATTTAAATAAATGAAAACCAGTGATGGTCATTGGTACGTTCAAATTAGAAAGAACCAGAGTTTAACTCCCGTATCTCCCTAAGAGAAAGATTTAAGAGTGAAAAAAAAGAAAAAAAAAACGATACACAATGTTTCGGCTTTTTACGGTGGGTACACAACCCCAAGGGAAAATGTATTCGTTGAAACCTATGAACTTGACGCTTTGCGGTTTAAATTCAGCAATTCTTATTCCGTAACTTTTACCAGCTTCTTTTCCTCTCTCGGACTTTACCGAATCCCTTCTCCTTCCTCAACTTCCCTCTCTTCTTTCTCTTCTACGTGGCTTTTCCACGAGTTTCTTTCGTGTACGTGAAAAGATTATAGATATATCTTTGAAAGAGGGTTGAAAATAAGACACCGTACTCACCCTTAACTTGTACTAAAGTAGGAAAAGGACAGAAAGAAATTGGAAGAGAACGACAAATGAGCAGAAAAAGGTAGAACAGATCTCTGTGTCTGTGTGTCTGTGTGAGTCTGTGTGTATGTGTTTGTGTGTGTGAAGTAAATAGCTGTGGATACCAGGGCAAATCGTGGTATTATTCTTTTCGTGACTACGTACCAAAAGCTATCCAGGCCACTTCTCTCATTCTCGATCGAAACTCTGTCTCTTTCTCTTTCTCTTCTCTTTTGATTCTTATTTTTCCTCCTTTTTTTTTGTTTCTATTCGTGGATTCGGCCCGAGGATAATACATTTCTTTTGTTTTTGTTTTTTTTTTTTCTTGTAAAAGAGATCTACCATTTCGTGTTTGTTCTCAAACTCTATTAGTTCCAGTTTCTTTTTGAAACTTTCTTTTTACGAGAATTTTGATTACATTTATTAAGATTATATATCATACAGTTAATAGCATGAGAGTTTGTTATTATAATAATTTTTAAATATTATATATCTTAGAGTTTTTAAAATAGATTAAGGTGAAAGATAAAATTGGTATACGAATATTGATTATTTAAATTTTTCCCCTCTGATTAAAATTGTGTTATTTCGAAGGGTGCAAAGTTTGAAATAAATTGATCGTATAATTAGTATTTATATGATTGATGATATTTTTTTCAAAAAGTAATAAATAAATAATCATTTATCATTGGATATGTTTATTGGTTTTCTAACTTTATTAGTTTAAGTTTCTTTTCCTAACTTTCTTATTAGAAGAATTTTTATTACATTTTTTAAGATGATATATCACACAGTTGCTAGCATGGGAGTTTGTTATTATTATTATTTTTAAATATTATATATCTTAGAGTTTTTAAATAGATTATGGGGAAAGATAAAATTGGTATACAAATATTGATTATTTAAATTTTTCTCCCTCGTTTAAAATTGTGTTATTTCGAGGGGTTCCAAAGTTTTGAAATAAATTGATCGTGTAATTGATATTTATATGATTGATGATATTTTTTTTTAAAAGAAACAAAGATAAATAAAATAATCATTTATTATTGAATAGAAATATATATTTATTGATATTACTTTGATGATGTAAGTATGCCATTAGATATAACGTTTTCTTAAAGTTATCGTAAACTTTCATCGATGGTTGTATCAGACTTTTAACTACCAATTCTTACGTTCAATCTAGTCTACCCCTTTCATCTCACTCACCCACTCCTTAAACTCGTCGTTGTCTTTTCTACGTTGAAAAGTTTTTGCGAGCTTGTTTGTCGTGTCTTTCGAGCCTCGATCGTTGCTCACTTAAAGTGTATCCCGTTTTTTAGATTTTGTTGCAACAGATATCAATCATCTTTTTTTCTACCTCGTAGATTTCGTGTTATTGACCATGTTAATCAAGAGTTTATTTTTTTGTGTACACAACAAATACGATACGTTAAATGTAATAATAAGATTTGGTAGGAAATCTGAGGTTTACGATGGTTATTGTTCAAAGATGTTCTTCATTTCTTTGGAAAGTAACATTCGTTCTAGTTTCCTATCATCGTTGAGAATATAGCAGCTATTCCCCGTGCAATATTTCTACACTACGAGTAGACAACTCCCAGTCTCATTGTTCGTCTAACGAAGCTGACATTTCACTGGTTCCGGGCACAGAGAACTTTGATAGAACCGGCAAACTCATTTCTTTCCGTCCAGATGAAAGGAAATACTAGCAGCATAAAGGATTTACTACCACTCATTTTCTCCTCTACTTTCTTTTTTTATCTTCATTTTTCTTCTTTCTTTCTTTCTTTCTCATTCTTTCTCTTGCACATTAACAATTAATGACAATTGTTTTCAACGTGATTTTACGTCAAATCAAATCCCTTCTTTTTAACACTAAAACTATCCAATCAATACGATCTTGGTCTTGTTCAGTAATTTTTAATATGTAATAATTAATTTAATAAATAATTAATTTCTTAATTAATATTAATTTTATTTAAACTTATTTTATTATATTTTATTAAATTTATTAATATATATATATGAAGAAATAAATAAAAATCAATTATTGGTAATATAAAACATCTGTTTGAAAGTAGGTCACTGGTAAGAAAAGTAGGTCAACGATACAACAGTATTTGCTTGTACAATGTATTGAAAGAAAGATAGTCAAAGGTGTATGTAGGTCCAAGTCAAACGAGCTAAGAATCGGTTATGTTTACATCTTTCGATGAAATTCTAAGAAATTTGGTATAAGAAACATACCTCAACGAACACCGGCTTAGTTGAACGTTCAATGTTTTGTTTATGGTCCCTTCTCTCCGACACTCCTCGGCCTTTGTTATCTCGTTGTTAGATTTGTTATTAACCTTCGTGTATGTTCGGTAATTGTCGATTGTATTCGTAGCTATTTTTCGTATTAATCGTTAGTCTTCTTCGAGTGTCGGAAGGTGTAACATCGATATTAGAATATGTCATTTATTTTGCATCGCGTATACGCGTGTGTGAGTGTTATCTTTCTATGCAATTAATATGCATATGTTTACAAGTGTGTGTGTAGTGTTGGAAAGTGAGAAATACATATATGGATACGTTAACTTATGGATATGGATTGTACAGTATTGGATATAAAGAAAAAGTACATTTAAAGTAAGCTGACCATAATTTTGTTAACCTTTTTAAACATTTGTTTTACCACGTGGTAGGTTTAGGATTAAAAAAACACTTGTCATTGGGTGATAAAAAATATAACATGCAGTAGGAATTTTTTAATAACATTGTAAGACTAGTCACATACACATAGACACACATTTTGACTGATTTGTCTAATCTTTCGTTATTAACTTTTGGTTCGATCGAATTAATCACAAATCTCGTTTGCGATATATCCGAATGATATGGCTTTTGAAAATTTTTTTCTTTTTATTTTGTATTGTTTAAATATACCATTAAATAGAATCGAACGTTACACGGTTTTCTAATAAAGGAAAATAATAACAAGAATTTAAATACCAACGGAATCTAATTAATATAAAAACTTGTTGAATACAAATAATCCCTTTTTTTTTTTATCAAACGCGATTATCGTGCATTTTAGTCAAATAACCCCATTTCACTGACGTTTCTCGAATACGTTTAACAAAAATGATTACACGTGGGTTAACGAAACAAAAAGCTCTTGTGTTTTTAATTCAAAAATATTGGTCAGGTGTGTGGATGGGTGACGAGAGAAAGCTCAAGAGGGAAAACTTTTAAATCAGTGTTATAATATTTTATCACAGTGAGAAATAAAAACAGGGAGTTTGAGGGGAAAGAGTGAATTGATTTTGCAGGTAGGAAAAAACAACACAAACGTTTAAAAGAGTCGTGCAATTTCAAAGGAACATTTTATTTTCTCTCTAACCGATTGTATATTTTTGTAAACGTTTCACCTTTTCGTAGAAATACTGGCACGCGTTTCTGTATAATAAAACGTGTTCTGTAAAAGTACATATTATTTATATTTGCCGTTTATATTAAATATTCATTATTCGTTTCTGATTTTGTAATTATGAAAAAGGGGTAGGATATTTTAATACATTTTGTTTTTCTTTCTTATTTGGTTCGTTTCGTGTATAATTTTTTGTTTATTCGAAATACATGTGTGTGTGTGTTGTATAAAGAATGAAATTAAAGTTAATTTAAATTGTTAGGATTGAATTTGTAATAAAAAATAAACAAAAATAAAACATTGATACGTAATTATAATCGATAACCATGCAAATTAAATGACGATACATTTACAATTTGAAACTCGTATAATGATTCGTAAATTGATTATCTCTCTTTTATATTTTTTTCTTTATTTGTATTTTTGAAAAATCGATATTTCCAAATCGTTCGGTATTCCTTTTTTGCATGTTTGGTTTACATATTACGTATAAGCCATATTAATATATTGAATTATATGAAATTGTAATTAAATTCGTTAAAGTTAATCGCATGAAAAGCCAATATCCACCACAACCAATTTTGTTAACTTTACTCTTGTTAAAATTAAATCATCTAATTTTATTTATCGTAAGTTTCTTTTTTACTTTATTTTATATATAGTTGATTAAAGAAAAATCAAAAATTACAATTGAAAACAAGAAATGAAGAAATTGAATGAAATAATGGATATATTGTTTTTATATTCTTATTAAAATTGTTTTTTTTTTTAATTTGGGTAACATTTATGGCTTGTTAGTGCATTTGAGTTGCATCATTGCAACAGAGTTAATCAAAATAATATCTGAATAATAAATAATTTATTATTCAGTGGTGTCACAAAATTGTTATCTTCTTAATAATGTTTTATTATTAAAGAAAGTTATTATAAATATAAAAAGTAATGACTATGCCCAAGATACTTCGACATTTGAATTTAATATTTTTCAAAAACTGGAGATAATCAATTTGTGCAACGAATGACTAACATGTTTTTTTATTCTATCATTTTTCTTCATCATTCTATTTTCTCTAGTTTCTGTTACTTCTTCTTTTTCTACTTCTTTTCATAGTCTTCTCATTTCTCGTTATGCGTTGCTATGAACGAATAGGGAATGCACGAGAGATGCACATAAAAGTTCCACAAATTGCGACATCCTTGGGGGCTTTTCTGAAGCGATTTTACTTGGGTGGTATAATCGCACCTTGTTATTGCCCCTCATAAACCCACTCTTTACCTTCTTGCCACGAGCTTACGTTATGGAAAATACCAAGGAAAGTAATTATTGAGACAAAGAAAACTCCTCGGATTTTCTGGGATGATGGATAGAAAGTTTTAAGTGAAATCGTCTTTTCGTTAAATACTAAGAATGATTAATTTGAATAAAAATTATCAAAAAGTATTATTAACATAATCAATAAAAGAAATATTTTATCAAAGAAATATGTGGTTAATAATATTACATGTGTATTCAAACTATTTATTTTACAAATATATAAAACAAGATTTTTTTTCTAATACAAACAAATAATGGAATAGTTTTAATCACCCAAAAAAAAACCAGAGTTTAATAATTCACGAGTTCAGTGGTAAAATCAATTTGGACCTGTGAGTCTAACAATGACCGATAAAAGAAAATCGTTCGATTTTCCTTCCCACTTTAACGGATTCTGCGAAGTGATCTTTTTTCATGAAACTCTACGATCGCAACTTTATCTTCGTTTCTATCCTTTCCTATAATCTCCCATTCTTCGAATTTTCTTCTACGGAAGTCTATCTCGTTTATCACCTTCATGACTACACTTTACTTTCTTCTTTTCTTTATATAATATATATCTCTCTAATTCTTTCTCTGTGTTTTTCATATTCTTAAAATCCTTTGTTTTTTCTTCAACTAAAATCTTGCAATCCTCCCTTACCATTCTCTATTCAACATATTGGTTTCAATATTAAATTGAATTTATTTTATTAGCAATATTTTGATCACAGACAATTGACTTAAGTGGAAAAGTACATTCCACTATTGGAAGTAATTTATTTACATCAGTATTTAAATTTTTCACTCATTTCAATTTAGCCAATTTGATTTATTTCAATTTCATTATGTTTTTATGGTACCTTGTTTTAATTATCATCATTATCATCATCATTAAATAAGGGCAGATTATAAAATATACTCTGTGTTTAACGAGTATACACATCATCCAATTCATTTTGACGATACAATATTAAAATGGCAACAATTTGAAGAAATCTCTACAGCTAATTGGTTAATGAATAAATCGTTATTTATTTGGTTCTTGCTTTTATTCAAAAGAAAGAACAAAAATCTAGAAAACAATATCAATTTTTGTAAATACTGAAAATAGAAATATCAAACTGTAGGAATAACCTTTGTATGGGTAGTACGAAAAAGTCAATAATAGTTCAAGCGAAATTGTTCTTTTCTATTTTTATTTCATTATTTTTCGATTTTTATATTGTTCCCAATATTTCTTCCTTTCTTTCTCTTTTTTTTTGAACTAACGCGAAATGCAAAAACAAAGTTTGGATAGATAGGATTTTGTTCCATCGTTTCGAAAGTGACACCCATGAACTAAAAAAAAATAAAAAAACAAAAATTAAAAGAGAGAGAGAGAGAGAGAGAGAAATATTCGCGTGGTAAAATATAAAAATGAAAAGAAAATTAAAAAAAAAGAAATAGAAAAATGATTTTCGATTCAGCTTCGCTTTTTTTTTCTCCTATCTTTCTTTCTGTTTTTTATATTTTTATTATAAAACTTCGAAACTGCAATGACGTATTTTTACAAAATTTACGATAAATCATCTTGGATAATTCGTTGAGAAATAAAATTTTATTCTGATCGTTTAATGGAAATACAATTTGTTTTCCAAGTTGTACAGTCGAGAATTTTAATTAAACGTTTTCTTCATTTCCAGTCGATCGTTCAATATCGTTCGATATTTTCCAAGAGAAAGAGAGTGAGAGAGAGAGAGACTTTATTTATTTAAAGAAAGTAAGAGAAGTAGAAAGATAGGAAGTCGGATAAAAAAAAAATAGAAAAGAAATGGTTTTAAACGATTTTATCGGTAATACACTTAAGTATTTAAAACGCTGCATACCGTGGCATCAAACATACGAAGTATGCATACCTTGCGTTAATTAAAAACCAGACTTTTACCTTGGCAAACATCATCATCATCGTACTCGTACTCGTAATCATAGTCGTAGTCGTAGTCGTAGTTGTGCTTATGTTGCTGCCAATCGTAAACTAAAAACAGTTTTTACGTTAGCGAAACCGAATTTTTAGAAGAGTAAAACAGGAGAAGTTTTTTGAGACGAAGGAAGAAAAAGGGAGAGAGAAGAAGTTTGGTTGAAATTAGACTTTCTTAGATTACTCTGGAACACTTACACCTGTTAAAAGTGTATTTAAACGTTCACATTCGAGCCTTTATTTTTTTTAAAGTAATTATTGATCGGTCTTAGTTGATATTTAAAATAAAAGTAAAATAACTTTATTGTTATTTACTGGTATCGACAATATCGAGATTGTTACTAGATTTTATTAATAATTTTGTCAACCTTTTTTTTTAACTCGTTACATTTAATTATTTGACATTAAAAAAAGTATATTTCTCGGTCAATTAAATTTCTGTTTTTTTTCCTCTTATTTATTACCCAATTCCGTTTCTTAAAAATAATTACAAGAAAAGTAATAAATTTTACTGTGTATAATAGACAACAACAATTCAACCTGATTAAAAATAAAATACAACTAAATTCTCCGAGATTTCTTAAAAACATATCGATTCCAACGTTAATGGATTTATTTTACGAAACGAGAAAGAAGAAATATTACACATTGACCAATTAGATTCTTTCATTCGCATGATTCAAAAACGAGTAATTCCTATGTGTTGTTATTGAAATAAATAAAATAAAAAAATAGATTAAAATAGAAATATTGAATTGTGTGAGAGAGGATGTAAAAGTTAGGGATTTTTTTTGTGTGTGTGTAAGAATAATCAAATAGATTGATTTGCATGTTAATGAAACATCGTTACCGTCGATTACAATTTCCGATTATCTAATTTGAAAGCTTGGAAGCGTCTCGTTGGATTAAAAGCCGCACGTAATCGGAAGAAGCGTGGCTGGATGAGATCCGTAGGATACTACGCTTGTAAACAAAACAGGACACTCTGTTGGCAATCCGGTAAATTGAATCTGAATCAGGTTGCGAGTTTCCCTTGAACTCGAGGATTACAACTGCCGCAGAGTGGATGCTATCGAGCTGTGGCTTTTCCTCCTAAAACGTTCGAGTATGCCATCGATAAAATGAATTTATTGCTAGCAACCACTAATTTTGTAAACTCTACTTCTTCTTCTCTCTTCCTTCTTTCCTGTTTCCTTCTTGCTTCTTCTTTTGATTCTTTTTCGTTACGATTTAACCCTGATAAATATTATTCGTGTTTTAAGGGGAACACTCGGTGTGACGGTCTACTGTTTAAGCCTTGTTTAAGAATTTTTTTTCGATGACCAATAAAAAGATAGAACTTTGAATTTTTTATGAAATATTTATTAACATTTTAGTAATATGTAAAAAAATTTTTAGACACAAATCTTCAAAAGAACACGAGTAAAAGGTTGTTGAATGTTTTCATGATTCCAGCTAATTGATTCATCTGATATTAAAAGAAATTTGCAATGATTTTTAATCGATTGGAATTAATTTCTTGTTTTTCATTTTAATATCTCGTAGGAAGAGATTGTAATTAAATTTTGCAAATATTGTTTCTTTCAATATTAACATTATTGTCTGATTTGTTTTCAATTATTTAGAACAAGCTTAGATTTAGCTGAAGTATTATTTTACTTATTTGGACGTGTGTGTGTGTGTGTGTGTTTGCATATATATATATTTTATTATTTTCTATAATCTATTTTGATACGTTAATTAAATTCATTATTAGAACATAATTTACATCAGTTAAAATGTCACATGTATTAGTATCGTACAAATTGTAATGTAACAAAGTGAAATGTGGAGATGTTAATTTTGTTTTAAATGAGTCAACTTGGAACGCGCTTATGAAGTATCCGACTTGGATGCATGCAAATAAAGCTGCATACATACAGGTCCTTTCATTTCCTCAGCTTTGTGAAATATCTATTCCGTTGGGATAAACGTAACAAATGATATCTGCTTTTGATGTATTAATAATGAATATTGAAAATCCTGTACCGTTACCAACTAGATGATGATTATGATAATCATTATTATTATTATTATTATTATTATTATTATTATTATTGTTTCAACAAGTACGAATAATTAATTAGCAATAAAGGATGTTTTAATTAGTTAATTTAATGCGATATAGATTTAATTAGAATTTATTATACACTTGCAAATCGTTTAATATTATTTACAAATGTATTATTATTAAAAAAAGAAATATAATATTGTTGTACTAATTAAATAATTTAGAAATATTTAGTTTCTTCTTTTTAATATTACCTTCCTTAATTTCAAATGACAGGGATAATTAATGTCGTATAAACCATAAGTAGAAATTTAATGACTGACAATGACTTATGACGTGTACGTAAATGAAACTGGAACTCGCTAAAATATCGATTTAACAGAAGAACCAGTCGAATAAGGAAAGCTTGAGAAATAACAGACGACGTTTCCCACGGCCATTGTTACAAACTTTCATTGAAATGGGATTAATGAACTTTATAAGCTGAACATCCAGTACTTTCAAATATTCCCAATACCCAGTAAATATACGGACTTGGCGAATCATTATAATGATTTCAAACCTTTAGATTAAAATCTCCTCTTCTTCTTCTTCTTCTTCTTTTGAATTCGTTCCAGTTGACGAACGAGACACCAGATATACAATTACGAGTTATGAAAGATTCAATTTAGGTTAAAGATTTATCATTATTTATAGGAAATATTTAAAAAGAAAAAAACCTTATTTTTAATTTGAATACACCTATCTATACTGGAGATAATAATTGAGAGGAGAGGGGAATGTATTATTTAGGTGTAATCATTTCGAATGATTTTATCTCAAACCTATTATCATATTTGCCTACTTCAATCGTTTATTACACATGAGGTATTATTAGATTATTATAATATTCATTTATTTCCAATTAACCTACATTTCTATTTAATCATAGATAATGTATGCTATTTATTTTTATACAATTTATCTTTCCTTTGATTTTTTTTTTGTATTTCTTTACGATGAGGTATTTTATGCTTTAATTACACCAACGTTTGGGAAAATGGGAAGGTTGAAAATTGATCAATATTTATTTAATGCAAGATAAATTTTTGATATTGAATAATTAATGTTCTTTATATAAATAGTATTTAATTATTAAAATTGATTACTATGTAATAATTGATTTATGTATTAATGATTATTGAGATATCATTTTTATTAATTATTCTATTTATGAGATAGTATTTAAATTAGTGTATATCGTATTGCAGAAATGCTTTATTATATTCTGTATATAATTATTGTTATATGTATATAGAAAATAGTAAATACATTAACGTTATTTTCATACTTATCGTTAAATCATTTGAAAATGTTCAGTTATAAACGAGCCACACCCATTGTCTTTATCCTTGGTAATATTTTACCTTTTACTATCGGTAACGTACTAAATCCTGTCTCGCTTAAGCCGTGACCTGCGCAACTGTATTTTACAATGAGCTTATAACTGAAGTTTAAGGCAGAAATAATTAAATATTAAATGGGGGTGGGGGAAGGGAGAATTGAAGTTTTCTATTTTACACGGTTTTATATTCTCTCTTTTCTTTTTTTTTTTTTTTAATACGCTTTATAATACTTGTTCATTTCAACAAAATAATAACGACACGTTGAATATAATTATTTAGAAAATAATGTTTATTTTAATAAGTATTTTAAATATATTTAAAAAAATAAAAAGGAGATAATTAGTTTATTTTATTATCGTTAAAGGGAGGATGTGTGTGTGTGAGAGAGAGTGAGATAGAGATATTTATCTTGTAGTCTGGCGTTCACGAGGTCCAGGTAAACGCAGACAACAATAAAAGTCAGGTGGAAAAAAAAAAAAAGAAGATCCGAGTAGAATCGAATATCCCGTTGGAATCGACATTCGATGACCATCTGCTCGAGATTCATTTCGATTGAAGTGCAGACAGGCTTAATAATCTCGTACTTTGTACTTTCGAGGTTTCACGAAATACAGTGAAATATTAATCATGAATACTTATTGTGTCTGGAATAAACTTGGTCTCTCTCTATCTCTGTCTGTCTTTTTAAAAACATAACTTTTCTTTTCAATTGGTCGTATATAACGATCGATAATAACTTTTTCGATAGTTTCCAAATATAATGGGAAAGATTCTTCATCTTTCAGTTGATGTACGTGATTTCTTGAAACTTTGAAATAATCCTTGAAAATAACAGTTTTAGTTTACTGAAAGTCTCATTTCTTCGTATTGTTCTTTAACTTTTATCTGAAAATTCATATTAATTTTCTATCATTTATATATTGAACAAAATAGGAGACCAAGAAAAATAATCACGGTTCGTAGTAGTAAGATATAGAGAGTAGTAAGATATAGTCACAGACTGATTGTAAAACTAGAATGCAACATTCATTATTTACTTATATACCTTTTCCATCCTTGTTTTATAGCACAAACTTACTTACCAATACAGTAAGACATGAATTACGAATAGCCTAACCGTAATAGAGGATCCAACCTATCAGAGATAAGAAATACAAAAATATGATCCTACTTTTTTATTACTTAATATCGACTCTAATTCTATTATCGTTGTTGATGTTTCTATCATTGGATAGATATTTACATGTAAAATCTTCTCTATGGAATTTTCTATTATAGAGAGAAATATTCAACGTTGATAAAATTAATTACACCTACCATCTCGTCTATTTTCTTCAGGTATATTTGTGTTTTAATATGACGAATGAATAAGTCATATTAATTTTAATTATTTATACAAGATTATCGATTAAGAATATATTTTTAATAATTTTTTGTTTCATGTATCAGTCCTTGTACGATTAGGTAAATAATTATTTGATCATTTTACTTGATTTTCATCGATACAATGTAAATTTTGTATTTTTTATTATCGAATTCGCAAAGTGCAAGGAATGTATCCTAATTTAATTTTTTTTTTCGAGGATTACAAATGAAATATTCATAGAAAATTTAAAAGTAGGAATTTGACGATAAAGTACGGATAATGGTAATAAAAATGATTTCAGCTTTTTAAAGCTTTAAGCTAAAATCTCCATGCACTTACGTTAATACTATAAACTATAAAACTCTTGAATGGTATATATTACATAGAGATATGTATGTGATATATAATATAAAACGATATGTTCAAAGAAATGGAGATTTAGTCAATGGAGATAAAAGAGAACCTTTTTTTTTTTATGAAAAAAATAAATAAAAGCAAAAAAAAGTAGAAGAAGAAGAAGAAGAATACTTTAACGGGGTAAAAAGAAGTAACAGTATCGGATGATAATGAATACTTGTAAAAGATAAAAAAAGATCGTCCTTCGTTAAATAATATTTTAACATCGAAAATATGAGCAAGGAAAAAAGATTAATCGATATCATAAAATGAAAACTACATCGTATCATAATTTTATCTATTGAAATGCACACGCGAATATAAAGTGGAGTTAAAAATTTATCGTTCGTTGGATTTCCATTTCGTAATTCAAATGTAGACAATTTCTCGAAATATATATGTATTTACAAAAAAAAAAACATTCATAATATAAATCTTTGATTCCCTATTGAGTTTTATTAATAAATATATATACTGATAAATAAATATATGTTTAAAATAGAATGATTTTTCGACTAATCAACAGATTGTAACTAATAGGTGAAGAGGTGTGATCTTTATTTAACGGAATTCAAAATAAATATATTAACGTGAAGAAAATAAAATAGAAAATCAATGAAATAATGGAACTTATGGTTAAGGGTAATAAATCGTTGGAATATCCTTCGATGGGACCGTTAAAACGGGGTCAGCGTTTCGTGAAGCCCTACTACGATAAATCCAAGTGCATCGGAGTAAGACCTGAAGCAGAAGTAGTAGAAGAAAAAGAAGAAGAAGAAGAGGAAGAGGATAACGAAAGGGTAGAACGAAGAAAGTGAGGAGTATGAGAATGAAAAGGAGGAATTGTGAAGAGTGGCAGGGGGGTAAAAGAGGAAAGGGGGAAAGGAAAGTCGCGACCTCTTCATCTTATTTCGACATTTTCGTCGAACAGCCACGAGTATCGAGACCATTAATTCTCGCAAGCTAGAGGAATGGTAGAAGGGTGTAAGAGGGGTAGATCTTGCGATCAGCTACAAGTTTTCTTCTTCTTTGGAAGAAGAAGAAGTCGTGAAATATGCAGCTCCGAAGGGGTGAGAGAAAGAAGGAAAACTATGGTGGAAGGAAAAACGAGATGGTAGGAGGAAGAATAGTGGTGGAGGTTGAAGGTGAAACGGGGATGAGAATGAGAAGAAGAGGAAGAGAAAACTGAAGAATGAGGAGTAGTAGGGGTAGAGGGAGGGGAAAGGTAGGTGGTAGTTCCGCAAGTACGTGCCAAAGCTCCTTTGTTTTGCGCTAGTTAAAAGTTGGTACTACTCCAAAGATAAGAGGATGAAGAGCAAGCGTTGAGAATGAAAGAGATAGATAGAAAGAAAAGGAGAAGAGAGAGGGAGAGAAAGGTATCCTCGGATAAAATAGGCGGGAAATCCTGTTGAATGATGATGATGATGATGATGATTATTGTAAACCTTCTTTGCGTTACAGCTTCTTCTTTTCTTGTGGAAGAGAACATTATTTCGTTTTAACTTTTAACGATTGACTTCTCTTCGTCGTATTATTTCTTTTTTGTTTCCTATTTTCGCGAGAGTTGCGTTATGTCAGTCGAGAATCGGTCTAACAGGAATAGATATTATTATTATTATTATTATTATTATTATTGTTTTTTTTAAATAATATTTTTAATTGGAATTTTGATGGAATAAGCATCGAAATAAATAATATGAACTATAAAAATAATAAAAATTTACCCACGTTATATACTATTATTCTTTTATTTATTTTCATTTGAGATATGAGTGTTAGCTTATATTACAGGTGTAGTATAAGAAGATAAAAGAAAGGTTTAGACTAAAATAATAATCAATTTCTTATGTTGGATTTGATTAATTGCAATATCAAACGAACCAATAAGTTGTGATAGTATTCGTTTAAATAATAAAAGTTCCCTTTTGGAAAAAAATGTTTTCGTACGATCGTAAGGAATTTTGAAAGAAGAAAACTAAAACAGACAAAAAAAAGGAAAGGTTATAAAAGGGCAGGTTTTTCGTGTTCGTTTCGTTGAAACTTGCTGGGTTAAGATGGTAGAGAGACGAAATTTGAAGGAAAATCGTTGCAAGGAATAGAAGGAAATAGTGGGAAATAGTGGGGAAGAAAAAGGGAGAGAATAGGAGGGAGGAATGGTTAGAAAATTTGACGGCACTGCAGTCATACGTAAGGGCTACAGGCCACGATTGCGGAGTGCAGAGAGAACGACTAGCACTCGGGGGAGGCGGGAAGGAAGAGGAATGGAGTTGCAGCTGCAAGAGAGAGAAAACTACGAGGAGGGAGAGGGTGGAAGAGAGAAGAGAGAGTCGAATCAATAACCTCTACAGAGCGGATTTGTCTTTCCACAGCCGATTTCACAACGGCACCACGAGCACCATCACCACCATCACCACCACCACCCACCCTACCTCACCCTACCTCACCCTTTACCTCGTTTTTAAAGCGACGAACCGTGAATCCTTCTGCATTATGTGCCTGACGATTGCCGAGGCCGTATAAACGACTACTACGCGTACCATC
The DNA here is from genome assembly GCA_023678845.1 of Mischocyttarus mexicanus. Lineage (NCBI taxonomy): Eukaryota > Metazoa > Arthropoda > Insecta > Hymenoptera > Vespidae > Mischocyttarus > Mischocyttarus mexicanus. The sequence continues at coordinate 167,339 of JACGTP010000034.1, read as the reverse complement.
CAGAAATTTTCAACAATCTTCCGCTAGAACAACGCCATAGCGATTTTTCCTACCGGAAAAGGCTACGCTCGGTTGCGGTATAAACGCACCACCCATACATCCACCCACTCCTCATTTACCATTCCCCATACACCGAGACACTTCACTTTCGATTCTTTTTGACTTCTCTTTCTCGTCAACTCTTTTTTTCTTTTACTTGTTATCATTTCTTTTCTCACGCTTTTCTTCTATTTCCTTCCTTTTGTTTTTCTTTTTTCCCAATGTCTCTTTTCAGTTGTGTTTTTGGTCTCGACAAATATTAGCAATTTGAATATCAAATCTATGAGAGGGATACTTTTTATTTTTATATCAAATAAATAACTTTACGCGTGACTGGTCATACGAATAAAAAACCAAACAGAAAAATAGTTAAATAATATATTTATAGTAGTAGAGATTTGCAAGATCGATCAATGTGTAAATAACACAAGTTTATATATGTTTGCGTGTGTATATTTTTATTTTATTTATATACGTCGTTATATGTGTCATATATCGGTTGATATATTTTCTTTTTTTTTTTTAATTTTATCTTATATTTCTGATTTTTTATTTGCCTCCACAACCACTACTACTACTACTACTACACGTTCTTGCAATTTATTTATTATTCATGAGCTATGCAGGAACAATCCATCGTGCATGCGATTATTCTTTCGGTATCATCGAACTTTTGTTTATTCATCCCGTGTCTTCGTTTGGATGAATTATTCTTTGCTCATTTTATTTTATATACATACTCCTTTCGTTTATTATTTTAATCAATTCTCATATATGTTTTCTTTTTTTTTTTCATTATTCTTACAATTAAAAATAATTGCATCGAATTAAAGGAATGGTACATACATCGATGTGTTTCGATAAATTATTTTTCATGCAAACAAGTAAATAGAGAGGGATAAACAAGTATAAACAAAGTTTTAAACTTGTATTATTTTTATTATTATTCAGAATTTAAATAATATGTTTTTTCAACTTTAAATATATTTGTTTATTTAATATTTGAAATAAGATTGTTACCAATTTTGTGTTTGTTTTTTAATTACATATATCAAATCTTTTCTTATTTCTCTAAAATACTTTCTTTTCAAATGCTCAGGGAAGATGAGAGAAAATGAAAGAATGTGTATGGGTGTGTGTGTGTGTGAGTGAGAGTGAGAGAGAAATACAGTAGAGGAACTCGATTAATCACGTTAGAAAAAAAAAAAGAGAAAGCTATAAAAGCAACACTCCATGTTCTACGAGCTTACTCTTCTCTTATATTTTCGTAAAAAATAATAGAACATTTCGCTCTGGCCGGCAGGTGTGCTGACAAAATCTTACTAATTAAACGTTCCTCTCACAAATGTAATATACTGACGAGAAAATATAATATAATACATATGTTAGGTTGGCAAGGAAGCGTAAGGAACTAAAAGGGCACCAAAGGAAGAAAAAGAAAAATATACAAAATAAGAGAGAGAGAGAGAGAGAGAGAGAGAAAACAAAAATGAAAAATATGCAACACTGAGTAAACAGAAAACAGTCATGAGTATAATTAGTTGATTTAGAAACGTATAAGTTGTTACCTTGTTATTCACATTTTTTCATTTTCATAAACATTTTAATTGAAAATATATCTTTTCTTTTTATTCTGTTTTTTTTTTTTATCATCGTATCAGCAAGTGCATTATCTGTTTTTATTCTGGGTGTGTTTTTGTATAAATGAGTATAATTACTAGTAATGTTTATCTCGTTTGAGGATAAATTAAGTTTGTTTTTTTGTATGCGTTATTAAATTACAAATGAATTAATCATAATGCCATAATGTTTGTTATGATTATATATATTAATGATATTTTGTTTTTCCTCTGTTTCAGGTAAGTTACCATATTCCAAGAAATCAATACCTTATTTTCTAAGTAACAGTATGGGTGAGTCAATTATTATTTTGATTATTATTCAAACTTGACATTTGTTATATTTGTAATAGAAACATTCTTCGTTTCGTGTATTTTTATTTGAATTTTAATTAATGTAGTTTCAAGTAAAACTTTCAATTGATTAAAATCTAATCGTTGAATTGTTTTCATTGTTAATGAAATTAATTCGATAGTCGAGTTAGTATCATCATTACTTTCTCTTAAACTCAAGAAGAAACAGTACCAATAAATCAGATACGTGTTTTCATTTCCTCGTTTCACTTTATCAGAGAATTACGAATCAACTAAATCTCTAAGATTGATAATTTTGTAATCTAATTCTAAAGTTAAATTAGCCCTTTTTTTTCTCGAATTCTGACTAAAACATCATTTTCCTATTATTTCAAGATACTAAATATTCTCTTCTTTATGAAAACAAGTATAATTATTTTGAGATAATTAACAGCAAAACGTATACCTTGGTTATTAGAAAAAAACTAGTTTTTCATATTCGTTAAAGGAAACAAAAAATCATAATTAAATTTCATTTAAATCTATTATCCATGTAGGATTTCTTGTTTTGCGATTAAATCTTCGATATATAAATCTGAAATAAGATAGAAAAGATAAATACAATATATGAAAAGTATAGATTGATAAGATTGGTGGTACGAGTGATTGAAAAAGGGAGAAGTATTTTAACAAAGGTATACTTTTGAAAATGAATGGAAGAAAATACGTAAATGGGAATGGAATATTTGATTTTCAATAAAATTTCCTATCTCACCTTATGTACCTATGAAGGTATCAAATTAATCTTGTCACGGGATATAGTGAATCGTTGAATGAAACGGACAAGCATATTCGAAAATTAACACAGATATCGTACGGTCTTCATACGTTTGCGGAAGGATGAATAGTCTGTCGATAGTACGTCGATTCGAACGCTTCGGAGTTTCCATTCAGAAATACTATTCGGTGCATAGTTAACTGACATGAACTTTCATCAAACTGATGTCGAGTATGTACATTAAGCAACTTTCTATTGGAGATATGTATTACATTACAGATTTATACATGTATATTGACAAAATATATATTTTAATACATATTAAATTAATAATAATTAATAATAAATAAATAAATAATAATAATAATAATTAATTATTATTATTTTAATAGAAATTGCATTTTAATATTTATATCTTAAATATATTTTTTTTATCAAGGTAATTAATAATAATTTCTTGTACAAAACATTTTAGTTATGTTACGTAAGAGTAAAATATTATTCACCATACTTATCTCCATAGAAATTTTGTAGGAGAAAATAAAAAGAGATAAAACAAATTATTTCTTATAAGAAATACTGTTTAACGTTAGAAATTACATAGTCATGAAAGACCATACCTACGATAATATTATCGCAAACGTGTTTATCCTTCATTACCTTACCATTAGGAATATCATATTGCACATTGATTGATGAACGTTAATGCAGATTTCGTAACAGTAATAATAACCAATTACCATTTTAATGTTAATCTACGTTGATACATTAAATATATATTATTTATTTAAGAATTGACAGTAACTATTTACCTGTTCTTTGAATACATTAATTGTAATAAATTTTTTTAAAAAAAACCTCATAAAACGTTCAAAAGAAAATCACGAAGATGAAGTGTATGATTATCCATGATAGGAGGAAGGGAGGGAGGAAGGGAGGTAGGGAGGTAAGGAAAAAATGTTTATCAAAGTAAGAAATGTTTGTAACCGAAAGAAATATTGTGTCAACTTAGTACGTGGCATATTTGATGTGCATTAGAGAAATGTCACTAGTGATAGATAAAAACGGAAATGCGTTATATTTATACATAGTAGTATTAGTATTGGTGACGTTAAATGATAGGCAGGTTTATCGAGGATGTAGGAGATGGTAGATGAGGAATGAGGTATATGGGAGGGTGGTGGTTTGAAGGAAAGGAATGGAATTGAAGGGAATGGGTGAGAGTATCCTAAGGGGTAAAAGGATCGTGCCGCGGATATTTGTCTACCTGCGTTTGACACTGAGGCAAATTGAGATATCGATTTGCAATTTGGCACGTGGGTGTAGGTTGGATCCCTTGAAAGTAGCTACCAACGCTTCTGGCAGGCAATGCGACCAATCGGAAGCCGATCGTTTCCTAATCTTTGGATAGGCAGATCTATAAAACAGTAGATGCCTCTTGGCTGTATTCCCACCTTAAACGAACAATTTGAAGATTACTTTTTTTTCTTGATTTATTTTGGTATCTTTTCGGTATCGCGTGTACGCAGATTTTGCCAATAAATTTCAATCGTTTCTCGTTTAACACAGTATGGAATTTGAGATTATTATAACACAGATTTAGTATAATTTGAAGTAGAAAGGAATAATTATTTTATCATTTTTGTTTTATCTTAATTAGGATGATTTTAGATTAAAGTGGAACGGTAAATAGAAAGAGAAAGAGAAAGAGGAATGTGTGTTGAAAATTTTACTAGTCTCGATTGTCTTGCTACGTAAATTCTCTGGAAATTTTGTGCAATTCATTTTCCACATCATTTAGTCACCCTCTCGCTACCTTCGGCACAATGTTTTCGAGCTTTCGAGTTAGTAGTTTTCACTAGAAAGAGAAGAGACTTGCCCATTTTCACATCTACTTCCTTTCCCCGTTTGCATTTCTAAATTTTAAGTACTATTATCAGTTCTTCAAATTCTCCCGTCATTTCTCTTTATTAAAACTTTGATAAATTAAATATATTTCTATAAATGATAATAATATTGAATATTGTCTTAAATATATATTTATTTAATTAATAAATATATATAATGTTGTAATATTTGTACAAATTTATTTTAAAGTATCTTTTATTATTTTTTTTTATATCAATCACGATTGTCAGATCTCACTGCAAAGATAATACAATACTAAAGATGTTATTAACTATCCATTACTATGAAATACAACTTAAAATATTGTTTTCCTAATATTTTCTATGAAGAAATGCATTTAAATTGTACGTTGAGGTAACTATATATATGCGTGCACATGACCCTATCGTTATTTAATAACAATCTCAGTGACTATAGTGTGGATCGGAAACTCCTATTCCACATCCATCAATTTTCTCTGTAGAAAATGATAGATAGGCTTTTCCGTTTCATTGCACCTTCCTGAATTCCCTCTTTTCCCTCTAGGGAATCAACGTTATATTCCCCACGTTTTTCACCGACGTAACATTTAATGACGCAAGGTTTCATTCGTCTGGATTCTTATGGAAAATAAAAAATACGATGTAACGAACAGACGTATCACAGATTCCCATTACAATATTAAGAAACAAATTTCTTTATTTTATTTGTAAAATATCTTTGTTTATTCAACATTTTTGAGTTATTGTCAGTTTCTCATTTAGAATCACTTAATTTTCATTTGTATCCATCAGTTACAAGACATCTTGTATATTTTATGTTGTTTCTATTTATGTCAATGTATTTTTTAGAATATTATATTTTTATTATGATGATTTGGTATTTTATATGAATTATTTTTAGTTCTGTTTTATTAGATTTTACATTAAAATATGTAGTATATATATATATATATATGTAGTAGTTCAATTGTTCGTAAAAATAGATTGGAAGATAAGAGTAACGTTTCGATACTAGAACCGATTACATCAAAAAAGTAATACTACGAATGAATCAATTCGAAACCACAAGTATTGTTATCAACCTTCTTCCATCTTCCATCTACTTTAATCATAGTTCTTCGATTCTTTTCGTATTTTTCAAAGCTAACATTACTTTCTTCTATCCTTCCATGACTGCTTTGTTAGATTTTTGTATGGCTGTATTATAAGAAAATTTTTATATTTTACCCTTCGGTAATCCATTTATCATTTCTTACTTCTTTCCTTTTTTTCTTTATAAATCTTTTATTCCTATTTTAAATTCTATTCTATTTCTTTTTATTTAAACTTTACTATACAAAAGTTTTAGAAAGTCTCTTTTCTCTTTCTGTTTCGAGTTTCTACTTTTACGTATCATCGAATAATATTTATTATTATTTTTATTACGTTTTTATGTATCTACACATAGTGATTTTGTTTGTTTAAAAATATATCATATGTATGAAGAAAAATATTTATCTCTCAAATAAATATTCAAAATAAAGAATTAGGTTCTGATTTTTGGATGCACTTTTCAATTAAATCAAAATTAATCAATATACTTATTTGATTTCGAATACTCTCGTACAAATATTTGTAACAAATTTTGATAGATTTTTCTCCTCTCTGTTTTTAATATTTCTTGATGCACATTTTTTTATATATATATTTTTTTTTATTTTTGTTTTTGTTTTCACGTAACTCAGTAGAATATTTTAAAAAAAGAATATTTTATTTGTCGAGCGAAACAGGCCAATATATATCGTATTATTTTATCCTATCCTGCGACTCCATTGGAATCCCAATTCGAGTATTTCTCTTGCAATCAACAAATTTTTTTTTTAACGACACAACAACACAACCACTAACACATGGTCGTATCGAATACATATTTACAGGAATGTATAATATTTTGTTTCCCTGCTAAACAAATCTTTAATAAAACGTATTGAGAAGCTTTAACAAAATCAGAGACCCTTTCTTCCCCACAAGCATATTTTTTATTAAAATAATATTTTGACAATAAATAAATATTAACATAACATGAAATAATATGTCATGCATTTGGAATATTGTTATTTTAAATAAAATTTATTTTCATTCAATAAACAAAATGTATATAATTTTGTTAAGAATATTCCAAATCTACGTTAAATTTATAAAATAATAATAATAATAATAATAATATTGATAATTATTATTATTATTTTTCCAAACGCGTTTATGATTGGTTTCTGTTATGCAAATAAATTCAACGCTTTAAAATATTATATCTCTCTGGACGGTCATAAAGTGCATTTATTTTTGTTTCTCCTTTTTTTTGATTTTCTTTTAATTTTTGTTATTTTCATATTTTCTCACAAATTTCGATAACGCACGACAATGGTACATTTTACGTAGGGGGTTTAGATCGGTAACAATAAATAACTTATTATCGTTGGTCATTAAAATTGGTTTTCTAAAAATTATGGGATATACAGGGGTATCGTATGGAAAACACTATTATCAAAGCGAAGTATCGCATCAAAACTTTCTCTTTCCCATTTCCTAGATGATCCTATCCGATAAACCGATATCTAAAATCACGCGTGTGTGGCATGATTAAGTAGTGTGTAGTTACATTCGATGTTAGCTGCACCTACGGGACGAGTTATTACCGATAGCATTAATCTGCATCCTGAATACACGGTTCATTAATTGGCAGGTAGCTCAGCAAAGCTGGTTGTGTTGGAAGAGAGGGACGAGGAGTGCAGATTAGTAATTAAAGCATGTCAATGTTGTTACCTTTGACGTTTTACACGAGATTAAGTTAAATGAAATATTTACAACTAAACACTTGAACTAAATTCGTACAACGAAGTACAAATTGCTATTTCAAATATTTTCAGATTTTAATCACATCTTTATTGTTTTTTTTTTAAAATTATTTTTTTACAATAAATGTACTTTATAAAAGATATACAACAACGGGTAATATGATGTGTTTAAAATTAGTATGATTTTAGGATACTAGTTGAATTAGAATATTAATTATAATAAGTATGATTTGTTTTTATTTTGTTTTTTTAGAGTTAATTATTTATTCTGTACGAATATAATGAAACAAACGTATAGTTATTCGGTATTATGGGATGTAAACGCGTTGTTAACACGACAGACCATTTTTTGGTCTGAGTTATTTATGAATATTTGCTTTTTTCGTGTTAACTTTCATTGTTAGTTAATAACTTATTATAAGAGAATAAAACGACCGATAAAACAATGGTAATCGCATTATTGACGTACGTATTTCGATACACATCGATATTTTTTGGTTTGTTTTCTTTTTTTGAACAAATCGTAACATATGGTATTACCAATGGCAAAACTGTATGTCCACGCAATTGTTGAATCTGTGATTTTATCGTATACGGTTGATGGTGGTAGAATACGTGTATGTAAAATGTTATACGTGAACATTATTTGCAGAAAAACGGTTAAATATAATTGATAAGGAAATAAGATTAATTTGATGTTGTGTTAACTTATTGTTTGCTTTAGTGAAATAATAAACTACGTTATTCTTTCAATTATTTAATTAAAAATATATATAAATGAGTATGTAGTCTGCGTGTATCTTTTTTTTTATATGGTTGATTATAAAATTATGGATAATTATAAAAGCTTATCAAATATTCGGATATATGACTTTTATGACTTTTATTCCTTTTTTCTTTGAATCAAACTTGCACTGAAACATCAAATGAATAGATACTCGTAATAGTTAACAATTTAAACGATTAAGAATAAAGTTGATTTCGAAATTTGTAAAAGAAATACACAGAAGAAGTGGTTTGCTAGTAGAGATTCAATTTTCTGTAGGTTTCTAGCAAGAAAAATCACGGTAGATTCAGTGAAGCGTGTTTTGGATAAGTGCAAATTCAATGGTGTGAGAAGGTACACTAGTCCTTATTTTCTTCATGTGCAATGCTGGTACGTTCAATAAAAATAAAGAAAAATAAGAAGAAAGCAAAGGATTCAGGTAAATAGGAAATGAGATAAAACGAAATAGAGAAAATATCTAAATAAATAGAAAGAAAGAGAGAGAGATAGAGAGTCAAATGGTACATTAAAGTAACTTAAAAGGTATTTCGTACTAGTTTCGATACTTTTTTCCAAAAAGGAAAGAATTACTTGGAAATAAACGATAGTTTTATCCGAAACTTAAAGAGCCGGGTACAAAATTACAGAATACCGGAAGTTACAGTCTGAGAAGTTCGACTAAAGTTCGGAAAAGTTTGCTTCTTCTCGTCCCTGAAGTGGTTCGTTCGGTGATCTTTTTCTGGTCCCTTGAGAGAATTCTTCCTTGTAAAATAGTACAACCTGTATACAGGGTCTTGTTTTCCTATGAAAACTTATATAATAACGTCATTTCCTTTTAACCTATTGTTTTTTTGTGTGTCAAATTTCATTTCTTTACTAACTAAAATAACATTGCAATTATTAATATTACTAATCGTGATAAAAATATTATTTTCAAATGTCATTCGATTCATTAACATTTCAATTAGTAAGAAAATATTTTTCGATAGAACCGTAACGTGTTTGTATCATCAATGATAGGATGGAACCATCTGATGGGGGAAGGGTGGGAACAGTTATGCATGTGCCACCACCACCACCACTACCACCACCCCCGAAACACATTCCGGTATATAAACGCTTTGAATAAATCGTAGCTTTATTCATTGAAACAAAACTATTCGAAATATTTATCATTGGCTTTTTAATTATTTCCAATGTTAAAATCTCGATGTTATTGTTCATATCGAGTAATGGAAAAAAATAGAAAGATATTGCAACGTTATTATATGAAATCATTTGAAATGTTTATCTTTCGTGAGTGTACTTTTCTATAACTCGAGGTTTGCTTTAGATATCGTTTTCGATGATTGTACAAATTGAAAATGATTTTTTCTCTTGTAATAAAATAAACTAAAGGAAATGGAGTAAATAATGATTCGTTCTGTATTTGATTTTATTGAAAAAGTCTATCTTTATTGTGTATTTATGGTATTTTATTATCACGCATCGTTGAGTTTCTTTTAGCATTTTTCGAATGGTAGGAAGAATGAAACGTATTGTGTTTGATAACGCGTACCTTATTGCCATAATAATTCATTTTATCCCTTTTGGTAAGACACACGATTTATTTAGTTATATATAGGTTTATAAATTAGGCTACATGTTTTACTATCTTGAAAAGAAGAGCCATATTTTCCTGACAGATTTCAAGATGCTTAAGATTTACTTTCAAATTATTATATTGTCACTCTCTCTTTCTATTTCTTGCAACGTGTTAGGGAAAAATATCTATGATACACATTCAAAGAGGATTATAATTTTATATTTGATTTGATTTGATTTGCTTTTACGAAATTGAACCAATTAATACAAAATATAAGAAGCTTGAGACGATAACACAGAAATTATTTTTGGCATATCTTGTAAGAAATGATTTGTAGAATATTTCTATTTTATTTTTCTTATTATTAAAAATATAATAAATACTTTAACAAATAATTATCAGTGTATGGGGATGAGAGAAAAATTCCAACGTTGGTAACGTTTGAAATATTTTAATTTCAAGATGAATATAATACAAAAAAACTAAGTTTAACTAATATTTCATAGGAATAATTTTGAATAGAGTTACTTTCGGGGAATGTAGTTACGTCAAATTAGAAAGTCTCACCAGAGATAGAGAACAATAGTGCGAACAATTTTAGACGTGTATGGACAAAGAGACACAAGGCACAAGCCTTCCACGATTTAACGGTGTACAATACAACGTTAAATTGAATCTCAGGAAAGGAAATCACAAAGCCTTTGTCGTGACAAACACACATACACATATACACACACACACATATTTATTTATACACATAGATATAGATATACACATACAAATAAGTAGGTAGAAGATACGTGATTTAGTAAAATATACAAGGACAAGGTAATTAGCGTGCAACTAATGCTAGTTAGTTTGTATCACGAGTGAGTTCACGTTCACGTTCACGTTCACGTTTACGTTTCTATACAAATTTGTTACATTTCAATTTTGTAACTGGCACACATACTGTCGTTATAATAATTCAATTCTATTTTAATTGTACAACGAGAGAGTAAACCTTTGATTAGTTTTAATTAATCAAAGGTGAAGAATATCTAAGCTAGTATATCTTTCATCTAATTGCATTAAATAGATTTTTCCTTTTTGTTTTTTTTTGGAAACATTTTAAAATAATTTTCATTTTATTATAATAATAATTCTAAAATAATTTGAAACTAGTTAAAACGCGAGGTGAACATTCCAACGCAAGTTGGTCACTTAATAGATGGTGGATGGTTCCGCTCTACCACGAATTCGATTACAGAATTTTCGAGAATTTAAACTCATTTAGGAAAATTTCCATTCGTGTTAATTCCTTTTAAAGATGGATCGATATTTTTTCTTGTTTAAATCGTTTCAATATTTTCCTATCGAGTTTTGTGTCGTTAGAATATTTTTGTTCAAAGATCCTGGTCAGTATTTTTATTCTCTTTTACAATCGAAATATAACAAATTTTAGAAATATTTATTCCAATGAAATCGATGAAATATTTGATAGACGTTCTCGAGATATTCAATTTTTTTATAGTCGATGTAAAAATCAAATTAAAATATAATTAATTAATCGAATAGAAAGTATCGTCGTTGATATTTAGTTTCACCCTTGATTTCTTTTTTTTTTTAATGTTTCTTAAGAAATTATTTATAGTTTCTCATAGAAACCAAAGGTTTACGAAGCGTTTCCTATTCCATTATTACTGCCATTATTTTTTGATACACGTTGAAGAACACATGTTGCAACTACTTTCAGCAATTCATATTACGTAACGGTGCTGACGTAGAGTATCTGAGTTTATATAATACGTTATAGCTTGGCTCTTGGAATATAATATAGGAAGACTATATTAGAATAATAACGATCGGTGTAGGAGGAAGTTCAATAGGATCGTAATTTGTTCAATCATACTTCATTATTCTCGAATGATTTTACCAATCGTTCAATATTTTGTCATTTTCGTTGAATCATATAACCTCATACAATAAGACCTCGTTTAACACTGTTTCAGTATTACACGATAGTGCGGTAATTATTAATTCTTACGATTAATTATTGCAAAGAACGAAACAATAAAGTGACTAGAAAAAATATAAAAAAAATAAGAAAAGTAGCAATGAAAAATCGCTTGTAAGGAAATTACTTTGCACGAGCCACGAAATTGATTCGTCCTTTTTTTGGGAGGGGGAAAAAAATGACAAAAAAAATAAGAAGACAGAAAGAAAGTATGAAAATCCGTTATTGAAAAATCTAAAGCAAAGAATAGAGAGATAAAAGTAGCAAATCAGGAAAATTTACATTTCATCTGTAATATCTCTCACTTTCGTCAATTCCCCACTCTCTCTTTCTCTATTTTTTTTCTCCCCTTTTTATAATACGTCGTACTTTTTTTTCTTTTTCTTTTTAAAAAAGTTTCTTTTTCTTTTTTACTTAGAAGAAAATTATTACGAGAAATCAAGGGAAGAGCGTGACATTGCTCCAAAGCATCAAAAACTCAAAGTCGAAAGATCTTCTCTAAGAGCGAATCCCATCCTTTTTTTTCTTCTCTCTCTTTCTCTCTCTCTCTATCTCTATCTCTGTCTCGAAAAGCACGAAAGGCCTTACCTACAGAATAGGAAATGCAAAAATATGCAAATTTTTCGTTTGAAAGTACGTTTTCGTTCGTGAAAGAACCATAGCCGCCACAGTGCTACCGAAGGCATTTTCCGCGTGTCCCAGATTTAACTCTGGCATTTCTACTTCCATTTTACTCATCCTCCCCCTTTCCCATCACCTCTCCCACCTATTTCTATTCTACTCCATCAGGATTTCTACAAATTGATCCTTGTTTTTCTTATTATCCATTCTCTTTTTCATCCTCCCTCTCTCTCTCTCTCTCTTTCTCTTTTTATTTTATCATCTTTCAACATTTTTCTCCTGAAAAATTATATCAATCGAAAAATATTATTTCTTTATAATATAACTTTGTTTATAATATTTTTAGATGAAAATACTTAAGAAAATATTTCAGATCAAATGAATTAATCTCACCTCACCTTATTTTGGTACTTTTAAATGTTTTAATAGAATATTTTTATATGTAAATCTAACATCATCATCATCATCATCATCATTATCATTACCATTTTGATATTTTCTATTCAATTAATTTCATTTAGAAGAAATTATTTTCAATGTGTATTTATAATCTTTATTCTGTATTATGATTCTGGACTTCTTATACTCGTATTTTATTTTTTGTATTAATTAGCTTAATCCCATAAAATAAAATAAAATAATATTTTCTATTTCAAGATAACGTGTTCTTTACGTTATTGTTATTGTACAATATTATCTAGAAAACAGAAGTACTTCTACCTGGAGTAATTTGATATTTATCGTAGTAGTTAAAAATAATGAAAATCAATTAGACTATACACTATTTTATCAATTCCAATATCAACACAACCTACTTATACTTTGTTAACGACTGATAAATTCGCGTTCGTTCATAATCGAATAAATTAAAAAGAAACAGAAACAAAAAAGAAAGAAAGAGAAAGAGAGAGATTAAACATCAACGTTCAAAAAAGGGAAATGTTATAAAAATATTATTTCAAAACCCACAAATGCTACTAAAAAAAAAAAAACCAAACATCTATTAACGACATGTTTGGGTTAAAAATAAAAAAATAACAAACGGGTACCGCAAATCGGTTAACCAGATTATTTGGAAAAATAATGGGGAAACGATACGATGAGATGAATTGAATGAAAGAGGAGTGAAGAGGAGTAGAAATGTATGGTGAAGGGATGAAAGAGGTGGGGAGGAGGTGAGAGGATGTAGACGAGAGGAGGGAAAGAGTTTCCCAAGCGACGAATAAATGAATGATCGTTTACGGTAGACGTAACAAAGTGCGAAAGCACGCTGATGAGAAAGGGGAGGAAAAGTTGGATCGAGCATTCATTCGCTTTTGAATAAAATTCGCATACATATATGTTGTACTTTCCGAACACGCGAATTCTAGAAGTTTGCTTCGACAAAAAGAAGAAAACAGAGAGAATGTAAAAGAAAACAATAACCTTTTTTTATTTTTTTTTTGGTTTGGTGGATGAGATCTAACCGAAAATGAGAGTACCACCACCCACGAGGAAAATTCGCTATCAATTGCATTTGAATTGATTTTTCAATGGTTTCACCATTTATTCGAGATTTAATTTATTGTCAATAGCACATGATGGTTCACTCGTGGTAAAAGATTTTTTTTTTATATGATTTTATTATTATTATTATTATATTTGTTTGTTTGTTATAAACGTTTACGTACGAGTTTGTCATTGTTCGTAACACACATGACGTGATCTGGAATTGTATAAAACTTATAATTGTATTTTGAAAATATAACAAATTTAATTTCTTTTTATTTTTCCTCTAAATTCGGTTCATTTGACGAGAATGACACATATAATATCAATTTTTTACTTTAGAATGAACGTAATAGTATTTATGATACTGATAACTTTGTATATTATATCGAACGTTATTAAATAAATGAATAAGAATGATTTGTTTTAAACTAGTTTCAATATTTTTATCGTAAATCTATCCTTTTGGGGGGTATCTTTGTAAAGTTTTATCGAAAATCTTCATTCGTAGGAATGTTAGTTTTAATTTACATGATTACATTAGAATGACGTTGAAAATCTTTTATTCTTTCAGATCTTAATGCATTTTCAACGAGTTTCTATAGTTCTTCATATTGAAATAAAGTTTTAATAATTCTATCTAACGTAAAAAGAGAAAGAGAGAGAGAGAGAGAGAGAGAGAGAGTGAGTGAGTTGAAGAGTTATCTGGGTTGAATATGAGAGTAGGTACGTTTAACTTTCAGACGAGTTAAATAATGGACAATGTGTATCAACTATCCTTCAAAATTTCATATGTCATTAAAAATAGTTGAAGCTTGTGTATATGTATAATATGTGTGTAAGTATGTGTATAAGTGTGTATGTGTGAGACGTAATGTGTGAGATGTAACGAAATTTCTGCCACTTGATACGAACCATTTAATGTCTTACAAAGAAAAAATCATTTTTCTCATTTCCAAACTACACACACACACACACACACACACGCACATACATTTTCTCTCTCATTTTATCTATTTTCTAATAGTCCATCGATTTTTGGATTATTTTGTTTTACATTTGAAAAATAATTTTGATTCATACTGTGTTTCTTTCGGCAAACATTTCGTCTTACCTTTGAACTTTAATCAAAATTTAATATCATTTTGTACAAACTAAAATACAAATAAGAAATAAAGATAATCTAAATGTTCTAATTAGCGTATTAAATTTTTTCTAAAATATACTTTATTTAATTAAATAATATTTTCATGCACAGGCATAAAACACATTTCGCTTCTCCGTACATTTGCCAATTAGAGAAATAATAAGTAATATCTTGGACATGTTTTTTTCAACGCTATAATTAGTTTCATTTATTTTACTAAATACTATTTATAATTTTAACGAAGCATTTTAATTATTATTTCTTTTTATTCAACGAGTGAGTTAATCTCTATCTTTTTTTTTCTTTTCTTCTTTATTATACAACATAAAAACATTTTATACAAGATAGTAGTATGCCAACTAGGGAAAATTCTATTTAAATGTAACTTTTTTTATAGGAACGTATCAAGTTAATAGAATCCAAAATGTACGTGTAATTACGTGTACATATTTTTAAGTATAATCTTATCAAACTTTCGAGAACGACTTTCTAACATTTTTCTATAATTTTTCCTTGCTATTTTTAAATACGTATTATGAGATTAAATCTAAAAAGAAGAAAAATGAAATCGATGAAATTATTACTTTTTTTAAATTAAATTTAAGAAACACACGATTATTTTGATATATGGTTTCTCGATAATAATCGATTGATATTATTTGAATAATTAAAATCCTATAACACGAAACGTATTTCCCTGATTTTAAACAATACAAAATCTATCTTTATTTTTCTTATTATTTTTTATTTTTTAACTTAACAGGATATTTTGAGTAACGTATTCCAACGTGGATAAATAAAGAATAGTAAATGTATTTAAAAAGAAATTAGATATTCATTGTGAATTAGAATACCCTTTATAGTATTTCATGAAACATTTCATTCGCTAGAGGGTTACATAATATCAATATTATTCGAGCTTTAAGCCACAAAGTCATCCATTTCTGTAATTATTATACCACCTGGGAGGTGATTCAGTTGACTCCATGGAATTAGCTAACCTGCAAGGCCATCAAATAAATGGGAATCGTGTAACAATGAATACCACGGGTGACTCAGAACAACATGAAATTTGTTTTGTATAAATGAACAAGAGAAAGAGAAAGAGAGAGAGAGAGAGAGTGAGAATGAGAGAATGAGTGAGAGTGTGAAAATGAGAAGGTTGACACTGTAATAACATGGTTACCATAAAAGATATAGTCATGGTTTGTTAATAACAAGTTTGTTATTATCGGTGGGTCTTTATTCGGTGTTTTAATAACAGGTATTATATTGCAAAAGTATTTTAATAAAAGTTACTAGAGGAACAGTACGTTTAATTTAGTTTCAAAAATTCACTTGCATTTTTTTAATAATATATTAATAATAAATATGTATTATATTTATATTATAATAATATCTAATTAAGAATATTGTGTTCTATTTAAATGTAATTCTGCAAATAGTTAGTGAATTTATTTATTTATTTATTGCTATGATTTGTGATATATAATAGATATGTTAAAAGTAATTGCACTTGTTGTTAACGTGAAATACAATGATTACCATGGGTAAATCCAGAACAACATGAAATTAGTGTGGAATATTAATAATATAATAAAATTTAGGTACGAATAATTATATTCTATTTAAATATAATTGTAAATAGTTAGTGAATTTATTTATTTATCTATTTCTATAATTTGTGATATATATTAATGGTAAAAGTGCAATACAATGATTGCATTCACGTTTTGTTTTTAAAGCTAATGAAAATTATTACATATGAAAATAATTAGATGTTAGATTATTATACGTTCATTGAAAATATATTTTTTAGATTTTTCAATGATTATTTTACAAACTTTCTCTATCAAAAGGAAGTAGAAATTATAATAAGTTTAGTATTTTCGTGTAGATAGAAGAAAATACACCGACAAGTTAGTATCCTTGTAAGGATCTTAACGAAAACAATTCTATTCTAGCTGATGTGAAAGAATTTCTATGAAGATTTCCGGTCCAAGAGTTTTCTTATTTGTCTAAATGAAATAAAAAAAAGAAAAACAAAAGGAAAGTTTGACGATATAACCGTAGAGGAGTGGAAGGATTCACTTAGTGCACGTAAAAGTGACACTCGTCTGGTAGAGAGAGGGTCGAATATGCGATTTAGTTTCTTTCTTTCTTTTTTTCTTTCTTTTTTTCTTTCTCTGCAAGTCGCCTGGGTAGGTGTCTTCTTCCGTAAACGGATGAAAAAAAGAAAAGAATAGTTGAGAAAAATAAAAATCGCGACGATAAGATAGGAAATGTCGTGCGGTGCGAAACTGAAGAAAGTTTTGGCGAAGATGGGAAAAGAAAAACGCGGGAGGGGGTTTGTGGATGAGAAAAGAAAGACCAGGAGAAGAAGGAGGAGGAAAATGAGAAAATAAGGAAAGGAGTTTTTCGTGCGGGACGGCAAAAGAGTAAATTTAAACGAAGTGAGCCTTTACGATGATCAAAATAATCCGAATAATGAGAACTCTTAAAAGAGGGAACTCCTAATTGCAACTTTATTGCTCTATCCGTGATAAAATTTGCTTCTTGGAGTTCATCACCGTGAAAACTCGTCTTATGAGAGAGTTAAAGAGAGAAAAATAGAGACAGAGAGAGAAAGAGAGAGAGAGAGAGAGAGAAATAGAAGAAAAAATAAAGAAGAAGAAGAAGAAGAAAGAGTAAGGTCAACCTTGGAAGAGAGGACAGGCCAAGTGGAAGGAAGCAAAGTTAAGAAGAGGAAGAGAGTAAAAGAGATAACTTAAAAGTGAACATGAGAAAGAAAGAGAAAGAAAGAGAAAGAGAGAGAGAGGAAGGCAGGCGAAAAGTTGACGGAAAACTCGAGGTGGGAAAAGGTGAAAACGTTGCTCTCCTTGAGAAAGTTGAATCGGCCTCCATAAGTAGCAAAGAGTCATATCCATGCAACCTTTCTTAGACCTTTTGAATTTGAAAGAAGGCCGTATAAAGTATTCTCCTTTCTTATCAGACGTTCGAGTTTTCAAAACGCCGCTTGAACGAACTTTTTTGACTTTCCATACAGAAGAGTGGTTGTCGTTTTATACATGTAGTTATTATATATGCATGATACGTATATGGTACATATATAATAACTACATAGTGTTAAATATTATTCCCCCCTAAAAAAAGAACTAAAATAATAACTGGTTAAGTGATTGCATATTTAAATATTTAATAACATATTTATATATAAATATAATTCTATATAATATATAGAATTATATATAATATAGAATTATATATAATATGTAATTATATATAATATGTAATTATATATAATATGTAGTTATATATAATAATATTATATATATATAATTATATATAATATATAAATTACATATAATTATATTATATTATAATTATATATAATTTTAGTTTTTTAAAACAGAAAATCTTATCGGACGTTTGAATTTTCAAAACGTCATTTTATAAATATGGATATTAGTAATAAATATATCTAAAAATTCTTATTAATTAAAAATACACCTCGTTATTATCAACATCATCATCAATTAACGATTGCAACAAAATATTTTTCCCCAAACTCTTTTAAAAAAAAATATAAAAAAAACAGATTCAACGTATAAATACCACCGGTAGTTACTAAACTAAAGTTAGGGTTCTCACTTTACTCCAGTTTCTGCTCGTCCTTTTTGCTTTTAGGCTAGAAAGATACAAACTTTTGCCTAGAATTTATCCGTTCGCGTCGGTGACTTTTTCCAACGCTGGTAGACGAAGCTGGGGGTGGTATTTAGGGGTAGGAGGACGTACACAAACCGTAAAGGCTTACTCGTTGGTTGGTTGCTCGTTGGTTGGTGTGGTGAGAGAAGAGCTTGCGTGCGTTGAAGTCGTCACTGCACGGTTCCAAGGGAAAGTAATTAAGCGTGGCTCACCTAACGCAAAATACAGAAAGTTCTCTCCGTCATTACGCAATATAATTAACGTACAGATGGTTAGGGGTGTGGAGGTACCACGGAATGTGGTTGCACCGGAAAAGCATTTTCATGGATGACGACTACGAACCTTCTTCCCACTTCTTCCCACTTCTTCCCACTTCACATTCTTCTTCTCACCCTCATCCCCCTTTCATAGTATATCATACTTTTCAGTATCTCTTCCTCGCACTTAGGACCACTATTTTTAAACGTTTTGGTGGTGGTGGGGTTAACGTAACCGAGGTTAAGTAATCTCTTTCCTGCTATGGTTTGCATGTAGCCACTTTTCTTCCTTCCTTCATTCTTCCATTCTTTTCTTCCTTCCATTCGCATCTTTACGATATGCTGGATCTTTACGATGACGAGTTTCAAGGATATATAGTCCTGTCTCGCAAGATTTTACGTTTACCCAAGTTAATGAGCTCATCTTGAAAATGTGTCTCGTCTTGTAAAGAATTTTCCTTTACTTTTTATTATTTTTATAATTTCTTCTTTCCTTGTTGTCTTACATTAATAATATTTTATAATATTATTAGTTTATGCTTGGACCAAATCGAAAAATAAATAACACGAAGGTTTTTTCTTTTTAAATTTAATAAGAGTATGGGTAGAATATAAATTTAGAATAAAATTACTTATCTTGTTAAATAGGGAATGATTTTGTTTGATAAATAAACGTCTACTGTACATTCAAATGATGATAAAATATAAATGATTGCTTTTAGTGTGACATCGTAACACTATCGTACCGTACGTACCGTACGTACCGGGTGGATAAGAGGGGAACCATGGGTGAGGGGACATTTTAAAAAAGTAGGTCACGTGAGCGAGCAAACGTTGAACTGCTGGTGTAGAATTAAATCAAATTGGATTTGACGTTAAATGCGTCAAACGTAGCGCTAATGCCAATCGAAATTGGAAAGAATCGTAAGCCCATTTTATTTTTTTTTTTTTGTTCGTGCACCGTTTGGTTTAATTTTCTATGCGAATAAAGTTTCATCGATCCCGGGTACAAATCTATTATACTCTTCGTTTCCTAACGAGTATTTATTTTTGTCTATTGGAACCTTGCCTCTTCCGTTCTTCCCTAATCGTTCACTTTTTTGTTATTCAATTCTTCCAAAGTTGACTAGTTTTTTATTTGTTTTCAACTTTCCTTACGAAAAATGATTCTTATCAAAAATTTATACACAGGAACTTGGAATATTTTCAAGGCTATTTCTTACAACGAGAGCTCGTCATACGAAATGGTAGTTTAAACCTTTAAGTCACGTTCGTATCCTTGATTACAAAAAATCTTCTCCAATCATTTTCTTTCTTCCATCACTCAACGTGATAGAAAGAAAGAAAGAAAGAACATTTTAATAAGTTCTCAATAACTTGAGAACAAATTTGTTAGATATTTTTGTACTTTCTTTTTAAATAAATGTGAAGATCATGTAAAAAACAGACAAGTTTTTCGTTTATTATAGAGTTTATATTCCAGTCTCGTATTTGCTAACCCATCGGGGGTGTAATAGCGATTAATTTAAACCTCCTCCTGTAAACGATAACATTTCGTTTCTTTTGTACCCTTAAATGGTTCACATCTGTATTTAATTGCTTCCCGTAAAATGCAGTTAAGAAGAATTATAATGAAATTTGTGTTTCACCATTCGGTATAATTACGTTTTCAGTCATAAATGTATTATACGTATAATACGTTGTACGTAATCCATGTTAAAAGCCATATTATATATCGATCACTTCATCGAATGAAATCTAAATTAGCAACGTGATTAACCATTATCAAAGGATTCAAATAATTCATTTCTTGGTTTTTTTTTCTCTTTCGTATAAGCATTAACAATTTTTTATTACGATTTATGGAAATTTATTGTTCGAATATATTAAATTAAAAAGATTTATAATAAACGAGGTGTGATCAAAAAGTAAGAAAACTTTTGAAATTTAGGGTACTTACAGTTGATATACAAAATAATATAAAATTTATAATCAAGAACGTGAACGTTTTGTTTACATTTGTCTTAGAAGTTAAATATACACAAGTGTATATAAAGTTGTGTATAAAATTCTAAATAATTCTGATAATAATAATTAAATATAATTTATAATAACAAGTATCTTTAAAGGGTTTGTATTTAAGATTAATTATTGTAACGTTGAAGGAGGAGTAGTAAGAGAGAGGTATATTTAGTTAAGTCAGAGTAACTTTCAAGATAGATCTGAAGATTGAAAAGACATTGACACTAAATGCTTAGGCGTGTCTCAAGTGTTTATACGATAAAAGTAAAAAAGAAAGAGAATAAGAGAGAGAGAGAGAGAGAAGGGGGACAGTGTTTCTACGTGACACAAGAATCCTTTCTCGGTTAGGTATTACATAGGCCTTGGCTTAGTAAAATATAACGTACTGATGCGACTACAGTAATTAACGCAACTTCACGTGAGAGAGAAAAAGAGAGAGAGAGAGAGATGAGCTTGACGTGCCTGGATTTTCAAGCAACCTTTTTTACACACTCTTCGTTTTTATTTTTTGCCTCTATCTCATTTCTTTTCCTTTAGCAATTAACAAGTAACATCGCATAGTTTGTCATTTATTTTCATTCATTTGAAATAAAACGTGTTACATATCGAACTAATGAAATATTTTTCTTTTATTTTCTTTTATTTTTACAAAAATGAACCCCCATTACTGCAAATTGCAATTATAAGAAGTTCAGAACGTAATTATTTGTAATATGTTGTTTTCATTATTGGTTTTAGTTTATTCTTCTTTTTTAAACGTAGGAAAATCAATCGAATTATTAACGCAACTTCTATGATCCATTTAAAAATAATGAACATTTTTTATTATCATTTTAATTTAGTAATATTAATTATTCTAATTTTATTCTACAATTGTTTCGAGTTGGGAAGAAGTTTCTGATAGATTCTGATAATTCTGGGATACTTGATACAGGGAAGAAATATACTAGTTTCATCAAAGTATCCTCTTCTCATAGTTCAGCAAATACCAAAGTACATTCATTTCTTGGATTTGGTTTGTCTGCAGATGATTAGGGTCTTCTCTGACATCTTTCTATTCATCAATCTTCGTTATTAATTCTTCATTATATTTTTGTTTCTGAGATATAAATAATGAAACTTATTAGAATGGTATAATAGAGATATTTCAATTGAATAATTCGATTATTATTTATTTTTAATTTTTATATTCCTTCTTATTTTATTTAATTCTTTTATAATAATCAATTACTTGCAATACAATAAAATATATTCTTCATTGACTAATCGTGTTAGTCCAAAGAATGCTCGAAGGTCCGTTCGGCATGATTTACGTTTAGAAAAGGAACGAGGAAAAGAATGAACCAAAAAGAAAAATACAATAAAAAAAAGAAGAAAATTCTCGTAAAGCGTACACCTACTCCACCTTCCAACGTCTCCTGAAGAGTTATTACTTTTAATTTATTGTCGCACGAAGTCTGTAGAACAATGGAAAAGAGAGTGTGTGTGTGTGTGTGTGAAAGAGAGAAAGAGACTCCTTCCATTATAGCGAATAAAAAAGTGCTAGGTTATTTTATTCCAAAACTAAAATCACGTTTCAGATGCTAAGAGAGAATACATGTGAATGAACTCGAAAAGTGGCTTATCAAAATTAACAATAGTTTTATTAATGGCTTATGTATATTTGGGTTATTCTACGCATTGTATATGAATGCATATAAACTTACACATAAATATATATGTACTCTACGTACATAATAATAAATAATATTTTGTTATTGGGATTGAATTTTTCTACATACAAATACCCAATATGCAATATTTACCAAGTATAAAGCAATAAAAAAATATATATTTTGATATTAAAATTGAAGTTTTATACACACGTGTACTCTACATGCAAAATTTACAAACTAAAACTATAACAATAAAAAATAAAAAATGAAAAATAAAAAAGAAATATTTTCTTATTAAAATTGAACTTTAATACATGCATGTACCTTAAATACAGAACTTAGAAACTAAAGTTACAACAACAACAATGAAAAATTTAAAAAAAAGAAAATGATATGATGTTATTAAGGTTGAACTTTAAAGATTTTCTTTTTTGAAATTGGATAGTTTATTCAAAAGATCGATCAATCGGTGACAATGTCCTAGAAAAATCATTCGTGAGGGATGCTTTATCGGCATGATTTCACGTCGAAAGAGCCACCACGGTAACGAGCGATAAAACGAATCGACGGGATCGCATAAAACTGTTTGCATACATCGCATATTTTCCATGCGCGCTCACCCATGTAA
The DNA here is from genome assembly GCA_023678845.1 of Mischocyttarus mexicanus. Classification (NCBI taxonomy): domain Eukaryota; kingdom Metazoa; phylum Arthropoda; class Insecta; order Hymenoptera; family Vespidae; genus Mischocyttarus; species Mischocyttarus mexicanus. The sequence goes on along the minus strand of JACGTP010000034.1, from coordinate 144,016 downwards.
TCGCATGACTCTTGCAACGATACACGCGTTTCGCATGAAAACCTTTCTGGAATTTTTCTTTCTCGTTTTTTTTTTACCCCCTTTTTTTATTCTTTCAACGTATAAATAAAAATATACAAGAATTAGGGACGAGAGAATTTTTGTTCTATGGTGTTTGACCATCGTACTATTTGTATCGTTTTAATAATAATTTGTAAACTTGACTAAACGTTTTTTTTGACAATAACTTTTATTTTCATCGTTTCTATTTTCCATTCTTTGGTAATCCCCAATTATTTAAACGATCTTTATAATCGTATTCGTTAAAATTTGGTTTATAAAATGAAGAAACGAAAATATCTCTCATCTAAAGGTTATAAAATGTTTTAAATATTTCCATAAAATTATATATTTAATAAATGAATTATATTAATTATACTATACTATAATATATACTATACTAGTTATTATATATACTACTATATACTACTATATTAGTTATTATATATATACTATATATTATATACTATAATAGTATTACTATTTATACACTATATATATTATATACTTATTAATAATATTGTATATTATTCTATATATTATTATTCAATTTGTTTTAATAATAAAACTCTCCTTTCATTTCTATTTCTCTCTCACAAATCTATTACATAAAATATATATAATTAATTTGTAAAATAATTCTATAATACTAACATATTATACATAATAATAATTATTATTAAATATATTTTTCTTTTAAACCAAAAATACTGCACACCACACTAAAAAACTTGACCCCAAAATTTTTTGAAGCGACCAAAAATTTCTGTACGAGTGTTCTATGCCTTTGAGTTAACCAACACCACCTTATTTTATTTTATTATTTTATTATTTTATTATTTTGTTCTTTATTCATATGCACCTGGAATTAAATTTTTTCAGCGTATTTTAACTCTTGTTCTATTTCCTTTTGTTTTTTATTGATTCTCGTTCATTGCATCGCGTTAACTACTGATTTTATATTCTTGTCATTTCTATCTCTCCCTATCTATCCATCTATCTATCTGTTTTGTTTTGTTTTATTTTTTTTTGTCTTTTCTTTTTTTCGTTTTATCTCTACGTCTCTTTCAGCACTTTTTTCTTTTCAGCTCTTTTCATTTTTCGCAACAGCTTCGTTAATTGGAACCTGTCGTACGCTATTACGCGTCGATGAATCGACATACAATTCCCACTAAACTACAAAACTTGTTCGTACTTTGTTTATTCTAATAACAAAAAAACAAAAATTGAATATACGTATTGTGGAATACGTTTACGTGTCGTTTCGAATTACTTATTTTATACTCTAACGTGGTTTTTACCTTTTTTATATTATTTTTTGTATTATTATTTTTATTATTTAAAGAGTGTAGGGGAATAAAAAAGAATAGTTACTCTCTCTCTCTCTCTCTCGTTGTTTTTAAAAAGTTTAATTTTTTTTCTAGTTTGAAATCAGTAAACCGAGGATAAAAAAAAAAAGATCTGTTATAACTCTCGATAAAAAGTATCTTGCAACTGGGATTGGAAATAGTGTTCTTGTCATTTACAGGTACGCGAAATTAAAATAGATTCTTCTAAATTCGATTACAGTTCTTCCAATTTCCATCCAATTCGATAAAAGATTACGCTTGATTAATTATCGGTAATTTAGCAAACGGAATACGTTGCGAGTTTGTTCGGTCTGAAATGTTTCAAATCTACAGTTTGAAACGTTGAAATCAATTAACGAAGCTGTATATATACAAATAAAAATACTAAATAAAACTAATATAATTTAACTAGTTTTATTGATTTTGCTGTTTCTGTTTTTGTTTGTAATTTCTAGTTACTTTTAACGGCACGAAAACTATTCTGTCTCTCGATTAAGCTGTTATTTGACTTGGAAAAATGAATTGATTTATTTTGAAATGAAATATTTCGAAATTGAAGTTACAGAAATACGAATTTATTTCTCGTGGAGAATATTTAAAACCACAACTAGTATTTAAATATATAATAATTTTAATATAAATTCTATGTTTCTCATTAGACGTAAATATTTTTTTTTAAAAAAAGAAAAAAAAGAAGAAATAATTTCTTTTCATAGTAATATATATTTTTTTTTTCTACAAATAATCTATAGAAATCGTAATTTCGACGTAAAGTTCGTATTCGCCTATTTCAAACGAATTTTCTCCTACCACAGTATTTCTATATTTTTTTTTTTTGTACCGCGAACACACGTTCTCGGTCGACCCTATTCATCTTTCTATTTTTCACGCATAGTGCATACACGAAGCCCATCATCTATTTTTATGCAAAGTAGGGATTAGTATTCGTTGGACAACGCTTTGTTCAATCGACAATTTTGTTCGCGACAATCACCCTATCCTCTTCGTTCTACATACGATTTTTGATAGCGTGCTATGAATGTCGAGATTTTCTATATATATATATATATACATATATATATGAATATATATAATAGGAATACCTAACAATATATACCTGTATATACCATTATACATAATACATAATACCTGTTCGTTTATATACGGATTACTGTCAATATATTTATATGGATATAATTATCAGGTATTTGAATTAATTCGTAACATTTTTTAAGAGACAAATAAAGATTTATTTTCAATGAAAGTAATTAACGTAGAAAAAACACTTTATGCCAACACTTGGCAATAATAATTGAAACTTGCTGTTATATTAACGATTGAAAAATAAGATGTGTCGTAAAAATAATATCTAATAAAAGCTGATTTACGATAAATTTGTTTCTTAAAGTAAAAACAGAATACTGCAATCACTATATCTCTCGTAAAACGTTACGAATTAATTCCAATAACTAATATTTATTATATATTTATATAAATATATTTACTATATTATATATTTGTATAAATATATATAAAAAATATATAACATACATTAAAATATTATATCTATATATTTAGGGATAGAGATATTTATGCGAATTTGAGTTTATGTGTGTATGGAATAGGTAAAGATATCTAATACGAGATAGACAATATCGAACAGAATCACAGCTGCGTCATTTTGAATTTAGATTTCACGACATCAGCTATTTCGTTCACCGTCCATAACAATAAAGACATGCTTTCCAATCCTACATCCCCCCTTATTCACCTTTCAGCAAGCCCACTTCACCCACTTCCATATTATTTCAACAATACTCTAAAAATCGGAATACTTGGTGGCCAAGAAAAATCTACTCAGAATTTCCTTCACTCTCGGGGGATAAAAATTTCGTTGGTGGAAAAATAATGTCGGATTTTTGTCTACAATCTAATGAGAAAATCCGACATTATTTTTCCACCAACTCGATATTTTTGTATTTTAATATTATTTTAATATATTTAATACAACAATTGAAATAATTACAATAATTCATAGTGAACTGTTTTGGATTATTTTAAAAATAGATGTAAAGAATAAAATACAAAGTGCATTATTCATTAAACGTTCTAACAAGTAGTATAATTCATGAAGTCGAATTTAGTATTGGCCAAGGTACTCTAGTTACGAGGACGAGGAGAACACGAGTTCCCATTATTAGTCATTGAAGTGAGGGAAACTTGAGTCACCTCTCGAAGACTGCTGAGCTGGCACGACATTGACGAGTATGGGTTTAGTTGTGCTTACTTCCCCTTTTCTCCGTAACCCCTTCTCAGTAACCCTTCTCCTATCCTTTCAGAACCGCATACCCACTCCGACTGGCGTATCTTCTACCGCAACCTGTCACTCCTAACAATAAGCTTTAACGAATTAGCCATTTCATCGATGATGAATTTTCAATGCAATTCATTATTTTTCTTCACAAACAAACAAACAATCAAAAAAAAACAATTGTTATTGTATCATTATTTATGAATACATCTTCTTAAATTCATTATACGTAATTGGTCTTCCAATTATGAAGAAGAAAAATGGCTTTCTATAAGAACAATCATGTTTTCCTATTAAAAAGATTTTACTCTTTCAAAATGAGGAATACAATTTGGATTGGTTTATAATAATAATTATTTTGTTACATTTATTATTTTCCTTTAGATTTTATTTTTTTTAATTTCTTTTAATTCTTACAACTATCACTTAAATGTCCTTATTTTTTTACAACTCATGTTAAATAAATAATATTTGATATAATATTTAAACAAAAAATTGGATACGCGTTCGATGCCAAATGTATTTTCGTTTTGGAAGATAAGCAAAGGAGAAGAAAGTAGGCTCATGAGAAAAATATGTAGATATAGTGATCACTTCTGGGAGAAGAGAAGGCTCGTTTAAAATTTCATTTCGATAAGAGATGAGACAGGAAGAAAAAGAGAGTGTGAGAGAGAGAGAGAGTGAGTACGAGGAAGAGGAAAAGGAAGAGGTAGAGGGAAAGAAATAAAAAAAAAAAATAGATATCATATCGGTAAATAGTGGTTCGTCGTTACATAGATGCATACATCTGTAACCCTGTAGTGGAAAATTTTGAAAAGGGTTGGGTGAAGGGAAACACTATCAGAACGGAGAAGAGAGAGAAGCTTAAACGATGCTGGGAAATATTTTAGATTCTCGAATCGGTATAAAAGTTAAGGTCGTCGATAATGGTAGTCCCCATTAGAAGGTTGAATGTCGTTCTTCGAATGCAACATCTTCGATCGTTTCGAATGTCGATAATGTGTCCTATGAGCATTTTCCAATTTCCCGCGTGTCTTGCATTCGTAGAACGCGTTATCAGTTATTCGATTTCTCTTTGCTTCTCGATTTTCCATGTCGACTAAAAGAGAATAGTCAAAGAAAAAGGAAGAAGACAAGGAAAAAAAAAACTCAAATTTCTTTTTCTTTTAAAAAGAATAAAGTATATATAAATTATAAATAATAAATTATAACATTTCAAAATATGAAACAAAATAAAGATTGGTACAATAAAATGACTCATTGAGTTAGTTGCTATTTAATTTAATAACGAATGAAATCATTTTTGAAAGAGAAAAGGTTACAGATTGGGATACAATAAAATTACTATAATCTAAAAGCTAGAATGAGCACGTAGATTAGATAAATCCAGACTGGATTGGTCAACGTATGCAAAAATATTCAACATTACAGCAGAAGATTAATTGGAAGATTACCGAAAAGATGGGAAGACAACAGACAGTTAATAATAACAGAGACTGAATAACAGATGCTTTAGACTACCAGGAACAATTTAGAGAATAAAAGTAGTAGACAAAAAATGGAGTGAGACTAAAATAATACAAATTGAAAGAAAAAGAAATAGTGAGAGGTATAGTTGGAGGTGAGAGTGCTTGGGTTTCGATAAATTATCCGTTTCTGACCTAACTTTTATCATTCTCTTTTCCCTTACCATCTTCCTCATTTTAGAGTTCTCTTACTTCGTTCTATGAAATCGGTCATTTGTCAGTGTCCTCTTACGATCCTTGCGCACTTGGTTTAAACCTGTAAAACGAGACAAACTGAAATCTACCATTTATTATGCGACAGCTGCATTCAGCTTTGTGGCTTATGAGAAAGAAAGAGAAAAAGAGAGAGAGAGAGAAAGAGAAAAGGGTAGGAGTAGAAAAGAAATAAATAGAATTGGTTTAATTATCGATGAAAACTAGACCTGTTGAGATGGTCATTCATTTCTAATTAAACGTAACTTTATTTTCAAGAGAGACAGATCAATTTATTACCTGTTAGTGATATAAGTTACTTTATAAGGGTAACATTGATCATTTATATAATTAATTTCAAAACAATCTATTGAATACTGATAGATAATTCGTAGAAGGTTTAAAATTTACTTTAAAATACTTCCTTTAATGTTTAAGAAGATTTCTCTATTACAGAAAGAGATANTGATTGCTGTACTAAAAAGATACTAAATTTATATTTTATTTTATTACTTCATTATTATTGTATTTATTTTTATTATCGAATTTTTACCACACTTATATAACATTTCTTTTTAATTAATTTCTATTTTAAATATTGTCAGCAACCTTTGACGAAAGTTTAACTTTAGCAAAAAGAAAAAGTCATTAAAATTTAATACACTCTTGCTTTATTTTTTCTTCTATCAATAATGCAATATAAAAATTGTTCTATCTATCGTTGGAGGTAAAGTTCTTGGTTAACCTATTACCTAACAATAGAGATGGTATCATTGAAATATTCCCACAATCCCAGAGCTCCGATGTCGTATTCAATTACGATAACAGTTAGATTCTCCATCATATCGAATTAATCGAACCGATGGACTCGCACTACTCTCTCTCTCTCTCTCTCTCATTTCCTTTATGGAATATCGATAATAAAAGAAAACAAAGAAGAGATAATATTCCATAGATAAGTCGAGTTGAGTCTAGATTCTGACGAACTCTCGAGTATTATTCGACAAATGATGGGAAAGTATTCCTTTACACATACACACACATATACACACACACGACTGTTTCTACCTTCTCATGGGAAATCGTGCGAAGAACAGACTGGTAAGGTTGCTCCTACGTACTCTTCTGGGACACTATCGTCATGTAACCATAGTTCTCGTGGAACCAACCGAAGAACTAAGGAACGAGAAGTGAGAAGAATGGTAGAGAGAGTGAGAGAGTGAGAGAAAGAGAGTAGTGTAGAGTAGGAGAAAGGAAGAGTAGTTGCTCGAAGGTAGGTCTCAATTAATGATGTCGCCTAATCGTCTCCTCGAGCAGAATCCAGTTCACCTAAGCGACCATTCGCGATTTTCTAGCCCAAAGGGAAAGCTACCAGATAGTTCGCACGTGAGTCATTAACTGCTGGATGATACGCCTCGACTTAGTAGTGACTCTTCTTCGTTTACTAAACCTCACCTCTTTTATCTCTTTCTTTCATTCTTTCATTCTTTTTTTCTTTCATTCATTCATTTAGTTTTCTTTCTACCTATAATACCCCTTTTTTCCCCTAGCTTGGATCTCTTTCTTTATTCGCTCGTACCTTCTACCCAAGTTTTTTTTTTTTTTTAAAGTACTCTTGAATTTTTTCTTTTCTTTTCTTTCCTTTCCTTTCTTTTTTTTTTATACGTCGTCTCTTCTCAAAAGCATCAACTTACTTTACTTTAGAGTTAAAACGATCATTTCCTAATGACATCAAATTCTATGTTCAACCGAGTTAGAAGAAAAAAAGAAGAATGGCAATTACTGACTCTATTTGATTTCTTTTCTTTTCTATTCTCTTCTCTTCTCTTCTCTTTATTTTATCATCAGAGAAAATAAAATAAAAATGATGATTTATTATCTTTCCTAATCTAATTATATTACTACGAGTTTATATTCTTTTTCTATCGATGATTCTACTCCTGAGTTGGATTAAGGTTTCTCATTTTTCCAATAGTTGTTCCTATTCGGTCTTATTTGTATTTTTACTCATACTAATCTATCTCGAAGTAACGAAGAAAATATGATGGATAGGAATAAAAGCAGTATTTTATTAAAAATGATAACGTGTTATGTCAAATTTGTCTTTTAAAAGTTATTTTACGTTTCAAGTTTATTCGTATTATATCATAATTATTGTCATTGGTAACAGTAAGAAATGTGTCTTTAAATTAATCATTATTCGTGTCGTATGATATTGAAAATAAATACCTGAAGAAGGAATAATATATTAGAAAATAATATATTTGGTTAAAAATATATAAATTAATACGACTCGATAATATTCTTTTCAAATGACGACAAATATATGAATAATTTTTTAATATATAATATTAGGTTGTCAAGTATGGAATGGAGCAAAAATGCACATAATTGAATTGAAATTTGCTCCATATCATACTTAACAACCTACACATGAAATATCGTGTACTATCGTTTGACAACGCATACACATTCATACGTCATATAAATATCAACACGTACACTATTGTACAAGACATTAGAGATGATCGTAAAAAACAAAAATATTCCTATGGGAAAATAAAGATTTTTCTTGAAAAGATCAATTTACTCGAAGAAAAACTACGACAACGATGACTATGATGACCGTCAAAGGGTCAAAGGTTAATTAAAAATCTTTGGGAATAGAGATCGATGTGCTGAGTCCAATCATGCACTCGCGAAAATGCATTCACTTCGATGGTATATATCTCATATGGTTTCTCGTATCAAGTATTATTATGTATGGTGTATATTAGATAAATGTGTATGCGTTGTCAACCGATAGCACTGAATATATTCGTGTGTGTATGTGTGTATGTGTGTGTGTTTGTAGTTTATTAAAAGTAAATTCTTCCGATGAGGGGTTTCTGGTCACATTTCTCGATAACATCGTATCGACACCACATACATACGTACATAAATACATACATACATACATAAATACATAAATACATACATAAATACATACATAAATCCATAAATATATACACGTAACTAGATATTAATATTTCGTATTTCCAGTTTATTAATTATCTCGTCCCAGTTACGTTTATAATCATTACTGATAAAAGGATACAAGAGATGCATCATGTATATATATATATAAGTATAAAAATCGAACGAAAGATGAAATATGCAAGCTCGTGTTCGTATTTTCCCAATCGCATTTCCTTCATTTTTATGTGCATCGAAAAAAAAAAATATGAATCGCAAATATATGGTACATTTACATTTATGTTGAATTTACTCCTTCTCTTCTTCTCTCATTCCTCCTCCCATTCCATTTCTCTTTCTTTTACTCTCAATTTATTTTTATTTATTTTTTATTCATAGAGATAGCGAAACGAAGCCCATCGTTCGAGTTTCTTTATATATTTTTTGTATTTTATTTTATTTTACTGAAAATCCATGGTACTTCATTGAAACCAAACGAGAAAGAGAGAATAAGTAAAGAGAGTTATAAAAAAAATGGTTTTTAAAAAGGGACAACCAAGCGTTGTGTTTGTTTCACCGAGAGAAATAATACTTCTTTCCATGGTGGATTTTGCCAGTCGCTTTCCAAGGACTACTTGGAAAGCACAAGGATTAAGCGAATTTTTTTCTCCCTCTTCCTTTTCTTTCTTCTTCTTCTACTACTACTATTTCTTTTCATTCTTTCTTATTTTTTTCTTTCTAATTCTTAACAATACTAACACGAAGGAAAGAAATAAAGGAGATGTATTCTATGGTCAACAACAGCTACCGTGGATTACCAGCCCACCACCTTCTTCCCAGTACACTTTGCTTTTAATATTTATTCATTTTTTCTAATATTCGACGAATTTACGAGTACTTACATAAAATAAAATAAAGATATAAAATAAAATAAAAAGAACCCTTAGAAAAAATACTGGAGAGAAGAAATTAATCAAAGTGAAACCTTAAAATAGTTGGGAGTTGGTAATAATGAGAATATAAATTTATAAAACGAATGAGTATCCCATTACTAAGAATGAAGTGAGATGATTACTTCAGAAAGTATGAAAAGTTTCGCACTAATTGGAAGGTATGGGTATTTTATATTCTTTTTTTTTCTCTTGAAATAATTATCTTGGCAAATAATTAAAACGTCTCGATGATAATTTTTAAACGACTACGAATATATATTTCACATAATTATATAATTATGATTTCATTATTAGAATTATTATCAAATAATTATTATTATAATTAATCATTATAGAATTATTTCTACAATACGATATTTCATTTAAGAATAAATATTAATAAACATGTATGATTTGTGCGTGTATATTCGATTGAACAAAACATAGAAAATATTATGCATCCTTCTCATCTATGATCAATTCGTAGAAATTGTATCTCGATTGGATAAAAATAAAAGATACAATGATCGATAGAAAAATACTTATCAACTTAAGTGTCTATTAAAGTTAGTAAGAATTAAACTTTAACAATAATGTCGAAATCTTTTTAAACGAATGGGTGTACGAGGAGGAGGTATCTCTTGTTGTTGTAAAATATCAGGTTAGAAAGAGTCCAATAAAGTAGATTGTTCCGAGAAACTCTCGGTACAAACAAGGTTGGAAAAGAAAAGAAGAAAAAGAATGTACGAGAGAGAGAGAGAAAGAAACACACATATATATATAAAGAGATAAAAAAAGGGTAAAAAACACAGAGAAAGAGAGAGAGAGAAAGAGACAGATACAAGGGACAAAGAAATACAGTGGCAGACGTCAGGAAGAAAATCCGCAATATTTTTCGGTACAAAATGCATTATCGATAAATCCTATTGGGTAAAAATTGAATCGAACGACTTGATTATCACGGAGCACACAGCATGAAGTTTGTGGCTGCACCTTTTCTCTCCCTCTCTTTATATACAGATATATACACTATACATATGTGTATATATATGTGTATGTATGTGTATGTGTGTATTCGTACACTGTAGCAGCACCTTTCCTCTCTTTCTCTCTCTCTCTCTTTCTCTCTCCCTTTCACTCTTTCACTTTATATACAGATATATACACTATGTGTACATGTACGTGTGTATGTGTGTGTGTGTGTGTGTGTGTGTGTGTCTACACGAATGTGTGTATAGAACGTTGAGATATATGGCGCACCGGGGACGGATTCCGCAGCGCGCCGAAATTGCGGTTCCGGACAGAGAAGCAAATGAACCAGGGGGCTTCGACGTTTTATTTGCGACTCTCGCGCAAAGAGAAACGCTACGAGAGGAGTGTTAGAGAGAGGGATGCTAGAGGGAGATGGGGTTCCGGAACATCCTACACTCTTTCTCTTTATATCTTTCTCATTCTCTCTTTCTCTCTCTTTTTTTTACCCTTCTAGTCTCATTTCTCTATGTTGCGGTGGCATTCGAGGCACACGCCGTTCATTTCCCGAATAGCTCTATTCCCTAAAAGCGATTCGAACTTCGATGGAGGTTCGACTAACTACGAGTATAGGAGTTTGGAATTGAGATCTGGGAATGTGCTGAAATTAAGAATAATAAGAAGAAAATAAAAGATAATGTGAGGTATGATTTTTCTGATGTGCATAATAAGTGAAGTTTTAATTTAAATATTTGGTACCTGTTAATTGATTAAAATCAATTTTTGTATACTTGTAAGTGTATGTTTTCAAATGCAGAAAAAAAAACAATTATTGTTAAATTTTCAATGATTATTATTATATTCTGTGGGTATACGTTAACAGTGAAAATCGTTATTTAAACAATTGTTGTTATTTGCCAAATTATATGATACTCAACGTTGAATCAATTTGAAGTATTTAAACGGAATAAAAAAAAAAATAAACTGGTGCTCTTGTTTGTTTGTGATAAAGGACGAAGAACGGTTTTAAAAAAAATGTCTATTTTGTTTTTTAACAATCGCGTCGTTACGTCTCGTGACACATTGATATACTATGCAACACACGGGTGTACAATCGTGAGAACGATAACAAATAGAAATCAATGTTCATTCGAAATAAAGAACGTAAACTACGGTCAAGTATAGTACTACGAATAAATTGAAGAGTATCAAATTAGCAAAGAAATAATAAAATATTCAAAGAAGAATAGATTATATAGGAGAAAGATAAATTAATAGAACCTATGTATTTATATGTGTGAGTGTATATACACATGGTGGTCCATGCAACGTGTGCATCAAAATATTACACTCCTGTTTTACTCGATCATATTTTGGGCTTAAAATAAATATAGTATTTTGTTTAAAAAGAGTAATTCTAAGTTGTTCTGATACTTCGATTTATATAAAAAATTAACGTACTGCATAGTGTACCTTTTCAAATCATTTTGTATTTAACATTATTTCTTGCAATGCATGTTTTAGAAATTATATTGGTGCATATGTTGCCTGGACCACCCTGTATATATTATTATATTACAATTATATATATATTAAATAATATATATATTATTATTATTATATTACAATTGTATATATATTATACAATAATATATATTATAATATTATATATTATAATATTATTATTATATATTATATATATATTGCACAATTGTACATATATAATATAATAAATAAAATATATAAATGTATAATATAATATATAAATTGTACATATATATATTTATGATATGTCTGGATTGTACGTCAAGTAATGACATCCTTTGAAAGAACTCTCTTCGTTAGCGTCTCATCATCAAAGATAAAATATGTTGAGTCCCATCCACAGTGGATTATTCACGTTTATATCCTGCCAAGTCGAACACCTCGTATCATCTCTTTATCACTCTCTTTCTTTCCCTTTTTTTTCTTCTTTTTTCCTTTATTATCATCATCTCTTTATTCTCGACTCTGCGAGAGAGAGAGAGAGAGAGAAAGAGTTCCAACCTCTGAAAGTTTCATCATGTTAAAAAGAAAAAGAAATATTTCATTGTACCTTTTCCATGCGGCATTAGCAGAAATTCGATGTAAACTCTTTATATCTTCGTATCTTTCTTTCCCTTTTTATTCTATCCTCTTTACGTTTACTCTCTTTCTTTTATTTGTTCTTCCTCTTGTCTGTTATTAAATCAAAATAAAGGAAAGTAGAGTTATACGATGCAATTTACTCGATTGTTAAATGTTGTTATTTAAACTCTAACTGATGATTTGGAAATGAAAACAAATTCATTCATTTTATGTCTGATTCAAATCGAATTTTACTACTTAAGTTTGATCAACATAGACCTATAATACTTGTCTGATCATTCCTCTTGACTTATACTACTTGTTTTCTTATTCTCATGTATTTACAACTCATGTTAATGTATTATCACGCCAATAACAATTCTCGCTGAGAATTGATTGTATATTTTTCTTTTAATTATATATATATAAAAAAAAATAAACAAAGAAAGAAACAAAAAACATTGCAACGTAATTGAATTGAAAAACCAAACTCGAATTCTCGTTAAATAGAAATACATGTTTTCATATTTTGTTCAATTCGAAAACTAGGGGAACAAAATGCAATACCAAGCGTGTAAACCGGTTCAAAAGTATTTGTTAATGGTTTCAAAAAAAAAAAAAGAAAAAAAATAACTAAACTCATATAAAGTAAGATAAATGACACGGTGTATTTTTGTACGAGAATTCTTTCTTCTCGTATATTTACTATATATATATATTATATATTTTTTTTTAAACCGTGTTTTTACGCAAGAATAATTTCATTTTACGATATTGTAGAAAATTATTATAATCCCTTAACGAAACATTTCTCTACTGAAAGTATTATAAAAACTATGTAACAAAAACTTTTGCTTTGAAATATTTATAAGTTTAAATTAATGAAGATAAAAATGATGTAATTAAAAAATGTAACATTGTTTGTATTACTTTGTGCATTGAAATAATATTAATTAAAATAATAAAAATATATTTTTATATATTGAATTAGCCACAATTCAATTAGAATATATTATTATTATTATGTATATTTGTATAAAATAATTGAATTTGTTTTTGTTTTTGTTTATTAATATTAAAATGATAAATTAGTTGTTTTAGTATTACACACGATAAAATCGTTCATTACTGGCGTCGGTAATGTTCTTAACCGTACGATAATTAGCACAGTTCGAACGGGATCGAGTTATCAGCCTGACTCGGTGCTAATTTCTATGCTGATTAAACAGCATTAATCAGGCTGACGATAATGAGCGGGCAGTCAGATGATCGCGTTGCGATTTTTGTCGGTTTAACGCAATTGCTAGGGGTTTCTCTCGTCGTCCTCCATATCTTTTCAAACAAATTGTTTGGCCGCGGCTAACGAGCCTAACCATGAGCCTTTGGTTATCGATATTCTGAGGGTGTAAACTTCATGGTGACTGTTGGATAATGTTTCCCTTAACTTTATTTATCTCAACTCGATACGGAAAAGTTTTTTTGTCAAGTGTATCTCATTTCGTTAATATAATTAATTAAATATATTTTCTTTTACCGTCTAACTGTTTAATCATGCATCGTATAATTTATTATATTTTATACATTAATAAATATTCGGTTGGTGGAAAAATAATGTCGAATTTTTCCATTGAATTGTAGCTAAAAATCCGACATTTGTTTTCCACCAGCTTTATGTATTAAAAAGGTTAATATTGGATTATTATTTAACGAGTTTATTATGATTCGATCATATATAAATGTTTTTCTATTAAAATTTTAAATAATAAATATAATAATAAATTTAATTAAATAATAATTTGGATTCAAGTAAAATGAATAATTTGTTATTATCTTCATTTATTTTAATTTAATGATAATTATAAGATTACTTTCACGTACTTCTATAATTTCTATGTAATATATGTTTCCTAAAATCAATTTGTAGTTATTAACTTTTTATTAATGTTTTTATCGTTTTACTCTTTCCTTTCTCTTTGGTTTAAAAAAAAAACATTTTAAGATGCAGTTCTCTTTCTCTCTCTCTCTCTCACACACACACATACACAGAAGAGAATGATTCTATATCTAAAATGTAGATTTTCTATAGTAAGTACTTTCCGATAAAATCGATAAGGGTTTTGTAGAATGTTTTGTTTGTTTAAATGCTCCTACAAATAATAACTTTGATATTTGTTCTGGAAAGGTTTTAACGTTGTATTAAGGAATATATGAAAGACGGGCATTGTTCACTTTTCCTCTTGCAGATATTTTCTTAAGACATCCGTTATAGTGAAACTCACATTTGCCAATATATGTAAAATATATAGGTGTATATATACATGTGTGTGTGTGTGTGTGTGTGTGTGTACGACTGTTGGAAGAATAATCTATATAGGAATAATATATTTATTATCGATGAAAGTATGGGACTTTGAGATAAAAAGGAAAAGACTTATGTACCTTTTTTCCCTCAATCCTCCTATTCTTCTTTTCTTTTTTTTATGATATTTTCTTATATACAGAAAATCATAAACTTTTATTCACTGACAGAAAATCAATTTTGCATTTATCAAACATAAGAAAAATATTATACAACGAGTGATTGTTATTAAATAATATTGTTATTTAAATTGTCTATAAAACACAAAATCGTATAATTATATTTATTATAAAATAAAAAAAGGATGACGATGTGACGTGTGAGATGGACAGGGGTAATGGTGGTGGGGAGAGGAATAAAAGAAATCATGAATAATTCCTTTTAAACTTAAGATATTCGTATTGCATTATAATATTCGTGTAAAATTATTCAGCAGTTTCGTTTTTATTACTACCAATAGGTTATATGTATGTATGTATGTATGTATGTATATAGTCAAGGTATATAAGTATCGATCGCAAAGCACGAGTATACCGTACTCGATTTTCGAGATATCGTTACGGCATTCCACGTTCCGTCTTTGTTAACGATGCCGCAGGAAGGTACGCATTTGAATATATAAAAAAAAAAAAGAACTACCCTCCTCTATTTTTTGTACTTTGCAACACGCGTAACAAAGGATGGTGGTAATATATGCGTACGTGCGTGCACGTAGGAGGAGGGATGAATGTATAATGTAGGATGTAAACGTGATGGTAAAGAAACGAGATTCGAACTTGTTGAAAATTCTACGAGCAACGATAAATATCCAAAGGGAAAAGTCTTGATAGCAAACTGCGGGGGAGGAGAAAAAAAAGAAATTATAAGAACAATGTCTAGTTATTTTGTAAGTAATTAAAGTCATTACAAAAATCTATTCGATTGGAATATTTATTTAAATATTGTTGTATCTGATTAAATAAAAATAATAAACTAAATGATACTTGTAATTGTTGAAGATATATAAATGATATATTTTTTTATATAGAAAAAGAAATAAAAGATATGTGATTTTGGTTTGAGGATTTTTTAAGACAGCAGAAAATCCATCAAACGTGCTAAACACTTGTAACTTTTATGCTTCTAATAACCAAACCAAAAATGTTATACACCTGAAACTGTGATTATATGTTTGTGACGAGTCTACCAATATAAGAAAAAAGAGAAAATCGATTGTAGATATCCCATGAAATTCTTTTACTTTATAATCACACCTCGTATAATATTCTTGTACGATTATTCATTTACAGATAGAAGAAATGGTAAAGATTTTATTCGTTATTAAGTTAGAAAAGATATAGGACAAAATATAGAATAAAAGTAAGAAGAGATGGATAAAGTTAAAGTTGAGAAAGAAAAAAAAATGTCTTCTACGATATAAGCTTCATTGAACCGTTATAATCGTGACAGAAAAGAACTTGTGAGATATCAGTGTCGAATATCGGTTTTACTTGGAAAATCCGACATAGAACGTATTACCCCGTTGATACGGTACTCTCCTAACCCTTCAATGAATTCAAATAGATTCCACTATCGCACATGCTTGAAAGCGACTTACCTATTTACATACTTACATACATAGATACATACATACATATATACATGCATACATATATACATGCATACATATATACATGCATACATATATACATAATACCTACACTCTGTGATTATAAACGGGAACTTTGGATTCCACTTGATATCGCTATGTATCAATTTGACGAAGGAAGTAGTAGTAGATAAGGAAAAGGGAATAGAGTTGATAGAAAAGAATAAAACAAGTTCGACAAGATTTTTCTATACTTATCTCGATCCTTTATTTCTCTATCTTATCTTTTTATAAAAAGGTAGGTGGTAGTAGAAAGAAGGATATGAAGAACAAGAATACACACACAGAGACAGTGTTATCTTTCAACATTTTGTTCTTACGTTCCCTTAAAAGGGTACTTTCTTTTATCTTTGATATAAAAGTAGATCGATAAATACGTTCGAGATTTTGGTTGAGATTTTTATCGATGAAAACAAATAACTTTCTTTCCTTCCTTCGGTTTAGTTTCGTTTTTCGTTTTTCCTTTTAAGGAATCGAACACGCACAAGAACCTTTTCCTATGTTTCCCGATAGTAATTTCTTTATTTCTTTCTTTCTTTCTTTCTCTCGTTTTAAGAGAAGAAATATTTAAAACGAACGAGACGTTGCCGTTGGGGAACGATAAACGTTCGAGTAACGAGTTTAAGTCGTTGTATCGGCAGTACCTTCCCGATTAAATTTTCCAAGGAGAAAATTAAATCACACGGAAAGGGCTAGGTTATAGGGTTTCCCTTTCCCTTAAGGGGGTTCAAGCGTTGAAACTATCGTAACAACGGGACGAGCAAAACTTTCTCTCAACGACGATAGGTCGTCAATTAGTTCATAAATGACCGTACATATATCTCTCGTATTATTTAAGAATTTTATTTTAAACATTATTTTATTTTACACTTACTTTTCTATAAAAACTAACTTTAAGTGTCTAAAATAACCCAACAATTTTAATCAAAACCCCCAAAATATACAAATTTAATGCATTTAATTAAACCAATTCTTGTATCTTCAAGTGAATCTGATAATCAGAAAAAACTACAAATTATTAATAATGTTTATAACAATATTAATGAATAAAATTTGTCACAAAACAAATTTACTAATTTTAAGAACAACTTTTAATGGTTATTTGCTTAAATATCGCAAATTTTCTTTTTTCAATTCTTACTTTCAACGAATATTGATAAAAAATAAAATTAATCCTTTCTTCAAGTTCTATATTTATTATTGCATTATACAAATTAACTTTAGAATAAAAATGATCCAAATAATTATCAAGGATTTAATAATCAATTAGAAGAATTAAATTCTCTCTCATCGAAGAGATTAAACTAATTAATCTCCATGCTAAAGTTTTTATTTCACAAATGACCAAGTAACGAGTGTGAATTGTAACAAATGTACGATAAGAACAATTTGAAACGTGGAAGGAGAGTAGAAGGACACGGAGCAAACGTAGAAAAAGAAAAGAGAAGTAAAGAAAGTAGAAGCGTAAAACAAGAAATAAAAATAAAAAATAAACAGCAAAAGGAAGAGGAAGTGGGAAAAGGAAGAGGAAAAGCTAGAGAAGCGGATGTGAAGCGAAGAGTGGTTTAATTAAATCGATATTAGGCGCAGCCGCAAGCAAGGCTTTCCAGTATCCTCTCCCCCAACTCTCCACCCCACCACCGTTTGTCCGACAATGCGAAAATTATGCAGAACGAATGCAAATTAGAAGAAACGAATTCGTTCTTCGATTAGCATTGGGTAGGATAAAAGGGGTAAGGGGTAAGGGGTAAGGGGTGAAAGAAAAGAAAAATAAAACAAGAAGAGTAGGTGGGATGAGAGGAGGAAGAAAAGAAGATTCGACTTTGATCGTTGCAACATGCACCAGTTCGTTCGTCACGTTGATCTTTTCTCATTTTCTATTTCCATCCTAAAAAAGAATATTTTATCGATGCTTTTGTTCGAGTATATTCCTGAACCTGTACGAGTTTGTGTGTTTGTATGTGTTTGTGTGTGTGTGAGGGGAAGAGAGAAGAGTGGAATATATGAGAGGAAGCAAGCTTTGCATCGTCTTTGAAGCTTAAGCAGCTAGAAGAAAGGCGTGAAGCTACATATGGGTGACAACGAGGGAACCATACAGGAATTTCAGATTGCCAACGTCGCTAGAATTGTTTTCGTCCTTTGAATCCTTCGAATCGTCATTTTCTTTTGAAATCTCCCTACGTGTGCGTCAGCTGCAAGGACAATAATATAGATTGTTATCTCTATTTGGGATTCTATCAGAAACCATATGATGCTGGAATGAAATTCCTTTTCCCTCTTTTTTCCTCTTCTCAGTTTTATATCGGTCCTCACCTTCCCACACTGCATCGCACTCTTTTTATATTGTAGGAAATAATAATAATAATTCTATGTATTGTAGGATGATGTGTTGCAAGAGGAGGAGGAGGAGTATTGTCTATTTCAAACAATCAATGCTTTATTTTTTTTTTACAACATTTCAATAATGTTAAAGTATTGTGTATCGAATTATTATTACGATTTTGATATAAGTTCTTATTGAACAATGATTATTTTATTATCATTGGTTATAATCTGCTAATGTTCACTTTTACTTAACCACGAGATTCGAAACGTTCATTTCTAAATTGTATTTTTATATTTAGTTATATAGTGGTATACACCAAGTGTACTGATTAGAGGTGATGATAAGTTTGAAAAAATCCTTTGGATAGTTTATAATAAATATATATTATAATAATTAAATATATATTTTAGATTGTACTGGAAAAAATGGTATCGAATTCTTAATCGTAATTGAATGAAGAAAATTTGTGTTTCCCATAAACTTAATCTCATACAATAATTAATAAATATATATTAATAATAATGAAGAAATTAGAGAATAATTTGAATAAAGCATAGATTATCGTATGATACGTAATTGAAACGATCTAAGGATAAGTATGACCATGATCGTTTATGATATGCGATGACATTAACTTATCATCAGCGACAGTAACGTATAATCTGGGGATAATTAGACTGCTATTAACCGCACGTTAGCCCGACGGCTTTCCACTTTCCTAATAATTTGTGCCTGGGATATCATCATCCAACGAAAGTTTTCCGCCTGTTAATCCAACGGGATTTTACTGTTTTGACCGACGGCTAGATGCTCTGATAACCTATCCCGAAGCGACCATATTCGATGCTACTACCCACCACGATGATAACCACGGTTACGAGAAAACACGCAGGAATGAACTTAATCCAAAGTGGATGAATGTTATTATGAGAAACCATCGTGCTTCGTTTAACATTGGAAAATTTGTCATGCCTTATTTATATGTGTCTCATAATTCTTTCGTACAAATACTTTAATGCCTCGATTATTCATATTTCTCGAAAAAATGAAACATTTTTAATTATTCTAGCGTTAATAATTAATATCTTTGTGGGATTTTTTGTTTTTATTAAATTCTTCTGGTATGTAAGTTCGTCGTATGTTAAAGAACGATGAAAATATAATTCATCTAATTTTTATTACCGTCCTCGTATGAGTTTCATATGAAAAAAGAAACAAAATGTGACGAATTATATAACAGTTTCAACCTCGATCTTTCAGAAAGATATATATTGTATAATAATAATAATAAAAATAATAATATTTAATGTGATATTTGATTAGCATAAAGTTTGGTTACGTAAATATATTCTAATGGAAATACATAACTCGTTTCATTCGTATTTTCTCGATTTAATATATCTTCACAGTTTATGTATTTCTTTCATTCGAACGTAGAAACCTTGAAGTTTATTACAAGATGTAATAAGTAGAGGATTTTTTAGAAATCCTTCTGGTACAAGTTCATCGTTTCTTAAAAGATGGTAGAAATATAATTAATCAAATTCTTAATTACCGTAGTTTGAGTTTGATATGAAATAAAGGGATGTAGAAAGAAAATATGAAGTATTATACAACATTTGAATCCTCGATCTTCCGAAAAGATATCTTATAATAATAATTATAATAATAATAATAATAAAAGTGATATTTGATTAACAGAAAGTTTGGTTACGTAAATGTTAGTATTGTTATGGAAATACGTAACTCGTTTCATTCGCATTTGCTCAATTGAATGAATGTTCACAGTTTATGTATCTCTTTCATTCGAGCGTAGAAAGCTTGACGTTTACTACAACGAAAACTGACGGACTAGGATAACCAACTTCTCGGTCAATATACATGGTGTACAGAATAATTCCACTACACGTTCCACAATAACTGTCTCGCGTTGGGACTGTTGAGCGAATTGTTGGCAGAAACTTAATATAACCCAACACACTATTGTGGATTATAATGTATATAATGTAGGTATGTAAGCTCGCTTATCTACAATATACGAGAAAGAGAGAAACATAAAGTGGAAAATAGAAAAGAATGGAAAGGGTGTAGAGCTAGGTAAATAGAAACGTAGAAAAGATAAAGTAATAATTATTTTAAAACGACACTTAAATGTCTATCGTTTCTACCAGCTTTGTAATATTTTTTCTCTCAATTGTTATATAAAAAAAAAATAATTACATGTAATAATTATAGATGAAATATGTTTAAAATATGTATTATATTTAGTATAGTATGATTTTTAAATGAATTTATAATTGTTTGTATTTTAATAATCATAGTGAATCTCATTTGATAAAATATAAATTTATACGAGGTAAGAGAAAGGGAAAATAATTCTTGTATATCTAGAAAACTATGAAATTATTTTAACACACACACACATACACATATACATACATACCTATTTGGATAATTATATTAAATATTACCGTATAAGAGAGTTATAATAAAAAAAGGAATATATATAATTAAGAAAAAAAAATGTAATATATTTCTGCTTATTGCAACATTAGATAATTTTCAAAGAACAGCTATGTACCCACTTATCTTATCTATTTCTATCTCATTCCTATCTATCTTTTACTCTAGTTCTCTACGCCCGGGGCATTTTCGGATCTCAAAGTAGAAATGCACGAAGCGTAGCTAGCAAATAAGGTTTGCATACTTTGCGGGATGACTTGCAGCGAGGAAAATAATTCAGTGTCCTTGACAGACCGCTAAAATCCGGTAACGAAATACAAGGGGATGCATTCGCGAGAGAATTCTACAGAGAGAGAAAGAGAAAGAGAAAGAGAGAGAGAGAGGAATGGGATGGGAATGGGAGAGGTTGGATAGAGAAAGAGAATGTGGGTTAGAGAAGAAAGTGTGAGTAGTTGGAAAGGGAAGAAGAGGAATAAACGTGTTGTCCGCCACGTAGATTTACAATGCGTATTTTCGTATATATGTGTGCATACATGTTTTAGATCGTGTCAACTATAATGTTTTACCGTATTGTTGCGTTATACTAAAGGATACTGATTACATCTTGAAACGTTACGATTCTACACGTACTTTAACTCCCCTTTTACTATGAAAATGATTTCTTCATTTGTATTCCCTGAAACGAGATGACACGATGACATGATTGATAAAATCTATACAACTATATTTTTGGGGGTCGTTGTACTGTAACTTCCATTTACCTAGCTAGTGTTCATAGTAACCTTCGAAACTATCCAGGACCACTTTCCGGTTAATTTCCTCATAAATGTCTATTTTATTTGACACGTGGAAGAGAGGTATGTTCACGTTCACACTTATATATATATGTATATGTATATACAGTTGAAATATCAAATAACTAAAGCCAAACAACGATGAAAACACTGTTACATGGTACATGTACTATGAGTGACGTATTATTAATTAACAATTATTTCAATACCCATATTTTGAACTTTATATTAGAAAAATAAATTAAAAATATATACTAAATACATTAAATAAGATTAAAAAGTGATCGACTTATTCGACAAGATGTTTTGGTTAAGAAAAGAAACAGTAGAACGAGTCAACGACAATTCCGACATCCGTGCAACGTGATTTAAGGAATCGCATTGAAATAACGGAGGAGCTGGAATTCCTGAAAGGAGAATGAGAGAGAGTGAGAGAGAGAGAGAATCGAAGGATAGGCTTGCTTGTAGGTGATAGGAAGGACTACAGCATGTAGGGTTGGGGGAGAGGAATAGGAAAAGAGGAAAAAACTCATCTGTAGTCAGGGCTGATCTGAACGAATCACGGATGAACCAATGGCGCGGTACCTTTTCGAATGCAACCCCATTTCCTGTGTCGCGAATTGAACGGGCAGAATTGGGTCGACTGTACAAAGATACGAAAGAAAGACACACACACATATACACAAATACACACTCTGTCTCTCTTTTCCTCTCACACTTTGACCTGTTCTTTCTCTCTTTTTTTTCTTCTTCTTTCTACCTCTTCTTACTCTTCCCACCTACTTTGAGTTTCAATACGTATGATCGATCAAACATCGTCGTATCTTGCAAATACTACTTTTTCTATCTTTTTTCTCCTTTCTTTTTCTCTTTTTTGTTTGTTTCTTTCTTTCTCTTTCTCTTTCTTTCGCACGATACTTATACATCTTCTTCGCTGTTACCTCCGTTCGACCTCGATCGCCAAGTTTTCTTCTTCGGCTTTTAACCATAGCGAAAGAGATACTTTTTATATTTCCTTCGAATGGAAAACTTCTCTACGCTTTTCCATGATAAATTCTTCAAGACTTATTGTCCATTCAGCGTGTATTCCTCCTTCTCCTTCTTTACCTCACTCCACCTTTTCTTTCTTTCTTTCTTTCTTTCTTTCGTTACTTTTCTTCAATTCTATTTATACCTTCAGTTAAATGGTAATGTACTTACTTGATTCGAGATTTAGGAAACTCTGATGTATTTATTTTAATCATCTTATTGTTACTAATACATATTAGGATATTGTTTAACAAGAATTCAAAAAATGTCAATCTTATTGTTACTATTTTTATTAATTTTTGTATTAAAATATTTATATAAATATTTTTTATTATTATTTAATTTAATTTTATTATTTATCTTTACATTTAACTACGTATATGTATATTAAAAGAAACGAGATACATCTAACAGAAACAGGCACTCGCATCGGATGCAACACATAAAACGAAACTTCATTGAATTTTGGGATACGTCCAAATTGGATTTCGTGTATTTAGTTAAACACTCTCTGATACATACATGAAGAAACTATTGCATTCATCCTCTTACATTCACAAATTCCAATGTCTTCTTGTGTGTACACATATACATATATGGATTATACATACATATATATGTATAATACATAGTGGAGGAAAATTCTACACGAGTACCACAATAATGCTGGAAAACAAATGATGATCCTTATATATATAGGTATATACATATCTATCATTTTCCTCTCGTCTATTCCATTTACCTTAAATATTTTCCCTTTTACACGAGTGAAGCGTACGAAATATTCAACAGCTACCAATGCATATATTACATCGTAAATGCCTTTTCCCTCAAGCTACGAGAGAGAGAGAGAAAGAGAGAGAGAGAGAGACTCAACGAGTTCCTGGGTTATCGTTGACGAACATACCCACTACTTCGTGTGTTTCTTATCAAGAAAAGATAATACCAAGAGTACCCTGTGATCATTAATCTCACCACGCGTATCCATGTTATTAAATAACTCGGATTATCCCGTTGTATTATCGTTTCATATTATATAATTTTATCTATTTTATAAAACTATATTTTATATATATATTCCAAAATTTAGATTTTTAATTAATATTGTATAGAATACATAAAGCTTTGTATAAGAATATTTAAATAATATATATATTTATAAAATATTCACGTCACTGTAACTATAGAATTAATTATCATTGTAATTATATATTTATTATCATTATATATTTAACACTATATAATGATAATTTATAATCTTACATACATCATATGTTTTTTAGGATTTGATAATAGTTATTAATGTTTTATTGATAACAGAGATGAGATTAACCAATAAGAGAAATGTTAATTGTCTTTAGAATGTCCCCCTTATTCTCAAGGGCTTGTACGTGGATGTTATATTTCGTAGGATCGACACTCACAAACATAGGTATCAGATGAGAAAGATAGAAACAAAGGGAAATAGAGAGAGAGAGAGAGAGAGATAGAGAGAGAGAGAATGCCTAGTTGTTTGCTGGTAAACAGTCAGGCTTCGGTTTACCTTAACGCATCGCACAAATCCTTATTAAAGCGACAGTCGGCTAATTGCGCGGCTATTCTACCATGGAGATAGAGAGGATGCTTATACCTGGTGCGAAGTACCTAGAAACCAGTATCGAAGTTTAGTTACGTACCACGATAACAGATGTTTCTCCAAGAGAATCGTTTAACGAGAACACGGTTTTCTTTGCTCTTTTTATTCATATTTTTTCTATAACTACTTTTACAAAATATATATATGTATACATATTTATATATATTTTCTAAATGTAGTAATATATGTAATAAATATTGAACAAATTAGGAATAAATGCTAATAACAGTTATGAAATATCCAATTACTGGAACAAAATTTTCATGTCAACTGTAACTGGACGATTTCGAAACCAATTGAAAGTTATCGCGATTGACAATTAAATTCCCCCCCAAAAAATAAATACAATGTTTATAAATTATTATAACCAAAGTATTTCTAATTGATAGAACGATAAACTATGATAATTGATAAACGAGAAAATACTTTCATCTAAAATGTTAACTAATTCATTGCGTGTATTTGTTAATTTGCAAACACGAGTTTCCCTCTATCTTTCTCCTTTCATTTTTTTTTAGAGTTTAAACTTTGGCACTATTTTAAAAGCTTTGCTATTCGCAAATAACACTCCTCAACGAAAATCGATTTATAGAGAGAAAAATGGAGTAATAAAAGACGAACGAATATAAAAAGGAAGAGTACGAGAGAAAAAGAGAGAGAGGAAAACAAGGATAAAAATAAAAAAGGCCTAGGTTTTTAACGAAAAATAAAAAAAGGAAAAAAAAAGAGGTGAGATGGAGGTGAGAGTTGTGGGATTTGGGATCTGGGATGTGTGAGTGGTCTTATAAAAATGCAGGAACGAGGAACAGGGTTGATTTCGACGATAATAAAATAAAATCTCCATATACGTGGCACTGCACTTATAGAAAAAAATAAAAAATAAAGAAAAAGAATAGGAGAAAAAGAGAACAAGAAATAGAAAAGAATGTCATTGGTTGTCTTTTATCGCATAAAAATAGTCTTTTTAAAAGAATCTTTTCCCCCATCATCCCCGGTACAAGGAATATTAGATTAAAAGCTTCATATTGCAAACTTTTAACACGAGACGTCGATAATATTTGCAAGGTCAACGAGAGGAAAATAGCATCGGAGATGTCTCATTTTGAAACATCGAGGATGACATGGATATTGAAACGTGTATCCAAGGTGTTCTCTTTCTCTCGTATTTTTATTGAAGATACAAAATATTAAAAATAAAGGAAGGAAAAATAGGAATAAAGTAACAAGGATATTATTCAATACTTTGAGATAGAGTATAGTAAGCGAAAATAAGCATGATAGGGTAGAGCTATTTCTATGCAGATACTTTTATGGATGAGAATAACACATCGATCGTTTTGCTTATACAAATTTGTTTTTAAAAGGCTTCTCCTGGCTGTACAGTTTTGTCAAATTATTATTGTTGTTGTTGTTGTTGTTGTTGTTGTTGTTGTTGTTCTCTTTTAATAATTTGTAAAACGACGAATGTATGAAAATGTTATGAAACTTTGTCGAGTAAGCAAGGGAAAGGAAAGTAAAAATAACTTGTAAACTGTGTTTATTAAACAATTCATTAAACTGCAATATTTTTTTTTCTGGAGAAATATCGTCAATTGGTAAAAAAAGAAATATTAATAAATATGTATTGATTAAATTATTGATTCATCGTGTAAATTTTAGACGAGTTCGTATGAAATTAATGTTCCTTGGATGTTGAATATTTTCTATTTTTGTCTTTTTTTTTTTAATATAAATAAATGAGGAGATAAATCGATTAACGTTGAAGTTATTTACCCAAGATATTTTATTCGAAGTTACACGAACATTTATTTATCTTTCTTTTAACTCGATTATATATTTATTTTCCTTTCCACGATTGACATTAGTCACAATTTTCGTATTATTTTTTTTTAATATAAATAAAATATTATCGAATACAAATAGATTGAAGTTTATTAATAACTAATCGAAGATATTTTATTGGAATTTAAGTTCTTATTATCTATCTACCTTTCATCTTTCTTTTACTTGATTATATTTCTTTTCCTTTTCGCGGTCGACACATTTATTCAATTATTTGTTTCCTCTTGAATTATCAACTTCGTTGAAACTTTGCTTATTAAATAACATTACTCTACATCTCGTATAAAAGAATTTCCTTTTTGTAATAACTTGAAGAAACTTCTTTTCGTTTTTTCTTTCTCCAACCCACTACCAATCGTTGTAGTTGTCTTATTTTGATCGATGAGTTAGTTTCAATTGAAATACAATAAAATAATTTATGTTGATACACTTGTATAAAACATTCTCACGTTTTCTTATTATCTATTATTATCTTATCATCTTTATAGATTATCGAAGAAACTAAAACTTGTCGATATTTGATTGAAGATAAATAAGATTTAAATTAGGAATTAAAATGGAATTTAAATAGGGTTTCTTCTCTTTTTCATTTCAAATTAATTAACAATTTTTAATACTCGGAAGGACGGGGTAAAAAAAAGGAACAAATAAATAAAAACAAAAGAAATAAAAGACGATTATTAAGAGAATAAAGGATTGTTTTATATTATGTTTGCTATCGTAAAAACTGCATACGGTAGAAAGAAGTTTTTCACATAGTTGAAAGATTTTTTGATATATCTCGTACAGCTATCCTACTACTACCAATGTGCTTTCTGGATTCTATCGAAAATGGGAATATCGAGTTCGCTGTGGAAAACGATTTCGTTCCTTTCAAATCGTTCCGCTGTGTATGCTATGACGTTTTCTCTATCGCAAAACTGTTTCTTATTTCTTTTCCTTCCTTTGTGTAGAAGAAAGCGGATCAAATTCGGAGACATTTTTATTATACCCCTCGAGGAAGATTGATCAAAAATCGAATGATTTTCTTCAACGTAAATGTGAATGATCTTGTTTTATTAAAATAATAATAATAATAATAATAATCAAATAACAAAATAATATAAACACGTGAAAGTATGAAGATGAGAAAAAAATGAATAAAAACTTTTCTTTTAGAAAATTTATGTAAAATGCAATATGGTAATGTTTTTAATATTTTATTAGGATCAAAATACATTTTTATTAAAATTTTATTGACGAAATCACGGTTGTAGAGCAAAGAAAAAAAAAAGACCAAAGAAGAAAGTAGACGAATAAATGATCTGTCGTTCGAGAAAAAGGAAACTGCTCAAAATCTGATTACGATTCCCTTTGCGTTTTATTCTTTGTCCCTACAGAGACCACTAACTCACTTCCCAAGAGCTAGCTAGCTTTCAAAGTAATCTTTTTTCTAAAGTCGTGAACGTTGACCTCTTTTTGATCATTTTATCTTCAAATCAACCGACATACAACGCGTTCTCTTTTCTTCACTTTTCCACTCGACTTTTGAATTTCGTACTAACCAGTATGTGTGTATCTACAACGTGCGCGTGTGTGTGTGTGTGTGTTAAAGTTTAGAATAGTGTAAAAAGAATAACGAAAGTTATTCAATGAGGAAGAGGGTGGTCTTTGACCATGGGGAAAAGTAAAATTTAATCTACGATATAATAAATTGGAGTGTCAGAAAAAAGTGAACGTAAAAGAAAACACTAGTCGTGAAGAATGATATTATATTTAAATATGATACCCCGTTTCTTTTTATCTACAATAATGAATATGGAAAGGTGTCAAAAGTTTTCATCATTGGGGTCACTGTTCTCTTCTATACATTGCGTTTATTTTTTTTGTCTTCTTCTTCCTTTTGTTTCATTTTTTAGTTTTGAAGTACGCTGCTAACGCGAGAAAAATGTATAACGAGTGAAAAACTCTCTCTCCCACACACACACACACTCACACATACGTAAAACCGGCCTCGATAAAAGGGAAAGAGAGAGAGAGAGAGAGGCAGGGAGAGAAACGAATGTTCGTTTTTTGGTGTATGTACGGACGCACGTAACTCATCAAACGCGTAGCTTTTCATTCGCGTTTTCACGGACGAACGGAAATGCGACAAATGAAGATATTTTGCATAGAGAATTTGGAGTGAAAAGTGCGTGTGCAACAACTGTACTATCTCTGTACCCCGTTCGTTTACCGCATCACGTATATTTCCTTTTTTTTTTTTTATTCCTTTATTGGAAATAACGAGATATGTTTGCCCGAATTCGCGCGAGAGAAGAGAGTATCTTTTTAAAATACGTATTAATAGGATTTGAGGAAAAAGAATTTATTCTAATCGTTTAGTGGTTAGAAAAAATACAATTTATACAAATATTTGTTTAAATACGATTACAACAATATTGTTATGATAAAATAACGATCGATGTTTAGCTCAAAACTGCGAGTTTTATTTTAAAATAAATTAATTAGATTTGGGGAATAAATTAATTCTAATCGTTGAGTGTTTAGAAAAATACTATTATTAAAATATTTTTTAATAAGATTAATAGAATTATATTATGTATTATTACATATATATATGTAATATGTATATGTGATATATATTTGTGTGATATATGCGGTGCATTAAATGCTACGTAAATTAATATCATTGAAAAGCATAGTCTATTCCACACGTTAGTGAACAATGTGTATCATCTTCCCTTGTCCTGCCCTACCCCACCCCTATGACAGCAATATATTTGACCGTAGGTTACTTCACTTGGTTCTAGGAACAGAAAGGATAAACTTGCCCGTAAAATTTATAAGTGCCGTTGCGTAGAAACGTGATTCCGCATAATCCAGAGGTTTACTTCGAAGATGACTTGTGCTTGCACGGAATAAAGGGGTCAAATCGAATTTTATCTTACGCAATATAATACTACGTTCCTTCTTTCTACGTTTTATATTAACTTTCTAACCATTACCATATTCTTTTAAGTATTATACATGATAGAGATAAAATATTTAATTTATATTATTTATTCGATTGTTTTTTTCTGGAGTTTTCCAAAACTCATTTTATTTCAAGAAGAAAAAAAAGAACACAATGTATTCGTTCGACCAGTAAGGAAATCTTCAAACAAAACACTATCTTAAGAGAACACTATTACTCCAAGTTGCAATTCCATCCTAAACTACATTTCCATTTCTGATGTGCGCCGTATCGAATTTGCTTTGTCTTCGAAATTGGTTCGATCGGTTTGTTCAAATTCCGGAAACATACTCTTCTATTGTTCACTAAGAGTATTTTGCCTTAAAAATTACATTGTCTTACATTTTCTGGCAGATTAATTCAACAAGATTTTGATTGCAACTCAAGAGAATGATAATAATAACAATAATAATAATGATAATAGTTTGATGTTATGTAG
Organism: Mischocyttarus mexicanus; assembly: GCA_023678845.1. Taxonomy (NCBI): domain Eukaryota; kingdom Metazoa; phylum Arthropoda; class Insecta; order Hymenoptera; family Vespidae; genus Mischocyttarus; species Mischocyttarus mexicanus. The sequence continues at coordinate 114,106 of JACGTP010000034.1, read as the reverse complement.
GATAGGATAACAAACAACGACAGATGAAGAAACATCGTCTTAACGAACAAACAAAACTATAGAACATATAATAGGATGCAAACTTTTGGTCAAGAACTGAATACAAATGAAGGTACAATAAAGTGGCTAAAATAATACATAAAACAATAAGAAAGAAATGTAAATTTAATCGAAGATGCAACAGCGGGCTATGATTAAACATCAACTGCAGGTACTCAACTCAAGAACGATCAATACAACCACTACTGGTATGTAACAACAAACACAGACATAACTGTGCTGTACAATCAAGGAAGATATAATCACTGGTACATAAAATGCAAATAATGTCATGCATTAGACTCAAACATAAGAATTATGGGTAAGAATAATATTGAAAAGTGTATTACATCTTCTAGCAGAACCAAAAATAAATTCTTACTTACAAAAATATAATTAAAATATAATTAAAATAATAATAATAATTATTTTAAAAACTTTATTCAATTATTCTTGAAAGAAACCAGAAACTTTCATTCATGAATGAAACACAAAAAAAAGAGGAATAATTTAATTAATAATCTGTCGAGTAAAGAACAAAATGTTAGATAAAATAATACCATTTAGTCGAATAAAGTTAGAAAATTAATGACAACTTTTTGACCCAAGTCTGTCGAGATCCAAGATTCCCTTAGGGGTAGGAGGGTTCATTGTTTTTAAACTTCAACGAGATCATGCGATTGAATTTGAAGGAAGACGGATTGGCTTCTACCATGCAAACGCTAAAAGAGCTATCTGAAACATGATGAGATTGCAAGAAAATTTTACTATGCACGATGTAATCGAAGATAGTCATCGATTCGAGAGTTATTGACAACGAATAGAAAAATAGAGAAAGAGAAAAGAGAAAAGATAAGATGAGAAGATGAAAATAAATTATCAAAAGAAGCTATCTTACTTTTTAGTTTCATACATACTCTCGTGAAAAATTATTCCTGGTTACTTTACAACTGCAGTTAAACAAAGAGAACATTTGTCGAAAGTGCATGTTAATAATGAAACCAAGAAAGAAGAAAAGAAAAATTGAAAGAACAGACACATAGGCATAACACAACCGCATTCAGAATGTTCTCTGGTTGAGAGGAGGAGGGGGAAGAGGGGGATGAGGGGGAGAGGGGGTTAGAGTCGTGCCGAAGTGGCATAACCCATTTTGGTGTACGGTAATGGAATCATTTCCGTCCCAATAAATTACCCAGCAACGAACTAAACTTGCTCTATTCAACCTCTAACCGGTACACCTAGTAGTGTATACACTCTCTATAACTAAACTCCTAGAATTTCAATGTTTCTTTATTCTTCATCTTTCTTTTTTGTCTTCTTATTCTTATCGAACTATAAACATTTTCTATTGTTACTTAATTCGAAAGTAAAATTTAGAAATTTATTTATTTCAATATAATAAGGTAAATAATTAAAACATTTCAAATCTCGTGGTTATGTAAAAGTGAACATTTACAGATTTTAAACAATAAGATAACAATTATATAAAATTATTATAAATAATATATCACGAAAACATATGTGCCTATAATTATGAAAGTGGTGTAAGTGAAAATTTAAAAAAATTGAATTTATCAGTTATTTCATACTACATTATTTTAAAGTAAATTTATTTAATGTAATCTTGACGATATTGTCAAAAATGAACCATTAGATAGTGGTTGTAATTTCAATATTATATGGAATTCTAATACAAAATCAAATGCAGTTTATGAAATATTTCGAAACAAGAAATGTATGGCTTAGATCACTTTCATAATTATGGGAAAATATGAAATTAATATAATTGAATTAAAATAAAGCATGAATGGAAAAATAGGAAAATGAAATTATTATTATTATTATTATTATTATTATTATTATTTTATATTTTTAATTTTTCTATCTAACATATTGTGTATTATTAGTTAAGGGGATTTTATGTTAGTCGGCTTATGGGATAGTATTAAGCTCGTTTAATATGGATTCGAGAGCTTAGGTTACTTTTCGTCTTTCCCTTTCTCTCCCTCAGGAATTGCAAACACGTTGATAAAAAAAGAAGAAAAAAAAAGACTCATTGACCGCAGAGTCAAACAAGGTACTCGTAAATGCATTTTCGTTGTAGTCCTCCTCTATGGTTTAACGTGTACGTAGGATTTTGTTTTTTTTTTGTACAAGTTGAATTTTCGGCCAAGAACTTAGCTTTTCTCTTTGTGGTATTCTACAGAATCATAGTAAATTCCTCTCTTTCTCTTTTATCTTTCTCTCTTCTCTCTCTCTCTCATTTTTTTTCATTCCTTTTGTCTCTCTTCTTTCTATGACTGGTTTTTTCTCTCCACTGGTTATATACACGCAATAAGCTCATTATTAATTATACTATTCATGTAATGAAACATTTCAATTTCATAATTTTATTTCAAATCTAAATAGTTATTATACTACAAAACGTATTATTATTTAAAGAACAATATTTTGTTTTTAAAAATAATAAAAATTAAATAGCCAACTCTTTGGAATTGTTGAAATGTTTCATTTTTATCGTCGTATTATCATAAATAGGCGAGATTTTTCATTTGTTTAATTATAAACAGATTCTGCGTTAACTGGAATAAAATTAATGGGGCTATTGTTAGAGATAATTCTGTCATTTTGTTTGATAACAAAAAATGTTAGGCTTTTGAATTCGAATTATTGGCTAATTTGTTGAATTATATCACTCGGAGCAATGAAATAATGAGAGAACAATTATTTATTTTATATTTCATACCTTTTATTAAATATATTATATTTTGTAGATTTTTTTCTTCCTATGATATATTTATTATTAATTATTAATTAATTATAACGTCCAATATACGTTTCTTGTGTCAATGTATTACGAAAGATTATGACATCGTATTTCAAATAAACGGTGTACGGGATAGGAGAGAGAGAAATAGTGGTAATGGTGGTAACTTAAGCTTCCTTTTTTGTTTCCTTTTTCTCCACCCAGTACATAGTAATCAACCAATTCATTACTACGATAAAATTTAATCGGAAATTCGTTATATTTGAAAATCGGCTTATTGAATGAAAATTTGTACCATTGTTTCGATTCGATCATATTGAATCGTACGGATTTAGTCAACATTTACGATGAATTTGGACGAAAATTGATTTTATTATAAAATTATTATAAAATTATATAATATTATTATATTGGTCTGTCAACAGTATTGGCTTATATATGCCAAGCCTGAGACATATTGAGTTACCAGTTACATTTGATATATTTCTTGTAATTTTATATTAAAATGTAATGAATGATATTATCAAATAATGTTGTGGTTAATTCATATGCAAAGTTTAATAGACTTTTTTTATTTTTATTATATCGTGAAATGAATAACTCTTATATTCGAAATAACAGAGAATCGGTGTTGTTAGAGAAACTAAACGCAAATAATAGGTTCGTGTTGCTTCATTACGTTAGAGTTGATAGCAAACATCCCTATAAACGGAATAACGGAATACCACGTAAATGTTTCACAAACTTGCATCGTTTCGATGTTTACCACACCTACATGTGTAACTTCCGAAATCAACACCTCTACGTATTTCTGCTTAACTGTTTCTGGGCATGCTATTCTCAAAGTTTTCTGCTGAAATTCTTCCTCAAAACATTGTGTATCTATTGTATGTGTGTATGTACATATACGTGTGTGTTGTACTTATACTTTGATATAAATTTGTGATTTTCTTGTGTATCCAAGATTCAAGAATATTTCTTATTTTTATTTATATCCCTTGCAAAATATTACACGAGTTTATTATTAATACAAAATTTATTCATCTAAGGTAAACATTAAATACGCAATCTGTAGGATAAGTGATTATTTTTTTAGTAAAATATATACAATCCTGATACATGTGTTATTTATTTTTAAAATATTTTTATATCAACTTAAGAAACAGTGTTCTGTCATAGATTAAAATTTGGATATTTCGTAGATCAGTTGTTCTGAGTTTGACTTCAATTTTCCATGGTAAAATTTCATCTCAAATTTAACGTGATACACGTTAGTATGTCAGACAAAAAATTTTTTATATGGTTTCACGTCCGTCCAGATATTTTTGTAGGTTTTCTTTTTTTTTAAATCTCCATCAGATTGCACAGTGGGATTTACTGTTTACAAAAAAAAAAAGAAACAAAATAATAGAAAAAAATGTTGTATTTTTTCACAAATGTTATCTTCTTCATAAAATGTTCCAAATAAAATTCAAGAATTTTCTATATTACTTTATTCTCACATATATATGTATAAAAAACTGACAAGTAATAAAGTGAAATGACTTGTTAGCTATTAAGGTTTAGAGTTAATAAAGGTTAATACTTTTTTACTTACAATTCAATATTATGACCTAAAAAATATAGTATTCTATTAAAAAAGAAACAACTTAAACCACTTATAAAAAAAATAAACGCACTGCATAGTGTATCCTTTCAAACCATTCTGTATTAAACATATTTTCGTGCAATGCATACCTTAGAAATAATATCGGTGGACTACACTATACATATATATAATTTTTAATCATTTATAGATACCATTCTTTTCTCTCTTTCACTCTTTTAAGTTATAAAACATAGGTTCGTTCCACTTCTCCACTCTCATTTAACTTTACGTGGAGTAAATGAGCAATTCGGACGCAATAAAAAAGTTGCATCCTCTCGGCGTATAACTTTCTAGATGAGAGTGGGTTGAAGGAAAAGATAGATAGATAGAAAAAGATAGAAAGGAACTATGACGAGGAATAGAAGAAAGAAAGAAAAGAAAAGAAAAGAAAAGAAAAGAAAAGAAAACTGGAAAGAAGAGAGAGATTGAGAGAGAGAGAGAGAGAAGCGGTTAAACTAAAAAGATAGGACAGGAAAAATCGAAAAGGAATTAAAGCAACTGCTACAGAGAAGGGTAGGAGGTGGTGGTGGTGGTGGAAGATGGTGGATAAAAAAGAGAAAGAAAGACAAGTTGAGGAATGGGGAAGTTGGTGGAAAGAGATAGGAGATTGGGGTAAGGGAGGAGTTGGAAGGATAGAAAGGAAGCAAAAATATGTTTGATCCAATCTAACTTGAACGATTGGCTCGGTGAAACTGTATCGACCTTGGTTGCTTCGATAAACGATAAATTATTTCGATTTATTTTCGAATATCATCTGGATGAGAGAAAATAGTTGTACTCTTGGTTAATACAATTTTACATCGAACCATATTTTCATTGACTATTGAATTAATCTTCAATAGCGAATTTTTGGCGAAATTAAACTTTGAAGTATTGTAGAAAAATACTACGACGTTGCATGGACCGCAAAATGCTCATTTTCCACAAGGTACAAGTCTTCTGCACGCTTGGGAATCAAAGAAAAAAACTTAGCATCGTTTATTTTAAATTAGAGTATTAACTAATAACTTATGTTCAAAGGGTTTAATATTTTGGTATACCTAAAGGTATTATTATAAGGTCAAGAAAAGGGTGAGGTGTGAGGTGGAGAGGGTCTCTGTTTAAAAGAATGTTTTATTTAATTTTATATTTTGATGTGGTGAGTATAATTTCTATTTCGAGGAATTACCGTAACGTTTACTGCAACGTTTAATGCAACTACATTTGCTTCGACGATATTTTTCTTTGAATTTGTTTTTTCAAAATAAATAATTATTTATATTTGTGATCATTTGTGTAATATTTTTAGATACATGCATAGGTTAATATTTTAAATGTCGTTTGAATACGTAACATTTCATTTAAAAAGACTTAATCAAATAAATGCATCGAGATTTGACTTTGACTATGATTGATATATTTTAAATATAAATAAGGATTAAAGAGACGAATAATAGTAAAAGCTTATAGGAACTATCTAGCAATGTTAATAATCCTAATAGTAACAACAACAATAGCACTTTGAGATTAAACGTAAGTAAGCGTACGTGCTCGTAAACGATACGAACTTATGATATTACCAAACTCATATTGCAATGTTTACACGTACGGTAACGTACACTTTGATATTCTGTAAATGCACAAAGGGAACTACTGTTTTAATACATTTGGTATTTATTATCATCTGGGAACAATATAGGTTTCAAGATTTCTAATCATTTCGAATCGATGCAATGAAATGAAATATACCTGAAATAAAATAAAATAAAATATATATTATTGTATATATTATTGTAATGATTGAATGAATAAATTAATTAATATAGTATTTTATACATTGTATATAAATTTTAATATAATATATATATTTTATAATTTATAAAGTTAGTTATCCAATAGGAAGGATACAAATAATTTGAAATATAAAATATTGTCAGAAGTTGAAAGGAGCATAGAGCGACAGGAATATATTACAAAGTCAGATTCGAATATAAAATATCAATCTAGTTCTCCCAGGACGCTGAAGTCGATTTAATCCACAACTCGAAGTAGCTAGAGGAGACTATAAATAAATTTTACACACGACCAAAGAGCTCGTAAATCAGATGGTCGATTTCCAATACATTCGATCACGTATATATCGGGACCAATCCCGTAGAGGCTTTCCAGATGAAGATGAGCGTGTAAATTCAATAAATTTTCTTTTTTCAAATCATGATGCGGTAAAAATCCTATTTCTAAATCGAAGATCTTTACCACATCTTCTATAGATCTTTACAAATATAAATATCAAAATTATTAATATTTAAAAAACATTTTATACGATATAATTACACAACAATGAAACCAGCTGATACGATTTATACATTTTTTTATATCATTATCAAAATAATTATTATAAAAAAAAGATAAACATTTAATACAATACGATTATACTCCAATATTTATTATTTTTTGTTGGTCAGGTGATATTAACGTTTGGAAAGATTTGTGTTGGTCATCGTAGAAAAGTTAGATAAGCAGAGAAAGAAGAGGACACTCGTAAAATTATAATCGAAATATAGAAATGCATGCATACACATGCACATGCACATGCACATGCACATGCACAAAACCACAGAATGTTGTTTGGTAAAATTATTTATAGCTACGATTGTTCGCCACTTATTCTGGAAGGTTGATCGTAACAAATATCCAAGAACAATTTATAACCTAGTTTTTCGACGATATCCTTGCTAACACTCGACCCCTCTCTCCTCTCCCCCATTCCCTCATCCCCTATACTCCCTCATCCCCTATACTCCCTCATCCTTCGGTCCACACTCTCTCTTAAAACTTGCAGCAACCAATCGAAACAACATTAATGGAACGTAATAAATATCCCCCTCCCCCCAGTTTCATGGTTGTTCTCTTTTACTTCCATTTTCGATCGTAAGATTTCAAATATATCTCTTTCTCCCCTCTTTTTTGTTTTTTATTATAACCAATTATCTAGAAACGATCTTATATTATTTATCTGAAGAATATTAGTTCTTTATTTAATACCATTAACACCTTTGTGAATTATTTTTATCTCGTAAAATCGTTCTTTATTATCTACAAATCATATCTTAAATTTCATTATTATTTCCATGAATTATTTAAAACAAAAAAGAAGGTATTCTTATATATGTAATATTATTAATTAGCATAATTGCTAATATTAATGAAAAATTCAATAAAGATTGTAAATAATTTAAATAAAAATCTACCGTCTTTAGAGTTAAAAAAAAAAGAAACTTATGAATAGGAGGGGAAAGGAAATTTACGCGAACGAATAAAGAAAATTGTGCTGATCCGTGAGGCTGGGAGATAAATAAAAAAAATGAGAAAATTTCCTACTGGTGTGCACAAAACTTTAGAAACATTATATCGGAGGTTTATAATCAGACTAAATTTTCTAACCGAGTTTGAGTTTTAACAGAATAAAACTTGCGTAAGCAGTTTGTTGGAATAACGGGAGCTGATAGTTTCCCTTCCGTAGGACGATGAAAATTTCATTTTCGATAAAGGAAGATTTATAAATATCAAAATTGCCAATTGGTGATCCCACGTGGAAAAAGAAAGAAGGAAGGGGACGGTGTCTCATCTCGGTTCTGTTATTTTCTTCGAAATACGAAATCCAATTCTCGATAAGATTCGCTGTTCACCACGTGTTAAGCTAAGGTTTCTACCATTTTATATATGTGAAATATTTGGTTGGTGGAAAAAAATTGTCGGAAGTTTCCATTGAATAGTGGCGAAAAGTACGACGTTTCTTTTCCACCAACCAAATATATATAAAAAACCGTACTCTATCAGTGGACAGATGATTAGCAAAAAATCACGAATGAAGGAAAATCGTAGTAACATCGAAAAAATGGTTTATCTTTGAACTCTAGGAACTATTTCGCAAGCGTTGGAAATTATTTCGACTGACCTCCGACTTTTATCTTTTGTTCTCTCTTTCTCACATCTCTCTCTCTCTCTTTCTCTCTTTCTTTATTTCTTCAATTCCTCCTTGGTCTTTTATTCTCGGAAGAATTTTGCTTTATTGAAAAGTCCCTAGGATATATTGCGTCTTGATTTTCTCCCCTTGATATTTCCGGTTAGTAGAAAATTGCTCGCTTTCATTTTAAACGAGATATTGGGTTAAACTTTAATACCGTCAATAAATTCAATGAAAAAGTTTCATCTTCTCTTTTTCTCTATCTCTTCCTAATATTCCTCCTTCTTCTCGTCTCCTATTTTGCTCTGATTACGAATTATTTTGTTATCGAATATACAATTAATGATTCATCATCGTGTTAAAATGATCAAACTAAGAATACAAGTTTATTATCACTGATTATTCAAGTAGACAGGAGGAAGAAGAGGACAGTTTAGAGGATAGTTTAGAGGATAGTTTAGAGGATAGTTTATGTGATTATAATAATTAATAATAAAAAAAAAAATATATTTTTGTAAACTAAAAATAATTTTATACACAGGAGCAGAGATTATTTAATAAATCTGTAATATCAAGTCTTTAAACTTATACGTCCTTTATCTTTCTTATCCATTATACTTTACTCTAGTTTCACTTTTCTTAATTACTTACTCCTATATACATATATATATTTAACTTTAACGAAGTTAGTTAAAATAAGAAGAAGAATATAAAGGTTGAAAAGATAGAATGAGAGAGAGATAGAAAACATGAAAGAAAAAGTTTACGATGCGTAAAATTACAAATACACTCGCACACACACATACACATACACACACAGATAACTGGAATATAAAAAAGTTCTGAAAAAGAAACAAGAAAGAAGATTTCTTTCATCTAACTTAATTTGTATTATTTCTACTAACGTTGTAATATTCATTTATCCGATTAAAACGTAAATTACATTACACGTTTGTAAAAAAAAAGAAAAACTGGCGTGTCCCATTTACGATCAATTAGAGATCATGGTATTATCTGGGTAAAAGTATAAAGTAGAACGAATTTGTCTCTTAAATTGGCTGTAGGATTTGAAAAATTCCATGATATACCGCAAAAAGAAAAAAGTGTAAAATCCGGATTAAAAGAGAAAAGTACAAAAAAAAAAGAAGGTTGAAAGAATGAAGAAATACCTCTTCGTTGAGGATTTTTATGGAAGGGAAAAGGCAACCCTTTTATCATGTAACACTGGTTTTTTAAATCTTTTCAGAATCTAATGACGAAGAACAAGAGGACAAATTGGCGTCGGCTGTTGGCAGGCGGCTTGGTAGCCATTGTCGCATTGGCCTTGGTAGTCGCAGCAGCAATCCTTTTGACCGGAAGTCCGGATAACTCCGCATCAAGAACGACAAACGCGCCTGGTATTTCCCTCGAAGAATGGCTGGCTGGTTCGTTATCTCCAAAAAGCTTCAATGCTACCTGGCTCAGTGGTAAGTGTTTCTCACACTTTCAATTGTCTTAAAACCAACGACAAATGTTCTTTCCTTTCTATCATCCTTCTACCCCTTTACCCCTCTATCTTTCTATTCCTTCAACATTTACTGGTATTTACGAGAAAAGCTTTTCTTCTGAGATTAACCAACTGAATTACCTTTTGCGTCAGGACAATACAATCAACAATGACCCATCATCGAGATGAAGGAATAAGAAAATATTTTCCATTAATTTCCCTTTTCTCTCTTTTTTGTTTTTTTTTTTTGAACAATTTTGATAGTCTTTTGGAATAAGTTACAAGCGATTATTCGACAAGTTTACTTTGTTGGCTTACAACCTCGAATCAAACTCTTGATAAGGAATTTGTTTAATTGTAAGTTTTGCGTTGAGTAAATTGCATCAAGGTAGAGGTTGCTTTGTTATTAAGTGTACCATTGTTTCATTTATATAATATATTAAAATATAAATATATATAAAGGAAAAGTGTATATGTTCAACGTGAATCAGAGGTATTATTCGTATAACATTGAAACCATTGAAATTCAGATTTTCCGAATTTTCGATTTAGTATGGTAACCACTAACTCCATTCGAAAAGTAGAAAATATTGTACCATTCAAATGGGAGTTGAAAATTTAATGGACCGGGTAAATTATTAAACAGCAGAGAGCAAGTACTCGTTGGCAAAGAGTCAACTTTTATTTTTTTTTTTAAATGAATATTGTTCCTACCGAATGAAAAGTAGTCCCGAATATTTGTAAGACTAATAAATAAGACATAGAAAAATCGTAACTAACCCGAAACAATGTTTAACGATTTCCTACAATTCAAAGATTTTGGGGAGTCAATCTGCGTGAACGTAAACAAAAAATTCGATTTTTTTAATCCATCATACATGACTAGGAAGAAGAAGAAAAGACTGAGAAGAAAGAAGCTGAAAATGAAATAAAAATAAAAAGAAAAACATAAAAAGGTCAATGCACAGAGTGCATTGAGTTGGTAGCGGTGATGGTAGTGGTTGTGGTTGTGCTTCTGCTGCTGCTGCTTGCAATTCTACTAGACGAGAAGAGAGCGAGAAAGGTGTACTCTATGCCGGTAATTATAGTGGTTGATGAGAGTTTCACGCTAGGCTGAACCACAGCCGCCATCTACTCCGCACCAAATTAAGGTAACTCAGTACGCGGTTGACTCCCATATGCGTTTACCGATAAACCCTACCGGTGCTTATACTACCTATGTCTCCACACAATATATTTCTAACCCGTTAATGTGATTCAACCTTTCTCTCTCTTCCTCTCCTTCTCTCGTTCTATTTAGTTCTATTCCTTATAGTATCCTTTATCGTATTTCTATACCAAGTCTTGTTCGAAACCCGACGACCATCACGGTTCAAATACGTCCTCTTGAGAGAATCCCAAGTCTTTACATGTCATAAAGCTTCCCCTTTTCTCTGAGGTTCTTAGGGTACCTCGAATGAAATAAGGACGATTTGTCTTTCGGTAAGTCAATTTTCAAATGGGAGTGTCAACGAACTGTACCTTTGTAATATATTTAAACTCAACGAAAAATCAATTTAATATTTTTCATGAAGATTGTTTTTTCTATGTTATTTGATTGATTAAATCTTTAAAAATATATCATTCTTTAGAATTATTATTTTAGTAAGAATTAATACATATAGGTTAATTAATTAATAAATTAATATTGTATGAATAATAATAATATGAATTAATAGTAGTTTGATAGAATGAGAATACTTAACTATGATATGAAAATAATAATAAAATAAAAGATAAGAGATTTGTAAATGAAACTAACCGTTAGATTGTTCATTAATTAATCGAATAATATTTCAAAAAAAAATATATATTTTTATCTCATCAATTTTAATTCAAGTACTTAAATAAATCTTGTTTAGTGTATTTCATTCATATCAAAATTTCGTGTAAAAAAACATTATTTTCCATGATAGGGATTTACTTTTCATCTAAGCAATGCTCTCTGTTAAAGAAAATATAATCCTAGATACACGTATATGCAACACAACAACAATAACAATAACAACAACAACAACAACAACAACAACGATAAAGGAATATACATTTATCTTACCACGAGCATAAGTCTATATTTATTCTCGACAAGCTAGGTAACATCATTTATTATACCATTCTCCAATTTATCAACTCTTGGACCAAAAGAAATATTGCCGACGGTGTGCACCTGTTTGAAAGCGTTAAAGAACGCGTTTGCCTGGTTTTAATGGAACCATTTTTTCATATCGCATCTATCAAGAAAACTTGTTATATTGTTCTTAACGAAGTGTACACCTGTCAACGGGACAACCGTTAACCCTTTTTATTTTTTATGGGGTATAATAGAATTATGGTTGGTAACACGTATTACGATTACTATCAGCTATTTGGTATCACATTATTTAATTATATATTTATTTTTCCAATATCTAATATCATTTTCAAAGCCAGAAATATTGAAAAAAAACCAACAAATCTGATTGTAATAAATTTAAAGATAAATTATATTGTTGTTAACTTGAGATAAATTGTTTTGTAATATACGTTAAAGTATGGTTGGTTGGATGGTTAACATAAGTTTCAGGTTTGTTGTATCCGTGACTGTTCATTGCCAAGGCTTCATTGGGTTCTTGCCTTGTAATTGTTTAAAATGATGTTTACCCTAGGAGGTAACCTGAAATCGATGGAAGCTGTGTATACGCAACGAGAGGGATCGTAGAAGAGTAGAATGAGAAGGAGAATGGGGGAAGAGAATGTGGATGAGAAAGAGGCGTAAATGGTTGTGTGTAATGTTGTTGGTGGTGGTTGTGAAGACGTGCAGGAAGCAGAGTAGAGGGAAATTAACGCTGATAGACGAAACTAGAAAGGGGTGAGAAAGGACAAGCAGGATACGTTGCGTAGGTATATCCTGGTATCGCGATCCTCCTTCCTTCCTCCCTCCTTCCTCCCTCCTTCCTCACTCCTCCTCACTCCACCCCACTCCTTTTCCCTTCACCAATTTGCGACAATAGCCATGATCTCCCTGCCTATGAAGTACCAACGAGTACTATTTCGTTGGGCATTCACGAATTTCTCTCTCTATTATTAATTACTGCTTACATTGCAAAATTCCCATAACTGTAAATCCTTAATAATCATATTAAATACACATAGAATCAGTCAAAATGAAAATCGTTCACCTTCTTTTGCTAATTCATTTTTTTTGCCCATAAATAACACAATATATCAAGTGTATGCACTTGATACTATGAGTGTATACTGCAAACAGTATATATGATTATGTTTTATTTATAGTAAGACTTATTACAATATGAAAATCATCGTTCAAATTTATTAAAGGTTATTTACAAATTAGAATACATATGATGACAGTTCTAGAAGTTGTTTCATAGTAAAAATCATCTACCTAAATAACGTGTATTATCATTTGATTTTCTTAAATGTAATAATAAATATTAATCATAATTAGTAAAGTTTATTAATGTGTTTCAATAAGTAATATAGTAATGTTTAAACTAATTAATACTTTTAACGAGGAATGATGAATGATTTGTTTAACTGTGACCGACTATACATCGAGTCTTTCATTTTTCAAAAGATTCCAATTTTTTTGTTAACACCAACCTTTTTCATTACTCGTCTTTTAACGTAGTTTCATTTGAACTCATTGAAGAAGGGACTCATTGATAAAAGAAATAAGAGAAGGTAAATAAAAGTCAGACGAAAGAACGGTCAAGTACCACCCCTCCTGTTCCCACCCCTATCCACTTTTTATTTCCTTTACCTTTTAGTTCTCCTCTTACTCCTCTTCTTCTTCTTCTTTTTTTTCTTCTTCTCGTTTTGTCTTATTAGTACTTTTTGTTTCCTTCGAAAAGGGTCCACCTTATCCGAAGGGTAAGATCTTTCAAACGTATAATACTCATTTCTTTTACCGATCTTCGAGAATGATCTTGGGGGATAAGGAAAAAGAAAAAGATTAAAAACAAAAAAAAAAAGATAAAAACATTGGAGGAAGATCGAATTGCGATTTCTACCCAGCGTTAATTAGTGGTTCTATCTACATTGGCAGCTATGCAGTTGGTTAAATAACAGTGGGGATGGGTGCAAAAGAATGTGGGGTAGGTTGGGACGTTGTAAAAAAAAAATAAAAAAAATAGAAAACTGCCGTTAATTAAGGTACAATACGGGGTGGGGGGGAAAAAGGAAGGAAGCAAGGAAGGAATGAAGGAAGGAAGGAAGACAGAAAGAAAGAAATGCAACGGACAAGTTCCCCCTTGTGGTAATTGGTAACCAAGAACGCCCGCAAATACTATTCTCTCCACCACTACTACTACTTCTACTACTACTACTACTACTACTACTACTATTACTCTACTCTTGAATATAGTATTGGTGCGAGAGAAATAGAAACCCGAAGAAGAAACTTTGGCAAAAGCTGTATCGTTCCGACTTCGGAGCCACGCATAATGGCCACTGATTAAATCCGTTTCTACAGACGGAGACAAAACTTGCCTCTTAAAATACACTCCCCTTCTACACCTCTCCTCCTCTGTGGGATACCCCAATGCTAGGCATCTTTTTTTTGTTTGGGGTTTCACCTAGAACCCCTCTCTCTCCCTTGTAGGAAAGACTACTTTTTCTTCGCATTTGTTTGTTTTTTTTTTCTTTAACCACCCAAATTCGTTTGCTTCACCTCGACCACCAAACTTACTTTCCAAGGTTTCGAATCGATACTTATTAGTCTTTCGGTCTTAACGATTTCTTTATACTCCATTCGTTGGATTAGATTAAATGTTTATTTTTGGATTCTACATTTTTTTAAAGAAATTTAATTTATTTCTATGAATATTACTGAATTATTTATTGTTAAACTCGTTGACTATCAGAAAAGTAATTTTTTGTTGTTGTCGTTGTGGTTTTCTCTGATCGAGATGAACAATTTAATCAATTATCAAATATCCAATATCCAATATTTTTATTTAACAATTTAACAATAATATTAAATATCGTGTAATATATTTGAATCAATCGAAATAGGTGATACGATATAACTTATACTCGTTTTAATTGTTTTATACTTGCCTCGCACGTTATTTTGACAATTTTGGTGAAAAATTATTCACGTCTCGTGTAAAACAAAATATTACTTTTTCCGGTCTAGACGTACAAATAATATAAAATCAAATAAAATAAAATGAAATTTATATCGACCCAAACATTTTCAAAACTACACACCTACTATTATTATTCATATGAAATTATGTTCAAAATCTAAGAATCTAATTAACACGAGATAGAAAAAAGATGGGTAAGGGGAGAATAAAAAACAAAAAATATTAAATTACAATCAAATGATTCGAAAAAAAAAATAATTAAATCACAAAAAGACTATAATAGAAGAATAAGTAAGAAGAAAAGGAATAAAAGAAAAATGTTCGCGAAGGGATTCAATTTCCGTTTCAATCGTGCGTCGTAGTTTTCCATGGGATAATCGATCATGGGTTTGTTCCTTTCTACAAAATCGACCGATTTTGCTGGCGCCTATCGGTGCCGTCATTTATTTATACCCCAACGCACACGGAAATTCAGGTACACGCACTGTCTCTCAGTTTCCTGCACGTGATAGCAATCGTGCAACTATAGAAGGAAACGCTGGACTATCGAGATTGGCGAATCGTACGGATGTAGATGTATAGATATACACGTATATATATAGTACATATATATATCACGAATATATACATATGTGTTCTAGTTTGTAGAAATTGTCCATAATTTTGAACATTCCCACGAGTGTGAGTGTGTGTGTGAGGGTATGAATGAGAAAGACAGAAACATCGAGTAACATCGACGAACGTTCACGAATGTCCACGAGCTTTGGCTTCAACTAGAAAACCGTACCCAGAACCGTACCCGAGGGAAGGCTTTTCCCTGCACGGGAAATGCGTCCGATTCGTGGAGATGATCGTAAACGGTCTGCGAAGACTATTGCAATACGAACTAAACTACCGTTTTGGTAGAAAGCTTTGCTTTTCTCTTTTTATCTCTCTCTCTCTATCTCTATTTCTCAGTTTCTTGTTTTATATACATTCATTCACACATACATACATACATACATATATAACGTATGTAACACATGTTATATATACGGTTTATTTATATATGTACATACATGTATGTTTTATTTATATATATATATGTATGGTTTAGTAGTTTTAGGCGACTAGAACTACCAGTTGGTTGGTTGGTTTCAAGCCGTGAGAATCATTGTTATCTTCTGATAACAGGTCCCACTGGGCAGTCCCTCTTCGTATACGTGTCATTCGTTGCTTCGATATATCTTCTCTTACATTTTCCTTTTATCGTTCGAAATATCTTCCCTACGTTTTATCCTGAACATATCCAACAAATAAATAGGGTATATCGAAACATACCACGAAACATACCACGAAACTTTGACTATTCTCTGTCCTGGTTTGTTTCTTTTTTAGTATCTGTTTAATATTTATTATCTAATATTCTATTACCCTCGTTTTGATCAGAAACTTTCTTTTTTCGTGGTATTTTTCTGTTTTTTTTTTGTTATAAAGATTTTTATAAGATAATGAATTTATGTTTAGTACTACGCAAGGTCTTTTGAGTTTAATGATTTTGTATCATTGGTATATCGTTTCTCTAGCAAATTAAATTTCGATTAATTATATCTAATTAATGTCTACTTTGAATAATTAGTCTAATTGCATTTTCATATATTCAATATATATATATGTATGTATATTTCTATTTACTAATTGTCAATTGTTATATTGCATCGATGCAAGGCAAATAATGCAAGACCTTTTTGATTGATTAATACATATTTTATAGGACATATGATTCTATTAATAAACAGAATACACGTCGAACGAATTATATACGAAAGGATCAACTTTAATCTGTTTATTTATTTATTCTTTTTTAATTTGTATTTTAATTGTTTTTATTTCGAGAAAACTGTATTTTTCTTTTTTTACCATTCAGATATTTCTCTCTGTTGATGTATCATTCAATCAAACTGTACGGGGTATTTAAAAGCAGAAATTTCTTTTTATTCTTCTTTTTCTTTTCTATTTTTCGTGTTCAATATTACTATCGACGTTCAGGTACAAAAGCATATTGCGTCCACGAAACTAAACGAAACGAAACGAAATAAAATAAAATAAAATTTTATTAAAATAAATCTCTACCAACACTCGGATTCTTCTCATCTCTTTCACACCTCTTTTTCTTTTATCTTTTAGTTCGATTATAGATTGATTTTAATACGCCTACGTGTTTTCGTTTGAACTAAATTCAAAAGCTTTTAACACTCCACTCTCACCACCACCACCACCACCAACTACCACCACCTTTATTGTTTCGAGTCAATATTAAAATGAATCTTAACAATCTATAATAACGATAATCTTTATCGTTTGTATCTCATAACACTTTATTTTAAATGAAAAGAAAAAAAAGAAGAAATAATATGAAATATTGGGGTTATTATAAAACTATAGTCAAAGGCTGCAATAGTTTTATCTTTGAAACTGAATAATGCACAGGCGTGAGATAAAGTTAACGCGAGTAATGAGCATCCTTTAAAAGGAAACGAACGATACGTCAAAACCCTGACGTGAACGTTCGGACGGATAGTGGACCACCCGTGCTGAATACAAAAAATTTTTTTATAATGGATCGAGAACGATTATTTGGCTTTTCTTTCTTTTTCTTTCTTTCTTCTTTTTTTTTTTTTCGTTATTCTATCTTTAGCGATGCGATTCGAGGTATAATTACTGAATAATGACGTGCTCGTTATTTCGATAAAAAATTGTATTGTATTAGATATATGTGTATATATATGTGTATATACAAAAAGTATATCAAAAAATCGTAACAAGTACTTTCAAAATTAAAATGAAATATATATATTAAATATGTCAATCGATGTTTGAGAATCATAATTATTAAAATTATTATTATTTATTAATTTAATTATTAAAATTAATATTTATTATATTGGTCTAAACCAATGTATATGTGTTAGTATAATCTAAAACACAAGTAGAGTGCATTAGAGTAGTTGATTGGTTTGAAATAATTGTTAAATTATCAAAGAAAATGTATATTATTAGGTGTACAAATAAGTTCTCGCCGTTCTTATTAAAAAATTAGGCATTTAATGACTTTATATATATAGATGATATATATGATAGAGAAATTCTAGATAAAAGATAAGAATACCATAAAGTTAAGTCTGACGCACATTAATGGGATGGTTGTTAAAGTATTGTCCAAAGGCATGGATCCTGAATACAGAACTTTGTCCTTCTATAATTCGTGATGTGGGAGCGGTGAATTACGTAACCCTTTAATATCCGATGCAATCCCATCACGGATGCACGCATTCACACGCAAACTCAGGAACATTACAGAGTAGAGATTCTCTCTCTCTCTCTCTCTCTCTCTCTTTCTCTTTCTCCCATCTCATTCCTCTCTCTCACCTTCTCTATTTCTCACTACTCTCGCGTTATTCGACTAGCGTTTCGTCGATTTTCATGGAAATTCGCATTCGCGCGACTGCTTTGGATTTCATGGTCCATCGAGACGATCTACCATGTTCACACGTTATGGTGTATGCTATTTCTATCATTACCAATCGTAACACCATAACGGGCTTTCGTTATTAATGTCATATCTACTATGAGATATTCCTATCAAACTTCGTTGTTCGTCTTTGTTTTTCTCACTTTTTCATTTACTCCTTTGAATGTACTCTCAAAATTGACATTAGAAAATCATTTGAAATCAATTAAAAGACATATGGGATATTTTCTCTCGTATATTTCGTCTAATTGTTTCTATTCGTTTTCTTTTTTTTTTATACATTTCGTTCAATTAAAATACTATCAAACGATGCAGAACTAATTGCAATATTATCGATCGTGAAAGTATCAATTAAAAAATTTATGCGTATATACAATACAATCGTAATTTATATAAATTCATCTTGAAAAAGTAAGATAATATCCTATTAGAAAATCTTCTTACCTGTTTCTACAGAAATTCTCTTTGAATTTTTAATGTTCATATAATTGAAATATAATACTTTAATAGGATTTTAGGATGAAATGAAGAAAATATAAAAAAAGAAGCGAGAACTTAAGACGATTAAGTGCCGTAGAAAAGATAAACATTTTTTTTAAATATAAAAAGTAGGGTTGTGGTAATCGTAGTATAATTGGATAGAGGATGATTATAAGTGAAAATAAATATATGTATATAAAAAATAAATAATAAGAACAGAATAACGATAATAAATAAATCATATTGTGATCTGATTTTATATAACAGGGTGTCGAAATTTCATTGAATCAATAATTGCAGTCTAACGTCAAAATCTTTCGCGAAATTTGCAAGCAAATAACATTCTATATGTTTTTAGAATGTAATCTTCTTGTAATATTCCGTAGCAAACCGATCCTTTAATCGGAAGTAATTGGATTTACAATGTTTTGAGTTCTGGTTCTCGATCGTACGCTTCGTTAAACTCGAACCACTTCCTGAAAGCGTTCTGTATTAATTTCGTAACGGGTCAATGACTTGGTTTCCCCAAGGCTTGGGCTGTTCTCGATCGTATATATGGTGACCAGAAAAAAAAGAAGGAAAAAGAAAGCTACAGGAGGGAAAAAGAATTCCTCTTTTTCACCTTCTTTTCTTGCGTAGCAAATTAAACATTTTAACGTGTGGCAAATGTTACGTCGGTGAGAGAGAGAAAAAAAAAATAAACGTCACGTTAACTTATTGTAAATTATTTCTTGCTAAAGATATTAAAACACGTGTTTTAAAAAACCATGTATGTAGATTTGAATTATTAATTTATGTAAAAATAAATTATTAAAATATATGATAAAATTGTAACGTGAAAAGTATGATTTTATTAAAATATAGAAACAAATATCGCGAATAAAAGTGATATTAAAATTTGAACGATCGAATTTAAGAAAAGGTAAATGGTGGGGTAAGTGACGAGAAGATGTTTCTCACAACCGTGAACTGTGAAAAAGAAAAAACAAAAAGGAAATGAAAAAAAAAACAATAGTTTGAAATCATCTGAAGAAAGAAAACCCGATTCGTAGTTTTAAGAGCGTACATAACAATAAGAGGATTGGTAAAACACACATTGACGTATATATCGTTTTCTATCTACCTCTCTCTACCCTTTTCCCCACATTCCCTCGATTCTTTCTTTCCATTTGGCTCGCGCTTATACTCGTGTTCACTCTGGAATCGATGCAATACCAGCATTTCCAAAACGATAAGTATCAAAAGTCTACACTGCAATCCGTCATTCTGTCCAACGTTTCTCTTTCGAAATCGCTCAGAGCGAAATTACGAAGCATCGATAAAGTATGGGAGCGTAATTTTTCCACGCGATGGATTTCTAGTCTATCTCTGAACGAGAGAAATCGTTTGTCTTTCTATCTCTATCTCTCTCTCTCTCTTTTTGATATAATCAAAGTTTGTCAAAATATGAACAAGAATAATTTTCTATTAATCGAAGTATGCAAAAGTGTTATTTTTTGTCATTTAGAAACATTTTCTACACTATCAGATACTTTACTTCAAAGATAATAATTTAACTCTTAAAGATCTTAACGAAGATTTACATTGTGATTTACCATTTTAACAACGTGCTGGCGAAACCAGTGAAAACATACCTGGAAACATTGAAATGGGAAGTCTTAACCCACCCGCTGTATTCTCCGGATATTGCCCCTTCGGATTACCACCTGTTTCGATTAATGGCTCATGGTTTATCAGGGGAAAAATTAACATCTTATGAGGATTGCCCAAAATCGGATCGATTCATGGATTGCCAACAAGGACGAAGAGTTTTTTCAAGGGGGTATTCGACAGTTACCTGAAAAATGGGAAAAATTAGTGGCAAGCGATGGGCAGTATTTTCAGTAATGTAATTTCTTACTTTCATTTCAAATAAATCGTTATTTTTTAATAAAAAAACTCTACGAATTAAATCCAACACCTAATAATAAGAGAGTTACTTTTTTAATGTTACTTTTGATATAAAAGTAAACAACACGTAGGTTAAAACGAATAAGAAAAGAGGGAAAGTAATTTGTACAAATTAACAAAGAGAGTGAAAGAAAAAAGGAATGAAAGTAAATCGAAAACGCAAGTATGGTGGATCGATTAACAACGTCCATTCTCGAAACGTCGGTTTACGGATTTCCCATACTCTCTCTTCTCTACCCCTAAGAGAGAAATTCTACTATCGCAAACCCCAACTCGGCTATCTAATCTTTGTTGACATCAACCGCTTTATCGGATTCTACAGGATTCTGCTTCTCCATTACGATGCTCCACGGTTTCTCGTAATGCAATGCCCGAGGCCTTACCAATTGGATTCTGAAGGGAATCCTCGAAACAGCCAATCGGGAGGAAGGAAGGAAGGAAGGATGTTCCTTGTTTGTAGTATAAGGGAGGGCTTGGCATAAGACTAGTATTACATTACGAATCAAAAATTGTCTTAATAATTCATTTACACGGGGAATTACTTTGTCGTCCACTCCTTATTCCTTCCACTCCTTCCAATCCTTCTTCTTTCCACTCCTTGTTTCCGTCCACTCCTGTTCGATTTTTTTCTATGAAACATATTTGTCTGATTTCATTGTTTAATGGAACTGTTTTAATGGAACACCAATGTTTTTGACAATATCATAAACACGAAGTTTTAGATTTTCTTTTTTGTTTTTAATCATACGTAATTAAATAAATAAATAAATATAAAATTAAATTAAATGAAAATTTTACGATACAAGTAATACGATGAAGATAATACATCTTCGACTTTGAGAATCAAACTTTAACACGTTGATCGTCCAATGTGTTTTGCTTGAGTTTTCCATGGGGCTCAAAAGTGACTATCGGAGCGTATGACATTTGAAAAGCGGTATCGGTCGACCAACGATGCAATTCCAGATGCAATTCGCACATGCGTTTGTTGAATCTTTGAATAATTACGAAATATAAAATATCAATGTGTTTTATTCCATAAAATTAAATAATATATAAAATGATAGAAATTTGCTAACAACATTATCGTTTCTTTCTGTTTCAGGAAATGAGATTCTTTACCGCGATGAGATTGGTAATCTTGTCATCTATTATGTCGAATCGGCATCTTCTAAGATCATCCTTGACATGACCAATTCTGTAAGTATTTTTAAATCAAAAATAATCATTTCACTCTTCCTTCTTTTATTCCATTTCTTTTTATCTTAAAAAAAAAAGAGAGAAACCTTTCCGTCTATATTCCAATTGGTCGGATAACAAAAATCAAAACCATATCAATTTTTATCAACTTTTATCTCAACTATCAACCTTTCATTCTCCAATTAGTTTTGGTAATACTCGATTGGTTCAAAAACGAAATATAACCTTCCTTCTTTTTTTTTTATATCTGAAATAAACCTGAATCTTTTCGCTTCACTTGCAAAAATGATGAATTTAAAATAAAAAGAGGAGGAAAAAAAAAGAGAGCAGAAAGCAGAGAAAAAAAATTGTGCGCACAATTAAATGGAAATATTTTGGAAACGTGGTATTATCGAACAGGTAGGATAGTTTTTTCGTTCATCACCGATATTCATCCGGTAATTCACGCGAATATACCATCCTCTCGCAAGCTTTCTAGGGAATCTAGAACAACAGACGAATCCTACAGTAATTGCTCGTTATTTATCAAGTCGTGACGTGAGTAATTGATCACTGGCAACACGCCTTACCGTTTACCGCGGGGTCGACCATTAGAAGATGATTAATGACACTGGGTCTTACGATATTGTTAAACCCACCCCCTCCTCCTCCTCCTCCATACGACCCTTCACCCCACGATTATTTTTATTTTAGATATATCCATGTATTATTTCTTTTGCTCTATTGAAAAGAATGCTATACGAAAAATGAAAAAGAAAATAATAAACGTACAAAGAAACACATCGTCAATGAATCTGATCTCACACTGATCAACCAATTCCAATCGTTACTCGAAATCAAATACGAACTGGAAAGGAAAGGAGGTTTATGAAAAAGTAAAAAGAAAGTAAAAAAACGTAAATTTGGTTTAAAAGTTGCGTTGATTAATGAATCATAGTCTTTAGATTAATAATTTTCTTCGCATATAAACGATAGTGGATTAAAACCTCGACGCATTAAGCTGAGATAAAGACGATGGTTTAAGTATATTTCGTAAGGAAGAGGAAGGAGGAATATACTCAAGTTTTGGGTTTGTTTTAAACGAGAACGATTATTTGAAAACTAGGATAAAAGACTAAAGCCGATTAGAAGAAGAAGAAGAAGAAGTTGGTAAGTTGGCCCTAACTACGATCCCAGTGCACTATTCGAATCTCGTTTAAACTAATTTCATTCTTACTTTATTTAACTTTTGACGTTACAGTTTCTTTTATCCAATTATCACATCGACATTTCGATATACTTTCAAATTAATATTCCTTTTTTTTTTCCCCCAAGAATTTCAATTCGTTTACAACGCGATAAGCGTAATTTTTGATACCATTTAAAAGCAAATAATTGGTTTTTTATAAACGATTGTTTTTTCAAGTAAAGAATATTTATTAAAAGCTTTTTATTTTTAATCGAAGGAGTAAAAAAATCCCTTCGAGTATCTTTAAAAATAAAATGGTAGCGAAGAGAGAGAGAGATGGAGGCATGAAAAATATTCGTTCAACTTGTACAAATGTAATTTTTCTTTGTTGGTTTTTTTATTTATTTTTAATTTTCCTTTTTTTTTTGTGTGTGGATGAAGGGAGAGGTAGAAGAAGGTTTCTATCTCGTTTCTCTTATTTAATTTCACTTCCTCATCTTCTCTTTCTTGCTTTTCTTTTCTCGTTTTTCTTTCTTTATTTTATATGAAACTCGTTGACGCGTCCAACGTTTTATAACTCGAAGTAACTTTTTAATTTCGTGCACGATTCGCACGACGCGATTTATAACGCTTAACTAGTGGCCCCCCTAGTAGGGTAAGGGTAAGGGTAGGGTAGGGTAGGGTAGGTTAGGTTAGGTAGGTAGGTCCCACAAGTTAATTGGAATTATTAATCGAAATTACAGTCCCGTAAGTTTTTCCGAGTTATTTCCCAGACGCGCGTGTGTTAGAACGGGGAAGCTTCGCGATAATTACACTCTCGTTGAAAGTACTTAGAGACTTTATTTTTCTTTTTTCCTTCCCATCCCTAACCATTTTTCTCTTCCCTATTTTTACATAAAAATTATTCCAATTAATATTTGTCTTTCTTATATTTGATTATTTTGTTTCTTAATAATTTACAGGCACTGTTATCCAGTTTCGATCATCAAATATCTGCCGATCGGAAATATCTTCTACTTGCTATTAATTATCAAAAGGTAAGTTTTATTAATTGTAATAATCATTATTCACCCTTAAATTCATGATTCATTAATCGCTATTGAACCGTTCATTGTTATTTTTGTGATTAATTCCTCGTTTTTATATTTTTTTATTAAAATTGAATTACTCTTAGTAAGAAAGTGTATATCACACGATTTGGAAGTTAAATAATTGTTTTAAATTGACATTTTAGAAAAATTCAAATTGATCTATCTCATCGTCAGATGTGAACAAAAATCCCCAATAACAACCGATGCTTGGTTGTTCTGATGGGATTCACAATTATAATTGAATAATAAATTATTTATTATGGTAACTTTGATTAACTCCGTACTGCACTGTAAATCGTTGCAATAATGCAACTCAAATGCACGTTATTATAAAAGGAGAATTTCATAAACAATTTATTATTATTTCAAATTAATTCATTACATTTCTCAACTATTTTGTTTCAATTTGTCCAATGAACGGTTCAATAATTATCACTCTAAAGAATTTCTATATTAAAAAAACCCTCAATATTATTTGTATTTTTAAACAATCTTACGATTTATAAAATGACTAGAATAAGAAATAATCAATAAAATCTGGGTTGACGAATCGTAAACAAATAAATATCCTCGCAACAGGGAATACTCGAGTTGTAAAAAAACAAAAAACAAGATGAGATAAAAAATGAAAAATGAGGGGAAAAAAAAAGATAAAAAGAAGAAAAATGTCAGCTATCGTCCAGCGGGTGCCATTAAAAAAGATTATCGCGTGCGAGCTTATAATAATAGGCACACACGCGTAATCCGCGATGCTATTTGCATGCGAATGAAAGTACGTGGAACGGTGGTAGGGAATGGGGGTGGAGTGGGGTAGATATTCGATGTAAGGGTGAGAGAGTAAGAGGATAGAGAGACAGAGAGAGAGAGAGAGTGAGTGAGTGAGTGACGGTGGGGAGAGGTAGAGGAGATCAGCGGTAGAGACCGAAAACACAATGGTCTGTGATTGCATTCAAGCAGATAATTCGAGATTTTGCGCTGTCAGTAATGTGACGAACGGGCTCAGCAGGAGGTGAGGGTAAGCGAGGCTTGGTAAACCCAAAAGGTCAGCGTTCTTGTTAACAAAGCAGTTGACATACAATGCTGGTGGTCTTTGTGTCGTAGTCTTTTGCTGTTACGCTCTGGAGACTTACGAAAATAGTGCTATAGTCAAGCTAGTTTGCTAACTCACCCACCTACACCACACCACACCACACCACACCACACCACACCTATCCTTGCTTTCCTCATTTTCTGATCTATCTTTCATTCTACTTTAAGCACCTTCCTACACCCACCACAAAAAAAAAATAAAAACCTTAGCCAAAGCTTTCCTTTATATTACCAAATCTTTTTTATTCTTCTTCTTCTTCTTCTTCTTCTTCTTCTACTACTATCACCACCTTTTCCTAGCTTCTCCACTCATCCACCCATACCTTACACACACTGCTATCCTTCAACATGAAAAGAAAATTTGGCCGCATTGAAGAAAATTGGTAGTCACGTGGCCAGGTGTAGATTTTCGAGGGAAGGACCTTGTAATACTTTTCGTACTATGTTGCAACAGTCTTGGCTATCCTCCACTCTCCTCTTCCCCCATCACCCCACAAACCCCCACACTCTCTGCCGCAGGTAGATAATAAAATTCGCTCGACTGACAATGAATTCGAGCAGAGAGAAAGTTGCTACTTCGAAGAGAGAATAAAACGAGAAGACGTTTTATTTCTTCTATTTTTTTCTTCTATTCTATTGGCGAAGCTTGCTTTAGGAGAAAGGAACGTAATTGGTTCGATCTTCCAACGATGGGAAGAGGAGGAAGAGGAGGAGGGTGTTCTCGAGTCGTTCAAATGTTCTCGTCACGAGTTCTCGTTAATTTTCGGAAATAACGCGGAACCCAGTGGAATTTCATTTATTCCGATGACCAAACTAGAATGTCGAATATTCGATTTTTTCTGACGATCGTGGTTTAAACACTCTGTAGTCGTATGCAATTTCTTATTTTTTTTCTGCGAATGCGTATTTGCCATTGCAAGTTTAGTTTTAGAAATGTAACGTCAAATGGGTGCTAGGAATTTTATACCTTACTATGTAGATAAATGTCTTTATAAAATCTAATCAAATTGAGACGTGTTATTGAAATGTTGAATTAAACAATTAAGTTAGGAGTCATATCGGTAGAAAGAGATAGGTTCCTGAATGAAATGATGTTAAATACTCTCTACTCTCGTGATTTCTAATATTTGCATATCAAGTTCCAATTACGAATGCTTATTTGTTGCTTACACGTTTAGTTTTGGAAATGTAACACCGAATAGGTGTGTGCTGTGTGGTAGAACTTTACGTTGACAGAATTACACCTACTCGTTGATACAAATGTCGTTATCAAATCTAATCAAATAGAGAAGTTTTGTTGAAATGTTGCGTTGAGTTTAATTTAGTTTTAGAAATGTAACCTTCGAATAAATGGTAGAAATTTTATATTAACAATAATTATACCCTATACTATGTAGATAAGTTTCGTTATCAAATCTGATGAAATTGAGACATTTTGTTGAAATGTTGATTTAAATCAACTTAGTTTAGGGGTCATCATGTCGGTAGAAAGAGATAGGTTCGCGAATGAAATGATGTTAAATACTCTCTACTCTCGTATTTGTAATATTTGCATATCAAGTTAATTCGGTGTAATCGCGAGTGTGGAAAGTCAAACCACATTGCGTGTATGCTTGCATGGTGACGCACACGTACGATACGAGCCAAACTAAACACCATATAATACCTGACGCGCCCAGTAACGCCAACCGAGACTATAGGATTCTACGATTGTGTACGAGCAGACCGTCGTCCTCTCATCCCTCTCTCTCTCTCTCTCCCTCTCCTCCTACTCTTCCTCTTCCTCCTGCTCATCCTCGTCCTACTCATTCTACTCATCCTCATCCACCCTCCTCCACCCTCTTCTATCCCAACCCCCCTACGATCACTTCCGACCATTCTCGACCAACAACAGAACGTACATGCTAGTCGGCCCAATTGCATACATTACTGCTATGCCCATATATATCCCATATATGGAAATACACGTGTGTCTGTGCATATATATCTCTGTCATCTTCATTTTCTCTCTTCCCCTACTCATTCTTTATTTTTATTTTTTTTATATTTTCTTTCATAAACACCAACATACAAATACACACATATATATATGTCGTAGGGGAATGATGAAAATGGAGATTTGGTCATATCCCTGACATCGTTTTCAAATCATTATTTGCTTTTTTTTTTAATTATTTTGTTTTTTTTTAATAAATATAAAATATCTGTTCGTTTCGTATAGATTTGTATGATTTATTTTAGAAATACTGATTTATGGGATATTTATTTTAGAAATACTGGATTATATTAACGCCTTATCATGTTGAAATGTACAGAATAGAGAATTTACAGTATTTACAAAATAATTTAAAGTGATATAAATTATGTAGTCCTTATTATTTATGAGTATAAAAGCTCGATATATATATATATAATCTGTAGAAATGGTTATCGACCTAATGGGAATAGCCACCGATATGAAACATCTGGCGTCGAAATATACAAAATAGTATCCAACAGTTTGTAATTTGTAACAATTTCTAAATAAAAAAATTACAGTGATAATAGATAACTATTACTATCTCATTTTCTTCGTATATTATTTAATTGATTATTATCTAAATTAGAGATTTCAAATAAAATTGATTGTAATTTTAGTTTGGTAGAAAAAAATATGTCAATTTTGAATGTAATTAATGGGTACATCGCATATGAATATTTGAATTGTATATATCATTGAATATTTCTATTTCTATTTACATTTAGCTTTTGTATAATTAATGTTAAGTAAGGATTAACTCATTCGATATATAATATATACTTGGTATCCGTCGTTAATCGAACACCGTCGGTGCAAAATCGTGGGATTATGCCACTAACGACCGAAGGATTATCAGGTATATAAATGCTGATATTGGAGAGAAACAAGCACGAGAGACAATACTTTGTATTTTAGATTATTCTATGAACTATTATGTGTTACAATATTTAACAAATTTTTTTTAAATAAAAAACAAGGATATTTTTATTTAAATATCAATAGAAAAATAATATTTATTTTATACCAATAATTATTCTCATAAATTAAATATTGTTATATTGGTACGATTTAATTATTAACTTGGACAGAAAGTTATTTTAGGTATTGTTTGCATCAAGGGAAAAAAATCAGGTTTTAATTTGTTTTTTTTTCTTTCTAATTTTATCTATGTATTATCATGTAAATAACATTTCAAACAAAGTCTTTTCAACACGTTTAACTGAAACATTTCTTCGTAAGTTATCGTTAACTTTAAGTAGGTAATGCATTGGAGTTTAGAAAGTAAGCAGCAGTCCGAGTTAACAAGCACTGCAAGTAGTAAGAGTCAATAACATCTACTAACGAGTTTAAGTAGTATAAGTTTACGTTGTAGCTAGTAGTAAGAGATCAATAATACTGGAAAAACACACTTATTGCATTTAAAAACGAATTATAAGAATTTTCTCTTTCTCTTTTATTTTATTTCGAGTTTACAAATTAAAAGATATAATCTAAACCCCACAAAATATTATTACGTTTTTATTTATTCATAATACTTTATTTTTTTTAGATTTTAATTTACAGAGAAAGAAATTCTAATTCGAATGATAAACGAATTTCGTTCCACGCGTACACACACCTCCATTAGAAAAATTATTAAAAATTGTAATTATTATTATTAGAATCTAATTATTATTAAGAATAATTATTAAAATATCATTAAATTTCCTTCAAAGTTTTTCTTGTTTTATTTTAGATCTCGAAGTTCTTTTCCATCGACTGTAATAATAATTCTCCCTCAATGAAGATGTTCGTTTCTTCTTTGTACTTTTGTGTTTTTTTTGCTTTCTTTTTTTTTTTTTACGAAGAATAATAATACCCTTCTATAACCGACTTAATTTCGTCATCGCTAACGACATTGCACGTTACGCTTTTTTCTTCTTCTTCTTCTTCTTTATTTTTTATATTTTTTTTTTTTTAGGATTAAATATAAGAGCCTTGGTAATTCTATAATATTAAATTCTTCAGTTTCTATCAGAGAAATCAATAACCGCATACCTACCAGGCATCTACTGAAATAGAATTATGAATTACTCGAATTGTCTCCTCCCGCTTGGGAGAAACGATCTTGGCGAGTTCCCAAGGAACGTTCACAATCGAATTTTTCTTTCGCAAACTCCCGTGTACTTTACTCTATCCATCTCCCCCTTTCCCCCCTTCCACACTCTCTCACTCACTCTCTTTCTCTTTCTCCTATCTTATCCATGCATTCCTACGTATTTTCATCGTCCCTTTCATTCTCTCCAATTGAAAATTTATGCTTCAAATGCTTGAATATAATTACTAGAATTCATAATAATAGTTCATAGATAACTTTGAATCGATATAATATATCACAGTTATTATACATTAAGTTCTAGTTAAAAAAATTCAAGGCTTTGTTTGACATAATTTAACTCTCGTACATTATTTCCTTGCATTTCTCTCCACTTTTTTTTTATTTTATGAAGTTAATCGTTGTGCATTGAACGACTAATGTAACAAACTTAGATAAACAAATATATATTGTCGAATAGAAAAATATATCGAAGAAGAAAAATAAAATAGTATTTTAAGAATAGATACTTTTCAGTAGAAAGTTGATAAACGTAAGCTGGATTTGAGAAAAACTTGACATATTTATTGAACTGTTTCTTTTTATAAAATACCTATTTCATGGAAATGTAATAAAATATATATATATTAGATCTACCGGAAAGTTCTGTCCGTTTCTATCACAAAAATTCTTGACACTTACATGTTTATTTGACGGTAACAAAAAAATGTGTATTTTGTTTTATGCTACAATCTGACAGAACATTTTCTAGGTAGACCTAATATATGTTTTAAAATACATTTACATATATATATATTCTGGGTATATAATGTAACATAATACGTATATATTTGTAAATATAAAACGGAAATGACATTTGTCAAAACGCATATAAACGTATTTACATTGTCAACATCGGAAATGTTCTGAGAGAGAGAGAGAGAGAGAGAGAGAAACACATCGATGGCATAAAATCGTTCAACGTCAGGAAGTGGTGATTTCGCCATGTGGGCACGAATCCCCATGAGTAGTAGTGCTAGGTAGAGAAACCCATTCCTATACAGGTAGTTACGCACATGTGTTTCTGGAGGTCGTAACATTAATCGGACATCGCCATCAAACGGGACGAGCAACGATTTCGGTGTAAACTGCTGCCCGGTGATCCTAACGAAATGTTTGCAACTACTACCTTTCGGAGTGTAAACGAAATGACCGATCACAATACACGTTGGACGATATGTCGTGCGATATTGTTTGAACTATAGAATAGAGGGGGGTGGAGGGGGAGTGGGATAATACAAGAATATCCTACGATTTACTTTCGACGATTAACGTTCGAATATATGAGCTTAGTTTTATTATTTTTTTTTTTTTATGAGAGACGTTAAACAGGATTTAGATGACACTTTCTGTACCCATTCAATTGAACAAATAATATATATTAAAATAATAAAATCTATTGATTGTTTACCTAAAACTATTAATTTCTGAAATATGAGCCAAGTTTTACGAGAAAATACGATTCTGTCCCGAATTTGTTCATATTTTGTTTTTTTAATTAAAAATACCAAGAATTTGTCAGGCTTAGTATGAACACTGTTTATTATCGACTGACTTCATCAATATTTTTCGTGGTTTTTTAAGTAACATCCACTTTGAGCAGAAAATCCAGCTAATTCTCCTAGGAAAAATCAAATTAATTGAAACAATTATAAAAATTGATCTTGCTTTTAGATTGTAACGATTCACCAGTATGTTTCTCTACATTTTAAACAAATCACTAGAATCTCGGTATTTCTAGTTAAACAAATTGTACCTCTGACCAGCCTACCAACTACCAGAAACTAACCATCCACGTCGGTTCTCCAATTTCTATGATCCATCAACTAGGTGTTGCAACCGCAAACGTTGTCTAGGGACGTGAAAATTAATCTTTTGATATTTGTTCCGTTCTACCTAAACAATTCCAATAAATCTCATCGTTATTGATGCATTTGTTCAATAATAATAATAGAGAGGGAGAAGGGAGATAAACCTTTAAGTAGATTCAATTTACGAACAATTTCATTGGCAGATTAATTTCAACGAAATACATTTAAATATATTGATCATTATTATTATTATTTTTATTGTTTCTTTCATGAATTATATTTAACTATGTATATTAACGATAAAGAGTAATCTAAAAGTTAATAAAATATCAAAAGTATCCAAATCGTGTGATAATAATCCAAATAATCCCAAAAACACTTATCCCTTAGTGTCTTAAACACATACAATTATTATCGACAAACTTTTCAAAAAGATGACAAGATGCTTCATAAAATGAACGATGAAAAAAAAATGATAGTACTTAATAAAAGTTAATCGTGTTCTGTTATTACATATCGATATCTATTTTTTTTATCACCTTCGATTAATCATTTTACGTAAAAAGACATCGGACAAAAATTACTATCACATAGATTCTTCTTCTTCTTCTTTTTCTATTCCCATGAGAGCTCGCATTAGTTTCCATCGCGTAGTAAAGACTATAGCATCCGAGTAGCAGCTTCAAAAGAATAAGTGCTCTTCGGATCGTTGCCAAAGTCGTACGTTAATTAATTAATATACTAATGGAAAATGGATAGTAAGAGGAGAGAGAGAGAGAGAGAGTAATGAAGAGGGGGGGGGAAGAAGGGAGGGAAGGGGGGATGGTAGAGGAACCTTTGAAGGCGTCAGAGGACGTGCATGTTCGCATAATGATACTCTGAGGAATATATAGGAGGTCAATCAATTACGATGTGAAGGCTGTTTACTTGGGAAAACGAAGATCGTTTACCGTCAGAATATATATATGTATGTGTATGTAACTATATATATAAGGTGTCCCAAAAGGTTTGACCTATACTTCCGGAACGTATCGAGGGGATCCAGTAGAACAACCAGTAACTGTCATGGCCAACCTACGACACCATAGGGTCTTTAAGTTGGTCTTTAGACTATTTATCATATAAAACATAAAACAATCTACTTAACCCTTGGTAGTAAGTTTAAGTGCTATAAAATATAACTCTTTTAATAATTCAATCAGGATTTGATTTGATTTCTTATTTAAAACATAAAATTTATATTTGAGTAGTAGTTTCACTCTTTTAATAATTTCATTTACGTTCTAAATAATTCCATGCATCAAGTTGTGTGAAAAGAAAGAAAGGAAAAATAGAACATTCGTACATTTTACACATATATGTATTTTATAATAAAGAATAAAAATAATTGTCACGAAAACAATATGGATTTCTGGAATGGATCGAATAAACACCATACACAAATATTTGTATTCTAAATAACTGTTGATACAATCAAACTTGATACAAGTTAATGCGGTAGCAAGGAACGAATCCAAATCCGACACCCCTTGTCACGTGAAGAGAGAAAGAGAGAAGGAAGGAACGGGGGAAAGGTGGGGAACGATTGCTCGGTTGTACAGCTTGGCTTTCGAACAATGTCATTAACGTATCTAAATTCCAGAGAACGAGCTTGCTCGTCGGTATTGTGAGAGGTACGTGTTTGTATGTTCCTGTGACTTGCTTTGTTTATATTTGTGTATATATATGTGTACACACATGTATACAAAATGAAACGAGAACGGAATAGAACAAAGCTCGATGAAGAGAGAGTGAGACAGAGTGAGTGAGTGAGAGAGAAAATTAGAGAGAGAGAGAGAGAGAGAGAGAGAGAGAGAGAGAATGTGAAAATAGAGAAATGGTAGAAGATAGAACGAACCGAGGCAGATAGATCGTCGCAGTGATTCGTTCCGAGTGGGATAAATGCGAATAGCTATGGTGTCGTTCAACGTTGTCACGTTGTATGTATATATGTATATAGATGAGAGAAAGAGAGAGAGAGAGAGAGAGAGAGAGAGAGGAAGAAGTGTA
Source organism: Mischocyttarus mexicanus (assembly GCA_023678845.1). Taxonomy (NCBI): domain Eukaryota; kingdom Metazoa; phylum Arthropoda; class Insecta; order Hymenoptera; family Vespidae; genus Mischocyttarus; species Mischocyttarus mexicanus. The sequence goes on along the minus strand of JACGTP010000034.1, from coordinate 80,585 downwards.
GAGAAAATATCTTCAGTTATTCGATGTCTAAGCCGCTTCATGCTCTAGCATTCCATAGGACGATATGAGATTAATGATTATCATCCAACTCTAGGATGCATCGGGAAGAGAGTGCACTTAGGTACCGAACACGTATCCAGTAATGGGGGCATTTATGCGATCACGAATACATTGATAAAGTTGTTTCTTTGATATCAATCGATACAACAAAATTAGACAAGAATTTGTTACTGTTTCGTAAATAATTTCGTTACGTTAGTTTTTTTTTTTTTAGTTTAATTAAATAAATACAATATTTATATTAACTGTACTGATGTTGAGAGAAAAGTAATTTATTTGTAATGATTGATATGTTTTAATTCATACAAAATGTAACATATGAGTCGGGGTTGATACAAGAATCCTTACTGTCTACAATTATTTTAAAATTATGTTCGAATTGGTAATGAAAATGAATCTTTAATTAAATATGATTTATCTTAGGGCCGAATCTCAATTAGGCGTACGCTAAAAAATATGATTTCAAGAATAAATACGAAAAAAAAGTAAAAAGGTGATAAAAAAACTGGTTCAACTTGGACGTTGAATAATTCGTATCCGTCATACGATAGTAATCGACGAAAACGACAGAAAACGTCAATGTTCGGAAACGACCACCCTCACCACCACTACCACCACCTTTACTACCACCCTTACTACTACCACCCTTATCACCACCATCACCACCACCACCACCACCACCAGAACAGCTCCCGTCGCCGGGTGTGACGAACGCTTAAAAAATGACCGGTCATCTGCACTCGAAGTCTACTCACCCACCGTATCCCATAACCGTTTCAATGCCAGCACACTACGAAGAATTAATCCGAAGCTTAACGTACATTAAAACGCTATGACATGCGACCTTTCATGCGTCACCTGCAAAAGCTCGATCTACTATAATACTTCAAATTATCTACCTTCCTTTATTTCTAACAAATTACATCAATTTGTTCTCTTTTTACCTTTCGAATAAAGAACTACCAATCCTCTAACTTTGATCTAGGCCACGTTGACAATGATTATCAATAACAAAAGAAAAAAAATATTTAAAAAATCCAAAATTCATTGAAAATGTAGAAAAATGTTTAATATCTCTCCATATGCGTCCATAGAAATGAAAAACAGCTGGAGAGTATTAACCTGGGATGATATAAAACAAAAATACATACTCTCTGTTCTAACTAACAAAATATTTATGCTGAAATTGTGGAATTCCAGTTTTGATTCGCACGAGTGACCCCTTACATGCGTTTAAACCACACGCACACACACGTACCTATACATATATATATATATATATATATATATATATATGTATTCGTATGTGTGTGTGTTGTGTATATTCGTGTGATACAAACAAGAGCCTTGGTTATACTATATTAAAAAAATTGTTTTCATACACACACACACACGCACACGTATTTCTCGCGAATAAAATTCGTAGCATTGCATAAATAATATTTGCAAACGTTTATGAAACTTTATTAATACGAGAAAAATAAAAAAAAGTATCGTAAATTCAACCTCCACGTTTGTGTTATGCGAGAAATACATGTATATATATTATTAATAAAATATTAATCGTAATTCGTGAAGGATTTATTTTTTTTCGTGAATCGATCGAATCTAAAAAATAAACAAAATATTTATTATATTATTATTATTGATTATATAAGAATATTAAATATTATCAGACGAGTTTAATTCAACAATGCTCAAATTAAATTTCTTTTTTAATTTCTCATATATGGTGTACCATTTTAAAGGTTTTGAATTTCACGAATATTTCGTTGAAAAAATGTTTTGCCTCGAATTCTTTTCTTTTACGAATTTTCCAAAAATTTTGTTCAAACCTAGTTTAATAACGCTGGCTATAAAATTAATACGTCTCTCTCTCTCTCTCTTTCTTTCATTCCTTTCATTCCTTTATTCTTTCTTTCTCTGTTTTTAATACACCTATGTAAAGAAATTTGAAACAGGAATATTGAAAGAGGAGATAAAGTTAAACATTATTTCATCAAAATATTCGAAAATACGTAATTATTTCTTGTACAGTAAATATCATATTCAAAATGATTTCATGAAAGTTCAATGAAACTGATGAATATTATAGAAATGATTATAAATGAAAACTTCAAAGAATGTAAAAGAATAATCAAAGACCATAATCACGAAATTTAAATATATTGTTAATAATAATAATAATAATTATTATTATTATTGTATTTAATGACAATTGAGAAGTTAATATATTTGATATGGTGTAAAAGACAGGAAACGTCAAACAGTGAAAAGAAAGGGAAAGGGTTAGTAGTAAGAGATAAAGGTCTTTTTCATAGTCCATTTATCCCAGATTAAAACTTATTACAGTTAAAGTTGGAAATCACGTAAATTTTCAAAGTCACTTAAAATTATATTCTCTCTTGTCTGAAGTAACTTCGATGAAATGCACATAATCCTTCTACGTAAAGTAACAAAGTTCTGCTTGACTTTACTACGAAAAGATGTTGACCCTATTGAAAGTACCATGGGACTTTGCTGTATTTCTGATTTATATTTAACTTCAAACGTTTGTGTTTTCAAGGTAAACATATTAAAACTATAACTTTATGATGTAGAAATTTTATATCTTTTTCTTTTTATATTTCTGTAATTATCAAACAAACATTCAGATATATTTAAAAAAAGGTATATTTAAAAAAATGTTAGATTTTCGACTACGATTCAATCCGATACTTTTTTTCCATCAACCTAACATTAATTTAATAATTGTCATTTAATACAATTTTAGGGTAAACTATTATAAATATGATTTACATTAACGTAGATGCATCTCAATGTGAAATATAATAAATGATTAATTCTCTAAAGCCAAATAATCGTATTAGAAGGATAGATACAATTACTCGAATTGAATTCTTGATGTTTCCTAATTCAATGAGCCATTTAATTACTGGTATATCAAAGAGATTCGTGAATATTCGATAAGAGAAACAAGAGGAGGAGATTGTTATCATCGACTCAAATATCACATAGCGGTCCAGCAGTAATCGAAAACACTCAGCACATACTCAATAAAGGCTGAAGATTAGTATGCGTATGCTGATACAGAAGGTCGGAGGCTCGTGCATCTGGCACTTCGTGATTTAAAGGCGAGATTCCATTTAGGTGGGCCAAAATTTTCGATACTCGCGGCAAATCATCTTGAAATTACAGCTGCTACCGGCAGATTTCAGCAAGTATCTCTTTCATGCTTAAATTAACTTAATATCTACCACACATTATTCTCTAGAAGAAATTATCTTCGATGTTTATTATAGTCTTTAATTATCTTATCATTTTATTTTCTATTTTTAATAGGTTTTTTTTTCCCCGTAAAATAAAATCAAATTTAATAACTTTTTTTTTATAGTTGGTGTAATATTCGTACACGGATAATTAATACTTTCTATAATAAAAAATGAAAAAAAAAAATTATAATAAATAAAATATAATAATCATCTGTTTAAGTTTGTTTATTTAATATCGATTAATATTAAATAATAATAAAATGTAATGTTTTTGAATGTGAATATGTCCAATGTAAAATACTGTGTTGTCCAATGAAATTTTGATCAAACAAACATGTGTCGTCATCAATTTTGATAATTAACGAACAATTTTGGGTTTCTCGTCCTATTGAATTATTCATTTTCAATATCTTCCTATATTCAGATTGTATATTATGTATTATAACGGTATTAATTTTCATGAAAATCAACTCATAAGGATAATATTTATTCCATCTTTCCCCTATCCTCGTATTAGTTACAATTATTTAATAATTATTTGTTAGATATCATTTTCATAATCGATTATTATAATATCGTGGGAAAACCATGAATAACTATTATTGATTTTATACCTTTTCACTAATTAATTTTATAAACAATCGTATTTTTTTATTTCTTCTTATAAACTAAAAATGTTTATTTCAGGTAATGGAATAATTTTTTTCTTATATCAGATACTCAAGTATTTAAAAAATAAAATTCAGTTATGTATCCATCGTTGTTTCGATTCAAGTCATTGAGACTTTTACCTTACATATTTTTGTCTATGATATAATAACGATGTTAGGGAATATACGTGTGTTGCTATGTGAAATATAATAAAACGTTAGTTAAATGAAAAGGAAACCTTTTATCTAAAAGCTTTTTTTTTATTATTATTTTTATAAGAAAGTGCCAACTTATACACTAATAATAGCTTCTGATATACAATGACCTTACATTATATTCTACCCCATCCTAGCTAGTTTCTCTTAACCTGTCTCGGAAGAGAACAATTTATATCCTACCTTTCTCCCTTCCCCTTTTCACCTAAGCATCGACCTTGGAATCTGGCCAACCGAGAATGAATGAACCGATGTACCTTCGTTTCAGTGAAAATTAAGTGTAACTCAAGCAAAGGGATACGTTAAAAAAAAAAAGGAAGGATGGGAAGATATATACAGGAATCCCTCGTTTAACACGGTACTTGTAAACCACGTTATCGATATTACACTGTAGAAAAATGGAGATTATTATAACACGGATTTCAAATGATTGGAATCTCACTTTTCGTTCAACGAGGGAAATTTTCAATTGGATTTTTCTTTTTTTTATTATTCAAAATTATTTCTCTATTCAATTTGAATAAATGAATATTTTGAATAATATAATAAATTAATTTTCTACTTTTTGTTGTTGTATTCAAGTTGCATCGAATTATTATTATTTATATTATTTAAATATTTTATAACATGAAAGTAGAACGATCGAGATGTATATTTACTCGTAGGAGTAAATTTGAATGAACATAATATTACGAGACAGGAATATAATATGGAAATACTAATACAATGACGTTCTGTAATAATACGTGAAACGTAATGGATGAACAACGACAATGTTTTGCGTATCGTCAATATCTACTCGATCTGATTTAGTTTGGGAAAAGCAATGGATTTGAAATGGCGAATCGAAACAGACACCCACATCCGATAATTAACTGAATAAGCATATCACCAAACTTATTATCATTCCTACCTTATAATATTTTCATTGTATATTATCCTTTCATTGTATATTATCCATTCATTGATTTATTATTTTCCCTGGAAATCAAATTATTTTTCTTTACAAAGAAAAACAGCAATGGAAATTTTGTTAGCACGTTAACGCAAATCATTTAAAGAATTTTATTTCAAATAGGACACGTGTATTTTATCGTCGAAATCAATTCGTTTAATTGATTTTAAATCATGATTATAACATAGTCGTCAACAATAAAATCATGCTTTTAATATTAATTTCATTATTTGCTATTTAAACCAATTTTACGCGTAATACCTGTTTCAAAGTAAACATATATTTCTATCAAAAGATAATGAATTTTTTATGAGTAAATCGTGTACGTTTAATAAAATCTAAATTTATTATCTTGAATGATATTATTTTCAAGTGTGAGTGACGTACGTGTATATCGATTTTTAAAATATGATTTTTAAATAAATTTTTATCACAATTAATAACTCCTGATTACTTATAATTGTATTTTATTCCCTGTATTAATTATCCTACAAAATAAAAATAAAATAATTAAAAAAAGTGCTAATAAAATAGAATATTGGGTTGGTGAAAAACAAATGTCAGATTATTGGTCACAATTAAATGGGAAAATCTGACATAATTTTGCCACCAAGCCAATATAATTAGAAATGAGACATACGTCTGGTGAGATTGTATTTTTTCATCACTTTTAAAAAGTATTATAAAAGAGGATGGTTGTAGAACGTTAAATGGAGGCTCGTTGTACGAAACGGTTGTGGTTAAACCGCATTCGTTGAAAACTCGGATTCCGAGGGCGTCGTTAAACAATGCGTCACCCCAACGACGCAACTCTCCTGTAAAATAGTTTCACCTATGGTTTTCGCTGCCTTTTTCGTACCTAACGTTTTATTTAGCTCCTCTTCACTAAGGTAAAGTCACTTCACGTTCCAACCGTATACACCACACCCTTTTTCTAAGTTCTTTCATTCTGAATTGTGTTTTTGTTTTTTTTCGGTTTTTTCAAAACTTCTAAACAAGTCTTTGAAATATTTATAAATGTGAAACGTTTATTTTATTTTATTTTACTTGATAAACCCATAATTAAAAAAAAGAAAATGCAATTATATGATTTATTGATATAATAAAATATAAAAATAATAACAAACCTTAAAGATTATATTTCTTATAGGGGAAATTAATTGAAAGAAAATATCTTAATGATGATTATATAGATTTACATGTAAGAATTAACATCTTATATTTAAAATGAATTACTTATTGCATTCAGATAAATTAAGAAATATTTTATTAATGACTAATAAAGTCTATTAAGATTATCCTACAAAAGATAAGCACTTATTAAGACTGTTATTCAACAAAACAAAATAAAAAAAATTATAATACCTAAATATCATAACTGTACTCTCCACAAAATCGAGATGTGATTTGAGGGAAAGGAGAGAGTAGAAATTTTGTTTTATTTTATTCGCAATCCACCGGTTTAACAAAACGTGTTCGCGACAAGTCAATCGGCAATTCACCAGGAGGTGGATTTTGTTCAAATGGAAAAGAGGCTGAGGCAAAACAAATTGGAAAAAAAAAACAGAAAAAAACAAAAAATAGGAGGAATACGTTTCGAAACGCAAAATTGACTTTAACTTTTCGAAACGGCCGTTGTCAGAAGTGGATTTTTTTTTTTTTACTGGTTGTTGTTTTCGATAGTTCGATATTAAAACTCGTTCATTACGCCAAATGGAAATGGTCAAAAGAAAATGATGCGATGTGTGTGTAATGGTTTGACAAATTAATAACCGAATCAGATATAAAAACAACGATTTAATTTCCTTTTTTTTTTTTGTTTTACTTTTATCCGTTATATCGAGAATCGAAAATGGGATTTTTATAAATGTTGAAATGAAAATAAATAAATGAATAAATAAAAAAAAGAAGTAAGAATGAAGAATGTTTTAGTTTGTTACTTTTGCAACATTTTTTGTTTTGAAGGAAGAACTTAACTTAAAAACTTACGAATTTATAAGAAAGATTCTTACTCGTCGTAGTTGTCAGGATCACTTCGTCCTTTTGATAACAAAATTCCTTCTGTAATATAAAAAAAAAGAAAAAGTTGAACAAAAATTCAAAATACGAATGAACGACGATGAAAACTAAAATCATTGCCATTTACGAATATAATTTAATTAACACGTGTACGTATATATTTAGTTATAATTATTATTATTTTTCTATTCATTATAATCTTTTATTATTAAATCATATTTTTAATACTTAATATCATTCATGTAAATTATATTATGAATATTATTTAGAGAGAATAGCATTGATTCGTTAAATTTATTGTTCATTTTTATACATCAATTGTTTATCCATTCGATAAATTTAATCTTACGTAACTAATTAATATTATTAATATTCTGTGTAATATATGGAATGGTATTAGATTATTATAAATAACAGATTAAACCGATACACTTCTTTTCATTGATAAAATTTGTTAGATACAAATCAAACATGAATACGAAAACTTTCGACGATTATTTTCCTAATATATTATTAATAATTGATATAAATATATTTTTTTTTCAATAAAAGTACACTTCACCGTATGTCAACATTGTATTTCAAAGCACTTAATTTTATTTTCTCTGGGAAAATTCAAAAAGTCATCTTACTTTTTGATCAGATCTCGTACGAATATGGAAGAATATACTCTAGAAAATGTATAATAATATTTTATCACCGATATTGAAACACGATAAGACAAATAAAAGATAACTTCAACATTATTCAACGTTAGTTTAAAAAAATCTCTCATCCATCTTACTGAATAAAAAAATAAAACTAGATCTAAAAAGGAAAGTCACTAACGGGGAAAATCGTTAAACGAGATAAGAAAACCGTACCAGTGTATCACCGCATCGGCAATCTTACTTGAACTACAGAACCCTTGGCAATAAAAGCGGAACACACGATAGCAGCACCTTTCTCAAAAGCCACAAACGAAGAAATATATCTACTTTCTTTCTATCTCTATTTCCCTCTCTTTCTATTTCCCTTCTTCTCGTTTGCTTTCGTACTTATGCGAATAGGTGGTCGTAAAGCAAGAGCTAGTAGAACTTTTATTGGGAATACGTTAGCGTCGATACATATTCGATTTTAGACGAACCGATAGCAGAGTAGTAGAGTGGTAGTGGTGGTGGTAGTGGAAGGGAAGATAGAGGTAGGGTGGATATAAGGATGAAGGGGTTTGAAGAAGGGATGTTTGAAGGGGGTCGTGGTAACAGAACGAGCGTGCTTACAAATACCTTTCTTCCCGTTTTGAATTTCAATGCCGTCAAAGCCACTATGACGACGATGACGACTACGACTACGACGACATCGTCAAACCTATCGATCTATTGATCGATCTATATCGATCAATGATCAATCCTATGATAGCTATCTCCATTTTTCCTAGCTATAAGAATATAAAATAGAACGGGAGAACTAAAAATACACGCCTTAGTCGTCTTCTTCTTCTTCTTCTTCTTCTTCTTCTTTTTTTTTTGGCATCAGTCTCGAAAAAAAAGGGGATACGACTAACTTGAAAAATTCAACAAACTCGATCGATTTTTCTTTCCATATTATTTCTATTTTATTTGATTATATTACTTGATCCATAGAAAAGACATCAACGTGCTAGAAAGCTCCAGATAAATCTATGAAAGTGTGTTCAATTTTTTCTGGGTTAAAATAAGAATAAGATTAAGTTTTATTTATTTTTTTTGTCGAAAAGTTATCGTTCTTTGGTCAGTCGATGTCTTTTTAAAAGAAATTATATTCGTAAACGAAACATTTTAAAATAATGGGACATATAGAGTTTAAAAATAAGAGGATACAAAGATCTTTCGGGGATAATTTTTAACACGTTTAGAATATGATTGATTTATTAAAATATTTCTATATCACAAACGAATAAATAGTATTTCTTATGTTGTAATATTACACGCATCGTATCAAGAGCATCTACTCTTTCCTGCCACAATTTTCAATCATTCGAGAAATTTTCTATAGAATCCTCGCAATCCAACCAGCGAATAGTTGAAAAGGCGAGAACGACTGTACGATGAAAATGAGCATCGATCCTATTCCTCTTTACTCGTGTTCCTAGACCGCGCGTTTATACCCACCACCGGTGGGTTGAGAATGAGAGAGAGAGAGAGAGAGAGAGAGAGAGAGAGAGAGAGGAAAAGAGAGGAGGGGGATTGCAGTGCATTTCACAGAATCGACGAGGTAGCCTCGAATGCGTGAAAATGGCGTTATTCTGATCTTATCGGATCGGTCCGCTTGATTTATGATCGAGTCCTGAAAGAGTTAATGGAGGCAAAATAGCGTAGAGACCACCATGAATCGTTTCATATCGAAACGTGTACTATCGATGTTCTCCCCGTTGATGGTGGACGTCGTCTGGTATCCTACACTCCCCATTCCTTTTTCCTCCACTCCCCCATACTCTCCCATACTCCCCCATACTCTCATTTTCCTATTTTCTCTTTTACCCTTTCCCTTTCTCTTTCTGTTTTCTTCTTTCTCTTTTTCTCTATTTCACTCTACCACCTCGTTGGAACATAATTTATGATCGAGATATAACTGTTAATCATTAACCGATCGGAGAAATCCCAAAACGATTTATCGCACTTCGTTTTGAGAAGCAGGGAGGAGGAAAAAAAAATCAAGAAAGAATAAAAAAACTACGAGTTTATCCAGAGGCTTGACATTTTTCAGAAAGTTAAATAGCGAAAAGTTGTAGAGGAAGAAGTATTAACTATAGTGTGTAGTTTTGTGTAGTGATAGTAGTAATAGAAATAGTAGTAGTAGTAGTGAGTAAGTAAATAAGTAGCAATAGGAGCAGAAACGGCAAGAGAAGTTAAATTTATCCATCTTTTTTATGACAATATGCGTGTATGTGTGTATGAGTGTGTGTTTGTAGATATCGAACGCTTGTATAATATTTATTTTATATCCGATGAAAAATATCGTAGAAATATATACATGTGTACAAAGTTAGAGATATATAGAACCGATGTTATATGAAATTTCTATAACAAACATTAACAAACTGTACTATTAAATATAACAATATTACAAATGTTTTTCCTTACGATATTTTTACTCATACCAATTCGTTTTCTCGTACAAACCATAGAAAAATATTTAATTTATAAAAATACCTATAATACGAGTATTTCATTGTTTAATAATTAATGAGAAAATTCGTGAGCATTGCAACAACAACATCTCATTAAATATTTCTAATCAGCATTCAGTATATGTTGTAAGAAGATGATGAAAATGAATTAATTTCTAATAAATAATTTATGTTTCAATGACCTGTTGTATTATCTACTATTAGATAAGCTTGGTTTAATAAATAAATACTTGTAGTATCTAAACAATATTATTTCTTATATTTGGATTAAAAAAAAACAGCAGTAAAAGGAATTTGATCAAATCATCATTTTGAACATTATACCCTCTAACGTTATACATGAAAAACCAATAAGTATAATTCTACTATATCAGCGTAGAGTTTATTTAAAATAATATCCTTATATTCTCGGTTATATATCCTATATAACCTTTATACATACATTAATCCATGAAATATACATACTTTATACATACTTTTATCCTACAAGAAAAATAAAATATCCTCTCCCAGTGTTGATCTTACCCACAGTTGCTCTTTTTCCAAGTTTTCCTCGTTAAAGTCGTACGCTTGGCGTCTTTGTTACCCAGAATAAGGCTCATAACAAGTAACCCGTTTGCTTCTTGTTACAGCTATACCGGCACACATACCTGGCCCACTACAGGATCGTGAATCTAAGGACTTTGTAAGTAAACGAGCAATGCCTCTAGGGCATTTACGATAATCATATCTCAGACTTATTCATGTGGCCGAGTTTGGATTTGCATTTTAATCTCACATTCTCCTAACGTTCCTCTCCCTCGTAAGCTACAACGAAATGAAAAAAGGATAGAGAAAGAGAGGGTTAGGTGAAAAAGGAGGGTTAGAAAGAGATCAAGATAAAAGAGAAGAGTTAAAAGAGATAGGAAGCCTAAGGCGTACTCCCTACCATTACCACCCATCCACCCATACCCATCCACCAACCCAACACCACCGTTGCTTGAGAAAAGCCTGTAGCGTAGAAATTACAAACTACGTGAAAATTTAATCCTGGCGTCGTCTTACCGTCACCCCTTCTCTTCCCCCATCTCACCCCTTTTCCGTTACCGCATTAGAAGAAAAAGAAAGAGAGAGAAAGAGAGTATGAGAAAGTAGTTTCCTTCGCGGATTTGAATGTTAAGAGGAAGGTAGGATATAACTCGTGAAAAAGAACACTTTCTTTAGGATTTTTTTTTAGGAATATGGATAAAGTAAATCTATTCAAATGTTTTGCATGTTACAAAGCATCAATCGAACAACGTTCTGTAATTTTTGTATAAAAAAATATCAAGAAATAAACCGGTGACAAAAGATTTGCGAAGATGCTTTTTAAAAAAAAATGATTTGCGAAACTCTGAAAAAGTGGAGAATAGAGAAGAGTTAAAAAATTTATAACTTTGATAGTTTTGCTCCGATTGTTTTGAAATTTTGACACAACATTCTTGAAATGTTTAACTATAAGAAAATGTTAAAGAAATTGATTTTTTGTTAAATGTAACATGTAAAGCATTTATTCTCTTTCTCACTTAGAAATATTCGAGAAAGGTTAAAGAAAGTAATGGAGAGAGGAGGTCAAAGACAGTTGGAAGATTCGAAAATGAAATTACTTACTACGAAAGAAAGAAAGAAAGAAAGAGAGAGAGAAAGAGAGAGAGACAGATGGGAGAAAGGGTGGAAGAAAACGGAACGAATTTGCAGTGTAATAGACGAAGTAGATTTTTTAATGGGTTTAATTTCTCTCTAAGGGGACGAGAACGTGGTTTGGTTGGAAAGGGCTGAAAAGGGCTGGAAAATGTGAGAAAATATAAAGAGAGAGAGAAAGAGAAAGTAGAAGCCGCGGGAAAGTTAAATTCTCGAAGGTCTCGCAGTGTTACATTGTCGGTTCATTCGTTGAAAACTTTTCTTCGAGCATACCAACTTAAATTCACTATCCCCTTATTCTTATTCTTTTATTTTTATTTCTTGATTTTCATTCTTTTAAAGTACGATTAAACCACTCTAACTTCTGATATGTTTACTATCTCTTTTTCCAAATACATTGCAATGATGTTTTATAAATGATGAAAAATACAAAGTTGTAAAGTACATTAACACTTAACAAATATAGTATACTAATGTATTTATTATTTAATCTAATATTTTTTATACAAACACAAGAAAACATTTATATTAATCATTGGTCCCTCAATCAAATACTGGTTTCATAGTTTATCAAAAATCAATCGTTCTATGACCATTTTAAAACAACTTTGACAGCAGCTGATGAAAATCGCTACAAAACAGGGATAATTAAAGGTACTGGTAACTTGTAAACTAATTATCAAAATGTTAGGAAATTTTGACACGTATCGTTTGAAGGTTGGTTCTATTCAGAAATCATATGAATCTGTCAATGGTATTGCCATGTATTTGTCAAGCTAGGAACTTATTGAATGACCTGTTAAGAGTCTCACTATCGTATCCGATATTGAAAATGTTTCTTTAAAAATGTAATCATAGATAAACTACTAAGTGTTCTAAGCTTCTCGACAAATTGTTAAAGTCGTGGATTGAAAAAAGAAGAAGAGGAATATAAAAGAAACGTGGAAGGAATTTTAATAAAATGTACGAGCAACAACTGTCGATAATATTTAGTCTCAACTATCTTTCTCTCTTTTTCTTTCAAAGGTACTTAGAAAGGTAAATATAGTACGTATAAAGGTAGCTTTTGTCAGGAACCGAAAGTACCAACGACTTTTCCTCTCGTACTTTCCTACACCTGCACCTACCATAAAGGAACCCCACGTAACGGGGAACGTAAACTCTAAAACTTTTAAAAATCGCGTTATTTACATTATGTTTTTAATACTTACGCGAGCATAGTTCTCTTCTTTCTCTCTCTCTCTCTCTGTTTTTCTTTCTTTTGTAAAAACTTTGACTTTACTGTAGCCTTTTGTTAACCTTTTTCTATTTTTTTTTTGTTTTGTTCTTTACGGTACACGCAAACATACTACTTACTAGATAGCGAGAAACGTTATTATCACTGTAAGAAATAAAATAGTCGTGGTTAAAGGTTTAAATTCCAACGATCAACTGTGAACTACAAATTTAATTTGCTAAATGTTGGTTGTATTTTTTTGTTATTTTTATTTAACTATTCAATAGATCGAATTGAGAATGATTAATAAGATATTATTGATAATTAATCAAGATTAAAAATTAAAATTGAAATCAAATTGATTATTTAGAAGAACGAAAATAATATGACAAGCAAAGTATTCATTTATATTCGGTGAGAAAAATAATTTGCTAATAGTTTCATAAAGTAAAACACTTGTTTACGTCAATTAATAATCCTCGTTAAGTGACAAGTAATTAGAGTACACCGTAATGATGTTAAAATCGTGGTAAACACATATCTCTCTTTCTCTATTTTACGAATTCGAAGTAAAATCTCTACGAACACCTGCTCACACTTATCCAATTTCTTCACTTTGGTTTACGGAGTTAATCAATTTGTAATAATAAATAATAATAATATTTATTATATTCTAAATTCAACATCTATAAAATTATTATCGTTGTAGATAAAAAGTATTAGAAAGATGATACTAAAAATGATAGTAGGAAAAGAGATATGAATCTAAAGTTTATCTCAAGTAGCTGTTTTCACTATAGATACATAGATAAATAAATATATAGATAGATATATAGAAAACACGAGTTGCTATTGTCGTCATCGTGTCTACGAATTTCATCTTTGTGTCATATAATAGCATACGACGAACAGAGAGAAAGAGAGAAAGAGAGAGAGAGAGAGAGAGAGAAACTTGTATGCACGTAGAACAAAGAAGTCATAAGTTCCTACACTTATATATTTCTCGTAGAAAACTGGTGGTAAAAGAGGGAAGTTACTCCTCTCCCATAAACTCGGTTTGTACGTCGCATGAATACCGTAGACTTTATTTATAGCTTTTCAAGAAGAAGTTTTGCCTTTGAGCTAGACGAGAAGTAGTAATAATATCTACGACACCGTAGTCAAACTACAATACATACCGGATACGGACTAGTACGAGCAGCAATACCCCTTCCTTCTCCCAACCCAAAGATCCACCTCTCTTTACACACCGATAAATTATTATCTAACATTTTTTTTTTTATTAAACTTACTCGTAAGAATTGTATATATTCTATGAACAAACAATCTTGGGTGATAAATTTAAGATGAAAATAATCAAATCTATCTGGAAGATAAAAAAGAAATAATTTAATTCGTGTTAATATTTTAAGATTGATTTTTATTTGACCAGTTGTATGTTTTCTCGTTATTAAAATTATGCAATTTTTTGATTGGAATGTTTTTGTAAAAGAAAAATATTTGTTCACTTTATCGAAACTCGGTTAGAAATATTCACATCTCATAAAACAATTTATCGTTTCGTGGTAAATGAATAACCATACGTGTTATTCATGAAAATCTGACAACGACGATGACGTGTTCTACGAAAGGTGACAAAAATATTTCTATAAAGTGGACAATATTTCTCGGTGATTCCCATTAGTTTGAAATAAATCTTTGAAAAATTTCAAGAGAAGAGAGAGAAAGACCACGACGTAGGTGAAAAACTCGCCTTTCTGGAAACCTAATACAGGATGTAGAACATAGTCCGAATTGGCGTTGGTTCGTTCGAAAAATTCATTTGAACTTTTCACAACTCGTGATAAAATGTTTTCAAAACTTGATAGAACGAACGTGACTTTAGTGAAAATCGTCTTTTTCTTTCCAATCAAAATCCATCTCATTGAAAGGAATGAATATAAAAAAAAGAAAAAAATACAAAGCTATATTTTATTTTATAAATTTTAATATATAAAATAAATAATTCATAATAAAAAAAACAAATAAATTCACAAAGGACTCGCAAAAGGTTTATGAACACGCAGCTGCAACTATCATACTTCCCTTTTTTCCATAAACGTTTTAAAACCAGTCTACGAAAAGACGCTTTGTTTTATACTCGAATAAGAGTTATTCGCATAACAGAAAGTACGAGTCTTTTCTTAAAAGCTTGCTCACCATCCGTGACAACAACCATAGAATACATTTTCTCCAATGGAAGTAAGATGTAACTTTTTCCGGTTATTTCCTTCAAGTAATCTATAGTAAATCGATTCGAAAATAAATTACTAAAATATTGGATTGTTGAATTAAAAAAAAAGTCACATCTTTCGCAATAATTCAATGAGGAAAATTGTCTTTTTTTTATTAACCATTGTCTCGAAAGTTTTTCAAAAAATACTTTTAAAATTATTTAACAAAATCGTATGAACTTCAAAAATAAATTCTCATCAAAGAAAGATATAGGAGACTAAAAAAAGAAAATTAGAAACATGGTGTTTAAAATAAGTGTGGACGATTATTTAAACAATACTTTAAGCTTTTCAAAGATATAACAAATTTTATGACACACTTTTGGCATCAATTTCGTAACCGGGGTGGGTGATGGGAAGTGTAGGCAGAGTGAGGAGAAGGGTGGTGCAGTAGTATGACTCAAAGATAACGGTCTACGCAATTAAAGCGTCGTTACTCCGTGTGCAGTAAAACGTGGCCGGTCGAAATTTTGAGAATGTCGTGCTGGAATGCAATTTCATGGGAGTCGCGCCAACGGGATATGGCGACGACGTTGACTGTAGAGTTAAACTCATCCCCAATCCCTTCCACTCTTCAAATCCTATCCCCCATCATCCATCCACCCACACACCCACACCCACACCCACACCCACACCTACAACCAACCACCCCCGTGTCCGACACAAACTTCGTTAAGAATAGAAACGTGTAACGACTCTATGAAATAACAACGTAATCACGACTCTCCCTCCACCCTCCCATAAAGAGTAAACATTCAAAAAGAAAAAAAATATTCTTCGTGTTCTTTCACATTTTTTTTTGCTTTAATTCTTACTTTTTTCACAGAGCGGAAACTTCATTGGTGGCGGCGAACGATTCGGTGTCGTTGCAACTTGTGACCTGGGCACCACGCGGAAACGCTTTGATCTATGTTCATCAGAATAATATCTTCTACCGACCGGAAGCTGAGATTCCAATTGATTATCAAATTACTGATAGCGGTATTTTCGGTACCATCTACAATGGTGTACCCGACTGGGTTTACGAGGGTGAGTTCAAACGATTCTTTTTCTCTTTCCTTTTTTTCATTTCTATTCATTTATTTTATCAATCTATAAATATTTGATTTTATAGAATATACGTTCTATAACTTAATAATAATAAAAATAATAATTTAATAATAATAGGGTAAGAATGAAGAACTAACGTCATACGTTTGTCAATGATTTCATTTTTTATCTTATAAATTTATAGAGATAAGAGATGATTGATTTGTAAAATTAGTATTTTAACGTTCGTTAACCTAAGTAATCTATTATACTTGTTAGTGATCTTGCGAGGCGTTACGAATAGAATTACACGATTTTCCCATGAGACACCATTGTATTACGATACCTATCTCTTATTCCAACCTTTTCTCTCTCTTCTCTCTCTTCTCTCTCTTTCTTTTTCTCTCTTCTATATCATCCTCTTTATCATGGGACCTTCTGTCTCTTGTGATATTTCAAACGTCTATTTACTATCGGATTTTATTCCTGTTAAAAATGAATGGTAGTAAGATTAAAATGATACTCTGTACCTTTTGAAACACCGATTGAAAAAATAATAACTACGAGTATATAAATGCATTTAAACGCGAACAGAGAGAGAAAGAGAGAAATAGAAAGATAGAAAGATAAAAAGATAAAAAGAATTATTTAAAAAAATTGTATTATTATTTTATTTATTCCATAGTATAAAAGGGAGGAGGAAAAGAGCATTAGACAGATTGAATATTTAAAAACTGCAAATCTCTGACAACTCGTATAAATTTCTTCCATATTTTTTTTAATATCTCTAATGTGTCCGAAATTACTTAACCGATATACTACTCTACGTGTATGTGTGTGTGTAATATTTAGTATATATATTACAGAAGGGAAAGGGAAGAATTCAATATAGAATTCTTTTTAGTTTTTTCGTTGTACTTCTTTCTTCGTTCTCTTACGTTAGCCCTTTGATTTATCAAAGAATATTTTTCTTCGGTTTTTTCTTTGCTCCACTTTCTCTTGTCTTTTTGTTATTGTTGTTGTTGTTGTTTAGTCAACACCAAGGATTTTTACACTAAAGTATATTCCTATTTTACATTGGAACAATAACCTATGGGTATACTTTGCACAGAACAGGTAACAACATAGTATGCCATCGAGGGTAATACACATAGCTCTGATGTTCGGAGAAAACATTGGCCGCGTTTGCATATTTCCGGAGCTTTCATCAGCTATGCTCTTTCTAACTTCCCTCCTACACCTCCCACATCTCCTACCTCCTATCCCCTGACCGTCCTCTTTCTCCTCTTCCTCCTCTTCCTACCATGGCACACAAACCCTCCCATTTGGTTCCTATCAACGACAACGTTCCACATTTCTTTGCTTTTTTGCTTAGCCCGAACGAATGAAGCGTAAAAATTCATCAGGGAATTTTGTTTTTGTCAAAAGAAAAAAATACGAGCATGGTAGGGGAAGAGAGAGAAGAAAAACTAAACAAAACCAATGAAAGTATGAAATATTTTTGTACGTTTTATATCGGAGTTGGAGAATATATTTTTTTTTGAAATCCAAGATTCGTGAATAAAATAATTGTTATTTTAGATAATTCATTTAAAAAGTTTGTTCCTTGAATGATTTCGAAAGAGATATGATAAACATTTGATTAAAAAATCAACCCGAATAGTTTACCTTTCCTTTTTCTTCTATTTTGTTGTTTTTTATGTCTTTACAAATTGATATAAGAAAAACCGATAACTCGTAAATAAGCTCCTAGCGTTAACGTTAAACGAGAGTATAGAAATAACGCTTTCTAAAGGAAACTAGTAATAGCGTAGGACAAAGGAAGGAAACATCGTTAAAATTACTTTGTGAGAATCATGTTATATTCGTCAACATGGTAGAAAAATGATAATACAGGCAAAGTAGATGAAGAAAATTGTGGAACAAAAGTTAGATAGACGATAGTGAAAACGAAAAAATGAAGAAGAGAAAAAAAGAGAGAGAGAAGATGATAGACAAAGGATAATTCGACGAGGTCGAAGAATGAAAAAATAAAAATAAAAAGAAACTTCTTAATACGTGTCTCGTGGAAGATAAAATCAACAAGACTGGAAAGAAAAACCTCTAACCGTATTTTCATCGGATCAAAATCCACCTTTTTTTTCTTTTCTTTAGGAAAATGTGAATTAGCGTGAAATAAAAATAAGAAGAACCGTACTTCGAAGAAAAGTATAATTAAAAATAAAAATACAAATAAAAATGGGAAGAATTGATAAAAGAAAAAATATCAAATAAAAAAAGGTTCGATTAAGCAACTTTTCAACAAGAAGAAAAAAGAAAAAAACAACCAAGTGTCGAGATATAAAAGAGCATAAGAATAAATTTTAGTAGAAGCGTAAAAGCCAAAGGAATAAACAGGAAAAGAACAAAAAAATTACGAAAGAAAAGTATGGGAAATGAGATGGTGGTAGTGGTGGTATTTTACCGGTGTACTCGGTATTTTGGGGGAAGTAAAAGTTCATTCGGATGTCTTTAGGATTTCTAAGAAATAAAAAAGTAGATGAAAAAGAACAGGAGACTAGGGAAGAAGAACGAGAAACCTATTTCCTCGATATACTTAAGTCTAACAGTGACAAATTAACGGCCAACTCGAACGGATGTTTTCTTCTGTGAGAGAATTTCGAGGACGAAAAAGGAGGAATGATGGGAAACAAAGAAAAAAAAGTCTTACTGGAAAAAAAAAGAATGAACAAACAAACAAACAAATAATTTATATGCATCATTCCAAATATATCAACTCTCTCTGGTATCAAAAGTAAAATAAAAACGATTAGGTTTTTTTTATAAATTTCCACTTATCAACCTAACGTTCTTTATGTCAATGTATTCCCTGTCAACTAAACTGCACCAAAAATGATTTACAATTCTACCCAAGAATCAATTACAACATTCCAACCTTTTCCTAATGAAAATTAAACAACGAATTAATAACGAAAACAAGAATTTAAGTTCGTAAACTAAATTTCAATGAAAAAAAAAAAAAAGAAAATATTCCAAAGTATTCTCTGTTATCTTTCAATCTTTCTCTCTGTTTCTTAATCTCTCCTTGCAGAGAAGTACGCGTTTAATGACAAGACCATGAGAGGTAAGATTATAAAAAGTAAGATCTCTTGCATTGTGTGTTCTACGTAAAAATGATATTATATTAAAAAAAAAAAAAATAGGTGTTTAAGAATAATTATTCCAGTTCTTAAAGAAAGCAACGAAGCTTTCTAATCTGAATTGTTCATCTAAAGCGGAGTCGCCTAGTATCCTTATTCTCGTTTTACGTATTCAGAAAAGGATATCGGGTAACTCGCGAGCTTGGAAAGAGGGTGGTCCAGCAGCAGCAGCAGCAGCAGGGTGAGGAAGAGAAGGAGAAGGGGTAGAAGAGGGAGGAAGTAGCTGCCTTCAAACGAGGGTTTTACTATGCACGAGCAAACTCACTCGTATCGCACTCTCTCTCTCTCTTTCTCTTTCTCTTTCTCTTTTTTTCTTTTATTCTTTTTCCATTCCTTTATCTCCTTTTCTTCCTCTATCTCTCTTCTTCATTCCGTGAAACTCGTGCTCGGAAAAAAAACCACGGGAAAACGGTCGACTGACGTATTTTAAAAGAAAATAATAAGAGAGAAAGAGATGGAAAATAGCGAGGAAAAGGCCTCGTGATAGTTCCTACGAAATATTTTCTAGCATAGATTAATATATAAGTGAGGAGACACACTAGAAACAAGCTGGTGAAAAATAATAAGATTGATAATTCTTCTATTACTAATTCTTTTTTTTTATCTCTTGTTAGTATTCATTTATTAAAACTCGCATTAAATTCTTCAACGATTAAGCAACAAGTAATCAATGAGAAACATTAATTAATAATCATTAAAGATCATATTTCATTTGAAACATCTCATTGATAACCAATCATTTTCTTCTCATTTTACATTGAAGTATAATCAGAAATAACAGAACAAACTTTATATTATCTCGATTTCATAACATTTATCTTTATCTTAATTGGTTTTCTTCTACTTGTAATAACTGATTAACCTCCGATCTCATTTTTACCCACCTTATAATAATAATAATTATAATTATTATCAACTTTTTAAACAATCATTTATTATTAATCGTATTACTTGGTATTAGAAAAGTTCGTGAATCGATGAAAATAATAATAAAAAACTAACTTCATATCTCGATTTGAAAGATCAGAAGAACCTTTTCTTATTTGATTTTCCTCAACTTCACGGATCCCGTATCTTCCTTAACTTATTTTCTACGATCTATGGAATAAGAAACGAAAATATCCTTCTTTCTCTCTCTTTCTCTTTCTTTTTGTCTTTCTGTCTGGAAGGTAGGTAACTTGAGAATTCTTGAGATACGTGTAACGATACCGACTTAACGAAAGGGGATCTTCTGATGTATTTCCTCTCGATAACGTTAGGTGCAATCTTTGTGAACGTTATTTCGTCAGAGAAGTTCCTAGTGCATTAACATGAACGCCAATCGGTAATTCAAACTCGGTTTAAAGTTCCTTAAAGGGAATCACGATCCACTTCGGTGGCTGCTGTTACTTCTTCTCTTCTTGTTACTACCTCTTCTACTACTACCAATACTTATTACTTCTTCTTCTTCTTCTTCTTCTTCTTCTTCTTGTTATATACTTGCAGTACAAGTCCGAAATAGAGAAAAAGAAAGAGAGATGAACGTATTTTCGGTTCCTGGATGCAATACGGGCAGGCACTTTGCACGATGAGAAATGTCCAAGCGGTTCAACGGGCCGAGCATAACGATAACACGAAACGCGACGAGAAACTAAAAACTTTTCTGCCTGTGCTACGGATTCACCATAGTAATTCAAAAATAAAAATAAATAAAATAAATAAAATAAAATAAAAAAAGAGAGGGATGGTAAAAAAAGTACTTTTTCTATTTCGTTTTGTTATACATGCCACGTAACGTCGTCCTTCAGTGTAATGGAAAAAAAGTGGACTAGTCGATTATCTCGACCATCATCTAGTTGTGAACGCAAACCACACAAAAAAGAAAATTAAGCTCTACTACTACTACTCGTTGAAAAGAAATGGATTTTTGAAACGATAAATGGGAATGGGAGAAGTTGACAGATGTCTGTTGTATTAGAAAAAAAATTGGAAATACCAAAAAAGTATACGAAAGAAATAATTTGTCATCTCGAGTGAGATAAATGTGTTATCTGAATATGTGTATGAACTAATTACCAAAGATATATAAACAAAAATATTGTAATTACGTTATCGTATTATTTGATATTGATAATCATAAAAAAATTGTTTATATTTAATGATTTTTTCTAGTTTAATTATTAAAAGGAAATTTATATTCATACCAATATGATTAAACTAATATTACTACATTACACAATAAAATATTTCATCGATGATGCCTTGCAAATTCCGAATCTTGCTTCTTATTTAATCAGCCAAAGATGTTAGTCGATACTTGACAGGTTGACAGGTGCCAGTTGGAAAGGTGCCGTGTTCAGAATTTCATCGAACCACCACCACCACCACCGGGAATCGAATGTCACCATTGTGCTGTCGTCTCGAGCGAATACTTCGACGTTGCATTTCAGTAGATTTTATTTTTCAGAATTTTTCAAGAATTTTCTACGTATTTCCACTAGTTACATATATGTTTCCCTTAGAATATTTTACGTAACTGCCAAAATATTTTTAATATTTAACACGATACATAAGAAAATCTATCGAGATCATTTTTTCAAGTAAGATCATCGTCAGTGTTTGAAAATATTTTTCATAGATAGAATGACAGACAATAGCAAATATATATGCATTTAATAAAACAAATAAAATTAATTATTTTTATTTTATTTCACGAGATTTAAACCCATTAATATGGAAAAGAAATTGATCGAAAGAATATGTTAGGTGTACAAATTAGTTTCTGCTGTTCTTATCAAAAAATAAGACATTTAATGACTTCAAATCCTGTTGAATACCAGAAGTTACGTTATTTATATTATATTATAATAAAATATTAAATTAGTATTTTACTTTGAATCAATTTTCATCTATAAAGAAATTATCTTCAATGTATGTTATAATCTTTAATCCTTTTTAATATCTTGAACTTCTTATAATTGTATTTTCTTTTTTAAATTAAATCGGTTTAAATCTTGTAGAATAAAAATAAATTCAAATAAATATAGAATATTCAAATATAGAATTTACATTAATTTCTTGAAAAAAAGATTTATTAAATTTGACAATTGCAAGATAAGAAATGAATGATCCAAGAATGAATACAACTATTAAAACCCAGTAAAAAAAGTTTATAAATTAATATTGCAATAAGAGATATTATGAAAATATATCTAACATAGAAATAATCTCGTAATACAATCATTTTACACAGTTACACGTTAGATGATAATAGACAATGATCTCCTAATTATGCAACTAGCATATATACAGAATTACCATGTATATACATTTAAGCATAGGAATATACTAACACACATAGACAAGTTATATCGTTCCGCTATTAATCATGATTAAACGATCCGAAGTACTATTATTCTCTACGAAATCCTTTGATGATAGGACTAACGATAGTTTCGATGACGATGATGCATTGCAATTAATTTGGATTTTAGCTCCCAATTTTCCTATCAACCATTCACGTATGAACTATTTTCAAGAAAATTAGTTAAACTTAGTGTAAACTTCAAAGATTGATCTGTAAAACAATTTACATTTATGGTCTTATACTTCACACACACAAACAAACACACACAAACAAGCACACACACACACTACGAATAAGTTTCACGAATTATCTCATTTAGTTCGAAACTTTTACTCGTTCAATTATACGATCAATTAATTTTTAGATTAAATTTATTATTTTCTAATTATAATAAAAATAAAAATATATATTAGTTAGTAAAATAACGAAATAAAATATGCAGACGTAAACTGTATTGAAATGTTTCTTACGTGTCTATAAAATCATGACGAATTTGATCTATAAAAGTTTATTTCTTTCATAAAATTATGATATATGTATATACATGTAATAATAAATTTATGAAAGACCATAAAATAGTATATAGTAATATAATTTTATATTTAAAAGTTTATATATATACAGGATTCTAAATAATATCAAACACTATTGTCATTTCAATTAGGTTCTCATATTTTTTACGATAATATAGAACTGTCGTAGTAAACATAAAACTTATAGAACGAACATAATTTATTATTCTTAAATGCAGATCGTTAAGAAAGAAAATATTTCTTCAAGTATAAATATTTATTATTAAAAAATAAAACAAAAAGGTTAAAGAGAGTAGGTAAAAACTCTCTTTTGCAGCCTTTCCTCCACTCGAAAACTTTCTTAAAATAATGTTTATATTTTTTCTTATATCTGGATTTTCAATATTTACGTACACTTCGTTAAAACATTACGTTTTATGTTCTACACCGTGTAAAATATTACTTTTTTACCGTCCAAGTTTTCTCCCGACTTTACATATCTCTTTTCTTTCTTTTTCTTTCCTAGTATCAAAAGCAAACAACTCCCTTCGTTGAGTTTCTTTGAAATAAACAAAACAAAAAAGCAAGCAAGTAAACAAACAAACAAACAAACAGAAAAAACAAAGATTCGAGTCAGAAGGATATTTAAGTTCGATAAAACAAATCGGTAGATGTTGAATAATTCTATCGAAAAAATATTATTCCAAAGTGAAATAGAAATTCTATAATTTATCAAATATCGTCACTACTTGTTTAAGTTTACGTAAGTTGTGGGGAGAGTATTGAAGGGGGGGATTTGAGGGATAGGAGGGATAGGAGGTGAGTCTTGTGTCACGATCGAGGTAAGGGACGACTTGATTAGAAATTCTAACCACGTTATCGTCGGAGTATAATGCGTGGGTATGGTTAAGATGTTGGTATTAACGAGGCAAATGCACATTCTGAGAAAGCAGATGCTGGAAGCTTAATATAAAATAAAGTGACATAGTAATAGTAATAGTAATAATAATAATAATAATAGTAGTGGTAGTAGTAGAGAGTTAGTCTTTTCGTAGAAATAAAGTACCACCTGTGTGCCCTTTTAACGATCCTACCAAAAGGGTTGAACGAATCTTTCTGTATCAAAAGAATCCCTTGAAAGTAGTGAAATTTTGTTTATACACAATCACATATAGTTTATACTTACTCTTAAGATTTATCTACAGATTTATTTTGTTGTTGTTGTTAAGTAATAAAATAAAAAGAAATCTTATTCTTTGAAACTTTCTCTATCGTCCTATATTTTCCCTTTTCATTTATCTTTCTTTCTCCTCTACTCTATTCCAACGTCAAGAACCCCTCACTCAAAGTACACCCTTGGGTACATTTTCCTTCTTACTATTGCAAGAACGTAGGGAAAAGAGTTGTAACAGATTTTTCACGAACTTCGAAGAGAATACCGAAAGAGAAATTTTCTTTCTTTTTTTTTTTTCGATTCATTTAATAAATCTTCTGTATAATAATTACGTGTATAAATATTTAAGAAAGTGTATCTCATAAGTTTGTTATTTTTCGTAATAATCTAAAGCTTAGTTATTGACATAAATTAATTAATTCAAAAAATAAGACTGTCTTTTAGGATTATTTTAACTAACTCGTTATGGACAATAACTCGATGTGATTTTTGTTTTTTTAATCTCTAAAGATATAATTCTTAAAAACATTTCTTGGTTTTCTTATTTCGTAGTTGAAGCAATGATCAAATGGAAATAGTTAGAAGTAACCACTATACCTTAGGGCCAAATTCCATGGTCGGGAATAATGCTGAAGTTGAAGCTAACAATTTCCCTTTACTCCTTCATACTTGAAGATCCTTACTTAACAAATTTACCAACAAAAGTTTCATCATTTCTTAGTATAATAGTTTACTTCGATGGTTATTGTTGGCTCGTTATACAACCTTTCTTTCTCTTCTTTTCCCTTTTTTTCTTCTATTCCATGTCAAAATAATTTATTTAAAATTAATTATGATCATCGAACGATATTTTCTGATATCATCGAAGAACAATACTTTTTTCTCAACGATTTTTTCGTATTCGTATAAATCCAAAATAATGTAGAGAATAATATTCCAACTTGTGAACGTGTCTGATTTGCTTATATATTCCAAATACATGTTTCATATGTATAGAAGATAGAGAAAGTGAGAGACAGGAGGAATGAGGGAACTGAGAGGAATGAGAAGAGGGAAAAGGAAGAGCTTTGATCACGTTCTAAACTTCTCTCTTCCCTTTGATCTTCCACTTGAAACTCTATTAAATTTATTAAGTATATACAACGCGAAACAAACATAACGTTCCTTTTCGCTAGATAATTTAAACTATATTGATATGTGTGTATGTGTGTGTGTGAATACAAATTGTTCGTGTATTAAAAAACAGTGCGAAACTTTAGAGGGTCACTTCGTATGACACAGCTGGTTTTTAAAACAATTTTTAGAAATTTTTTTTGACGACCAATAAAAAGATAGAACTTTGTAATTTTTATGATATATTTATCAACATTTCAGTAATGTGTAAACAAATTTTTAAGTACAGATCTGTGTAAGAATATGAGTTGTATCACTTTGAAGACACCTATCTTGACAAAAATAGTTCTTGAGTATCTGACATGAAAAAAATCAAGCTGTATTTTAATTTGTAAACCTAATGACGATAGAATGAATCTAGGATTATTAAAATATTGTAAAATTGAATAATTGAATAATTTTGATGAGGTTTTTAAAAATTAATTTTAAAATTTTATGACATTTTTTTTTTCTCGATAATTTTAATCCAACTCTTTCGTTAAATGAAGTTTTCGTACTTCTTCTTCTTCATCTTCATCTTTATCTTTATCTTCTTTTTCTATTAAAAGTCTGGCAACTCCTTGAAGAAGAATCCAAGAAAGGAATTCACTTTCTGTATATTTCTCAAAGAGTTATAAGAAAACAGGACCGATCTGAAAATATCCTATCACCTTTACTTCATCCCTAAACCATCACAGTAAACCTCACCTCCTTCTTTATAGTTTACCCTATCATAGTAGCTTCTTTTTCTTCTTCTTCTTTTTCTTCTTCTTATTTTATGAAAAAGAGACGCTGAAGTTTAGAATCTTCTTTTAGATTTTTCCAAAGTAGGTATTTATGTATCTTTTTTTTTCCATCTCTCTCTTTCACTCACTCTTTTACTGTCTGTCAATATATTTTTTTTTTTTATTCGTTCTTTCTTTCTCTCATTCGTTTTTTCTTCTTTTCTTTCTTTCTTTCTTTCTTTCTTTCCTTCCTTCCTGCCTTCCTTTCTTCTTTCCTTTCTAAGATGCTGTACCACTAAGGTGGCTATGTATCTTCGAGCATACTAAAACGAAGACTTTGGAATCTCTTTCTTTCATGTCACGATCGTTCGTGCCATGACTTTTTTGAAATATCGAACGAACTTGTTCCAGTACTAGCATTGTTTCTAAGCAACGATATCTTTTCTATGATATTTGTTCTTATCTTAGAAACTAAAGAAATATACTTTATCGTTTAAATATTATATATTCACTTGTTTGAAAAAGTTACGAATAAATTTAATTAAAATACTCATTCGTAGAAAATTTAATTATGATTTTGTTTGTTGATACAAATTGTATATCATTATTTATCTAATAAAATTCTTGTATTCTCGACAAATTTATTTGGAAGAATTCTAATCGAACTAACGTTTCTTGCCTTGCACATTGATTTATCTTCTCAAAAAAAATATCCCCTTTGAGAAATGTTGGAAAATTGAAAAATGCATTCGAATAAAACTTTGATAAAAGACTTTTTTTTTTAGTTTGTTGGTTTTCTTTTTCATACAATTTTATTCCATTATATTCTTTCTAAACTTTTACAACGAATAGAATCATAGATCTTGAATTTTATTGAATAAAATTCTTGTATTTTTGATTCAAATCGAACTAACGTTTGTTCGTTGCACATTGATTTACTTTTTTTAAAAAAGAAAAAAACTATTCCTCTTTGAGAAATGTGGAAAATTATATTAAAGTGTTAGTTTTCTCTAACGCTGTAAAAGTTAACATAAAATATTAAAATAACCATTTGTAAACTCTTTGTATTGTACAGTTGTCGAATAAAACTTAGCTGAAAGAATACAACGAAAAATCAATATGTAATAATTAATTTTCAATTCGATTATTTTTCAATATTATTTATTATCAAAAGTATAAAAAATTCAAGTACGCTAGAACTAGTATCATCCCATACGTAAACACATTTAAAATAATTTTTGAGTAACGTTTTAAATCTTCTGAAATATCTTTCAAAATGCGAGAAGATTATTTAACGTAGAAAATTTCTAAATTTATATATATATAAAAAAAAAAAACAAAAATAAATAGCGTGCAACGTAGAAGAGAACTCGTTGCAACGTTTTACTTAAAAAAAAGAAATCAACGTAGAGTCGCGTTCCAATGGAGAAACGCGAAACGAAAAGCAAGGAAGAAAACTTTTTGACCTCGATAAAAGTTATCGAGCTGGAAAACGATCGATATATAATACGACCCTGCAAATTTAACCAGTTGGATAAAATAAAATACCGTCCTGTGTAATATGCTCTCTTCGTGATTAATTTTTGTCACACGCGTTATATAAATTCCTCGTTACTTTTAATTTTTTTAAACAAAAATTAGAGCAGAGAAAAAAAAGAAAATTCAAATTCAAATTAAAATCAAAATTAAAATTAAAATTAAAATTAAAATTAAAATTAAAATTCTCTTATTTAAGAAAAAAAAAATAGAAAACATGAAATACAAAATGTTAGGTTCGGGGGGGAGAAATAATAAGATTTTTTTTGCCTATACGTGAATATATTTCAACACCATGTGTACAAAAGATGATACTTATTTTAATCCTTCCTTTTTATGATTTTTGGTTTCAGAGGAAGTATTCAGCTCAAACAAAGCGTTATGGTTTTCACCTAACGGCTCGAAACTGGCTTTCGGATACTTCAATGATACCTTGACGCCGGTCATGAACATACCATTTTATGGATACCCAGGAAGTTTGACTTTCCAATACACGTCAGCTATACCAATTCACTATCCCAAGGTAAGCACTGAAACTCCGGTTAGCCTTAGAGTCATAGACGATGACGTTAGCCTCGATGAAATGCATGTATATATGCACTATAGCCATTGGCAAGGTATCCTTATTTCGTATGCTCCTAGTATAAGTACTTCCGTCTATGATTAAATCCGTTACTGGCTCGAGGTGAAACACTTATCTCTACTACTTCTATTTAACATTATAATTATCACGTAATGCATATTAATTAAACTATATATATACATACATATGATCTTTACATAATATTTTCAATCTTCTGAAATGTATTTCTCAAACGCGAAATTATTTAACAGAAAATTTATTAAAAAAGAAATAAATAGAGCAACGTAGAATTTTTTGCAAAGTTTAAATAGAAATATATTTGGTAAGTGGAAATAAAAATGTCCAATTTTTCTCCATTGAATTATAACCAAAAATCTGACATTATTTTTGCCATCAACTTGATATAAATATATTTTTTTGTTGCATATATTTTTAAATTTGGTTTTTTAAAATTACTTTTCTTCTTATTAATTTATTTGTATTTATTAGTTTAAAAAGAATAAAGAAAAAGGAAACATTATTTTTTCTTGTTTTTTTTTTTTTTTTTTCATGGAAAGAAGTACTCTTTATAAAATCGAATTTTCAATACTGTCCATAAATATTTTTGTTAATTTCGATAAGGGGCAATCAAATGGCACGATCTATTGACAATCCAATTAGCTTGCAATCGTGCAAATTAATCGCACGCCTTGCACGAGTATCGTGTCACGCGCGCGTCACAAATGATTACATAGTCGTAGTTAGTTAATTGCTTTACGAGTCAACGATACTACACCACCAGCATAGTTCTGTCCTCGTAATCGATCGATAGAAACACACCTACTTGTCGAATTTGCGATTTAATTATTCTACTTATTAAATACCAACCCCAACCCCCACTCACTTTCATATATGTTCTAACACACACACACACACAAACATATATACTTTGCAAATTAATATATGTGAATTTTTATTTAACGATATTATTTAATCATTTTATCTTTTCATAAGAAAATTTACGATAAAAAATTATTTCCCACGTGATAAAGGTGAAAATATCGTAGCACTTTGGAATACCACCGACCTTAAAGTGGACGCCCTTCGAGTCTCTCTCTCTTTCTCTCTTTTTCTTTCTAACGTTGTGGTACCCTCGTTTAAAGATTAAAAGCTCTCTAACTAGAGTTTAAAGCTGAGAGTAGGAAAGGAAAGAACCGACCGAGACACCTTTGCATTTTTCAACACTCTTTTGTAAGTCGCGATTAATGTCACTGGTTTAATACAAAAAATAATATAAAAAAAAGAGAAAAATGGTATCTCGTATATCAAGAAGAAGAAAAAGAGAAGAATAAGAGAAAAATGAAATAGAAAAAGTAAAATATCTGAAAGGTAAATTGACGTGAAGTAAACTATATTTGCAATTTTGATATGTTACTTATTCGAAACACGTACGAGATATTCGCGTACGTTTTGCAATATATATTTTTGTGTATATAATGTTGAAAAAAATTTAGCAATTTTTCTTTTGTTAGAGAAAAAAGAATGAAATCTCGGACTGATATTTCAATCTGCGTTCAGCTCGACTTAAACAACACGTGACTTCCATTAAAAAGGATCCTCTCATCCTTCTTCTTTTTCTTACTCTCCTTTTTTCTTTTTCTTCTTTTCTCAAGCTCCTCGATTTCCTTCCGAACGAAAAATCATTTTAACTCGGTAAAGAAGATTAAAAGAACAGAGAGACCTTGCTTAAGAGACGAGGGACCATTTCTATGGATTAAAAAAAACTACATCTCTCTCTTTCTATCGGTGAAAGCTGACGTGACACGTTCTGTTCGTTTTTCATTGATGCAACGAGTGTGCTTTTAAAGAGACGCATCCCATTATTTCTAAGTTCAATTTAACTAGAGAAGAGAGACAGAGAAAGACGTTCATTCGACTTCATTCAAATCATTTATATCAAATATAAATCAATATTTGTATGCATATTTGTATGCATATTTGTATGCACTTTATGCCATCGTAAACTATTCATCAGATTGCAATGAAATTTTAGTAAATTGTTTTTTACACGACCGATCAAATTAATGTAAAAATATAATCAATGTACAATGATGTTTTTTTGAGGAGTTTTCAATAATTATTGATAAGACAGAAAAACGTGTGTCTAATAAAAATACAAAGAACTATGAATATTTGAATATGTGAATGTGTTAATTAATATATTATATCACCTTCTTCGATTCAGCTGCAAATCGAGACGCGTTTGCATATTAAAATAAAATAAAATAAAATACTTGAGTGTTTGAAATAAAAAAAAAATTAAAAGAAGAGAGCTGTCACTTGTCTTATTTAATTGATTATGCATTTATTATGAAATAAATCTAACACGAGATCGTATACGAGATGCGATGCGAAATAAATAACGTAATTTATTTAATATCCTTGTTATTCCTTCCGACGCTCGAAGAAGATTAACGATTATTATGAAAAGTAATTACGAATACATACGACAAGTACCGAACATACACGAAGGTTAATAACAAATCTAACGGCGAGATAACAAAGGCCGAGGAGTGTCGGAGAGAAGGGAACGTAAACAAAACATTTAACGCTTGACTAAGCCGGTAGTTAAAGAATGTTTTTCTATGTGTATTTCATATTTAACGAATTTCCTAGAAGTCACCGTGAGATTAAACAGTACCGACGTTGAGCTCGTTTGACTTGGACGTACACTTTCGCCTATCTTTCTCTCAATACATTCAGTACGTATAAGATTATTACTATGTCTTTCTACAGCTGATCTACTTTTGTATCGTTGACCTACTTTTGTATCGCTGATCTATTTTTCTTACCAGTGACCACCTACTTTCAAACAGATGTTATCTATTTCTCACGATAGATTTTTATTTTATTTCTTAATATTTAGATAATTAATAAGTATATTTATGAATCACTTATTTTAATTAAATCAATTATTTAAAAATTCTTTCATACGTACTTATTAGAATGAATACTTTTCTGAAACGAAAAGAAAAGATATATTTCGTATAAAAATTCTTATATGTTTCGCGTGGTATCTGTAAAGATAGAAAATTTATTTATAAAAATTATAATGTAATTAGTTTCTATAGATGAAATAGATAGAAGGAAGAAAGTGTGAACACAAAATGACTAAATGAAAACGAGGAGCGAATCTGAATAGAATTGAAATAATAAAGACGATTCAATTTAAATCTAAAAATATATAAAATAAAAAGATATAGAAATTATTTTATATTTTCAATTACGTTAGAAAGAATGTAGTATTTAAACCAATGTATATATGTGTTTGAATAATCTAATAAATAAGTAGAATGTACTGCAGTAGTGGATTAGTTTCAAATAATTGTTAAATTATCGAAGCAAATGTATATTTTAATCTAAAAGCTCGGAATATAAGTTTGATGTATGTCCTATTTGAAATCCATTGTTAGACTGGTTCGAATTAAACTATTAAAGTTTTTTTTTTAAAAAGTTGTTTACATGATTATCGGAGGGGATTAATTCTATTAATTTCGAATATTATTCTCGTTAAACTAACATCACTTCAAAGAAGTCTTATTCTATGTGCATGTGCATGAATACACGTCTAAATCTAACAGAATATTTATCTGAAAAGAATGAAAGTTATCAAGGTATTATTTTAATAATAATTTGGCCCAGTAACGACATCCAGTTCGTAGCGTTTATACAAAAAAGTATAAAATAAAAAGATATCGAAATTATTTTATATTTCGAACTACGTTAGAAAGAATGTAGTGTTTAAACCAATGTATATATGTGTTTAAATAATCTAATAAATAAGTAGAATGTATTGCAGTAGTGAATTAGTTTAAAATAATTGTTAAATTATCGAAGCAAATGTATATTTTAATCTAAAAGCTCGGAATATAAGTTTGATGTATGTCGTATTTGAAATTCACTGTTAGACTAGTTCGATATCATCTATGACAGTTTTATTTTCGAAAGATGTTTACATGATTAATTACTCGAAGAAGACTAACGATTATTATAAAAAGTAATTACAAATACATTCGAAAGGTACCGAACATATACGATGGTTAATAACAAATCTAACTGTGAAATTCATAATAGAATAGAAATGACAACATTCAGTTGTCAACATCGGCCAAGGAGTGACGTAGAGAAAGGTAAATGTGAACAAAACATTGAACGCTTATTTAAGCCAGTAATTAGGGAATATTTTTCTATATGTAATTCATATAATAACGAATTTTTATTAAAATATTTCAAAGTCTTCTATCTGTGAACTTATAGAATTTTTAAAAGAATGAATGTTTGTTTTTTTAATAATTAAATATATTTAACAAACAAAAAATAATTTAATTAATAAATTTTTTCTTCTGGTTTCAGAGTGGTACAACAAATCCTACCGTTAAACTATTCTACGTGGATCTCGAGGAAGTGTTGCGGGGTAATACAAAGTTAATCGAAATCGAGCATCCTCCGGAATTGTCGTCGGTTGAAAGGATATTGTCGGCTGTTGGTTTTCCTACCGACAATCACGTTTACGCAACTTGGATGAACAGGGTACAGAATATGGCGTACTTCCGACTTTGCGACGTTGACAGCCACGTCCCAAATTGTACAACGGTAAATACAATTCTCTTTCCTCCTGTCTCTCCTCTCTCTCTCTCTCTCTCTCTCTTTCCCTCTATGCCTTATTCTTGTTTCCTAGCTCTCTTCAAGGCCAATTTTACAACAGAAAGGAAACCCTTTGCGTCCCTCAACAATTCTAGTTACTTCTCTTCCCTTATGGATGCGACTAAGTCGTAATCTTGATGACGTAACGCGACGTACGTGAATACATATACCTTCATATGTACATATACATGTATATATATATATATATATATATATATATGTGTGTGTATGTGTCTTTGTATATATGTACGAATTATATACGTTCCTCGAAATACGTGATGATGTTAGTAATCTTGCTCAGTTCGCTTTACGATATTCTAAAGCTACAGTGGTAGAACCTGTCAAAGACGAATGTTGCGTAATTGCACTTCGCCTAGTTCTCTCGCTTTACTCTCTTTTCTCGTTTCTCGCCATAGGATAGAAGAGGACCACCCAACCTCCACCATACCCCTATTTGAAAGCACGAAATTACGCGATCAGAAACGACAAGGGATGCTGTTCTATCCAAACGTATCCTCCGTTTAAATATATATGTATATGTATATGTTATATATATATGTGTGTGTGTATATCTACTCTAACGTTTATTGTGTCGATAAGTTTACGAACACTTGCTTATATCGTTCCGCTAATTGATTTTCGTGAATCCCACGTTCTGTCAACTGTAACATTTCAATTAATACCCGTTATTCGATTAAACAGAGATACCAGAAAATGATTTGACATAGGCCACCACGTAAATTGCTCCTTCGATTTAGAGGGAAAATCTTATTCTA
The DNA here is from genome assembly GCA_023678845.1 of Mischocyttarus mexicanus. Classification (NCBI taxonomy): domain Eukaryota; kingdom Metazoa; phylum Arthropoda; class Insecta; order Hymenoptera; family Vespidae; genus Mischocyttarus; species Mischocyttarus mexicanus. Next base: position 46,401 of record JACGTP010000034.1, on the reverse strand, counting down.
CTTTTAAGAGGAAATTTTCAATAAAGTTGGCTTAGATTGATTTTCGTATATTTGCCAAATAGAAAATACTCGAATACGTACTTTTTTTTCTTACTTAGTTTTTAATTTGTATTTAAAAGAAAATACCTTTTTACGTTTATTCATTAAACATCCTCTACCGACAAAAACAAAACTAGAAAAATAGAAAAATTGAAAAGAGAATATTATCTTTTCAGGCACTGACCTACATCGAAAAGCACGGTTGGGTTGAACAATTCGAAACACCGTTATTCAGCAAGGACGGTACTTCTTTCTTGTTAATATTACCGAGAAAGCAAATGGATGGTACTGACTGGAGACATCTAGTTTTGGTTAAGAATGCAACCAGCGGAAGTCCGATTACGGTTTCTCTAACTTCCGGTTACTTCGTAGTAACTGAGATAGTTTCATGGGACCAAGAGAATTCGTACGTGTAAGTATACCCTATGATATTACTTAATGCCAACCACAAATGGGGAAGTACAACAAACTACTTTGTATAGAATCCAAATTGTGCAGCTGCATTAGATAGGCTGACTATATTCCAATATAGTACAGGGATATCATCAATTAGTACGAATGAATTATTACGATAATTTACATAACACTCTCCGGTTGATGCGTATTTGATTTAATCGTTAAACATTAATTTTATTTTAATTAATTTAATTTTTTATTCATTCTTCATCAATCCCTTTCGTTGACGATAAAAATCATTTAAAAAAAAAAAACATGGAATAATAAATAAAAATTATTGAAGATCTCGTATGATCAATAAGAGGAGAATGATGAAACTAAAGTACAATAATATTTACATAGTATCATAATTAATGTTTCATATTCTATTAACAATCTACCCAAAAACCGTCCGTCGCGAGTATATTTTCTGTAAATGCATATTTAACCAGGAAATTGGGGATAATCAATGGTTCCATACGGACCTTTCGTACGTAGAGCACCTGAACGTAATATTCCTAAAGCACGCTAGTCCATCGATTAAATAATCATTAATAACTCTTTCAAACGCTAATTGCTTTGCCGTTGAGGTCCAACGTTGCCTGTTATCCGCCAAGGGACGTTATTTTCATTATAAATTAATTAATCTTTCTACTATCGAAATTCCCTTTCTACATTGAATCGGTGAAACATTGGTTTATTATGTAAGCTCAAAGTCTAAAGAAAATGTTATTGCAATATGCATAACATTTTTTAAAAATAAAAAACTATTTAAGGAGTAAAAGTAAACAAAATAGAATAATAATAATAAACATTTATCAAATGAAAATCATATAGAAAGAATTAAAATTCAGTTTAATATGATAGGAAGTTTAGATAGAACGTTATTCGTTGCAATAACATTTAAAAAATTGAATTCAAAATAAGATTAAATGTATTTCAAGAAAGAGATTGTAAATTAAAAAAAAACAAAACATATTTTAATGTATGTGTATTATAAACATACTAGTTAAGAAATTCAGTTAGATAAGAAAGAATAATTTCAACTTCGAGTTAAGAAATACTCACCTCACATTTTAGTTTTATCAACGTGTTCATTTCTTTGCATTAAGATCTCGAAGTAAGGAATTAATCAGTTACTCTCCAAGAACTTAATCGAAACTCTCTCTCCCACTCTCTCTCTTTGTGTGTAGGTTCAAGTTTGCAAGAGCATCCAAATTAAACAGATTCACAAGTTAACTTTCTCTTAACGTGAATGAATATCGCGTACCAATTCACATTAGCCCTTTCTATTTCTTAACTAATCTTGACATATATTTACCACTTAACTCGAAAATGATCTTCGAAAACCTCGGCTGGTTAAAAATGAAAACTACGATAGATCTGTTCTTCAATTTGCTTCATTTCTCAATAAATTTTCTTATCTATAAAAGAAATTATCTTTAATTTGTGTTTGCAATTGTATGTTTTTTTTATTTTCCATTAATGAATTTAATCTCGTTAAATAAATATCTAAATAAATATATAAATAATTTACAAAATTCGTTTATAACTCGACTAATTCCAGTTAGCAGTTACTATCATGAAGAATATAAGAGAGCTTATCCAGAAAGCTAAAGATATTCAGAAAGATAGCGAAGGAACGAAATGGTCCGGAAGTAATTTACGAAGTGAGACCAGAATTTCTCCGAATTTTGCTCACTCTCCTCTCAACTACCACCCTTTTCTCTCCCACCCTGTTCTCTCTCTCTCTCTCTCTCTCTTACTCTTTCTCAATTTCTATCTTTCTTCGCGTTTCGAGTAAAGCAAATTTAAAGGGAAGAAAAGGAGATAGTAGTGGGGGATAGTTCAACGGTGTAGATTTCTCCGCAAGAAGTCGCTGACTTAATTGCGCGTTCATAAATTAAATGAAATCTCCTACGAGTGACTAGGCGAATCCTGTTTTTCCGCGTCTACGGATCCTCTCTCTTCTCTCCTCTCCACTCTTCTCTCTTCCCTTCTCTCCTCTTTCCATTCTGTTCAATGCTGAGAAGTTCTGTAGTAAATACATCTTCTATTTCACTTTGATTCTCTCATCTTTTACTTCTTCACGTTCGGAAACCGAAACAGGAAATAAAAGGGTAGTTTTTCTCTTTTCATCCAAAGTACCTACGATTATGGAAAACAAATATCCAAGTCTCTTTATACTTCTCATAACGTTTTCCTTTATTTTCCCCCATCATTTTCGCTGAGTACATTGCCGCGTTGAATATAAACGCACACTACTACTCGTTGTAGTTTTGTTGTAGTTTCGGTATTGTAAATATACTAAAGGGATATGAGTTTAATATTTGAAATAAATACTAAAGTTTCCTAAACGATGTTTCTATAGTACTGTATAATCTTCTAACCTACTCTAGTGTAACGATTTTTATCGATACATTGCATGCAGGAGATTTAATTTAACGTTTGCAATCTGTCATTAAAGCATGGGTCACGTAAAAATACATATTAAATACGATAACTATCGTAAGTGTTTATTGTGTTTGTATTTTTAAACTACAATTTTCATTTTTTAATTAATTGTATAAAGCATATTTATATTTTATAAAGAATATGTAAAATAAACACGTAAGTTGTGAGTGTTAAATATACTCTCATGCAATGTGTTAAGTACACATTAATGCAATTATATTAATAATTATACATATTAATTACTTGTACATATTTAATGTACTATTAATGTAATAATTGTTAGAACATTGATAACAACAACAAAATATAATACATTTCGTAAGATATTTAAAAAGAGTATCTTCTCCTATGTGGAAAATACTTTGATTTATGTACGATTTATGATGTTGATTTTCTTGAAAGGAATCATGAATACATTTTCTTTTATCTTTTCAATCTTTTCTTATGTTTCCGTATGTTAATGAGAATACGGATTAAATTGGTCAGGGTTTATCCACGTAAGTAAGTAAATAAAACTGCAACTAATTGCTATGTAATCCTTCTAGAAATTACACGAACAGTCTATGCAGAATTAAGTGAAAGAAATAGAAAGAGAGAGTGAGAGAGAATAAGGATTTTTGTGTGTGCCTTTTTTTCTTTTACAATTCACTCGATAAAATTCAGTCTCGATCTTCTTTTTCTTCATTTTAACGATTCGGTTTTCTTTCCTTGATGTGAAATGGAAAAAGGAAGAGTAGGAGAGTAAGTAAATTCACGAAGGTAAAATTTAAATTTGCAAATGACAAATATTTATGCAGTTTAAACGTAGTACAAGGTATATAGATATAATTTATTATAGAATAAAAATAAAAAATAGAAGATAGACGAACCGAGTAAATATTCGTCTATGTAAGTTTTTACAATAAGTACTTCATTCGTTCGTTCGTTTGTTCGAGAAAGAAAGAAAGAAAGAAAGAAAGAAAGAAGAATTATTATCTTGGGCTCTGTTTTTCATACTAAAATATCAAATAGAAAAATTCTACGTAAATAAGAATATAAGAAACTATAGTACAGTGACTTACTACCTTACTCCTATTTTTTTTTGTTTACTTTATTTTTAAACGAAGGTTCTTTCAACGATCCACCCAATCTCTTATTCAAGAATTTTTGCTTCCTGAAAAAAAGAATTCATCTCTTTTTATTTTTTTACCAACACAAGGAAGGATTAACTATTTTTTCCCCAAGTTCGTTGTCATAAAGTTTTTCAATCGTAACTTTAGCGAAAAAGAGCATGGATAAAAAATAAACAACAAGAAGAAGAAGAAGAAGAAGAAGAGGGATAAAAAAAGAGTGACATTTTTAGCAAACAATGTGCATATAGTAAAAGTAACCTGGTGATAGTTTAAAAGAGATAAATTCAACGATGTAAAAAAGCAATTTTAATATTTCTTTTTAAAGTAGATAGTTTTACTTTGCTATGTATAGCTGGTTGGGTTTGTCTATTAGGTTCATACCAAGGTTCACAAACAGGTCAACCCAAGTAGCTATGTTTCATCATGGTTTCTTTCTTTCTAAAGGTTCAATCCTGTAAAAGAGAGAGAGAGAGAAAAAAGATTATGGTTATGGTTATGCTTAAAATGGTCTCCACAATATTACTAAATCATTCTGTCAAACAGAAGAAACAAACTGTCATCCAATTTATTCTTACGGTTACTTTTTACATTTATTTTGGATTCTATTAAGGCTGTTTTATTTGTCATTTTATTTTATTTTATTTATTTTTTACTATTTTCTCCAACGAGGAATAGGGGCCAAGTGAATTTCGAGTTTAAAGGCAAGGAGGAAAAGAAAAGTACACGTCGAGTGAATCGATGATTAAAAGAGGAAGAAGACGAAAGAAGGGTGGGTGAGGGAGAAGGGTTTAGAACGAGGAAGAAAAAAAAAGAAGTAACACGAATTACGAATGGGAAAAAACGTATCGTAATTTTGTTTTCAATTTCAAGATGCCGAGTGTGATGAATTTCTGAAGAGAGAATTGCCTTGCTAGAAGATAGAACAAAAAGTTGGATAAGCAACTCGGTGTAGGATGAACCTCATGGTACAGAGATAAAGCATGTGCGAAAGCACGTGCTTTCCTTTTTTTTTCTCTCCCCCAACAAACGGTAGGGGAGGAAAACGTTTACGTTGCTTCAGAGATTCACTGCTGTTCATTCCTCCTAGAAAATTTTTCTACCAACTAACTTAAAAATTTAAATCTTTCTCTTATAATCCTTCCTATCTCGTTCCACCACTATTTCATAGTAAATCGAGTACTGTAAATAATTAAACATGGTTACTCATATTATTTAAAATGATATATTATTAATACATTTTCGTATATATAATTCGATAATTTGCAAATAAACTTTTGATTATTTTAATATTTGGTTGGTGGAAAAAGAATGTCGAATTTTTAGCCACAATTCAATGGGAAAATTCGACATTTATTTTCCACCAGTCCTAATATATTTGCATATACGGATGATAATTGGAAAAAAAGAAGAAAATGTATAATAATTGAATGAAATATTATCATTTTGATTAGGATTAGTTTTAATTGATTGTTTAGATGTATCTTAAAAGTAAAAGATTTTGTTTAAAAGATAAAATTGAAATAGGAAAAAAAAACATTATATAGTTGGATTAAAAGTAAAGTAAAACTCATTTGTATTGTTATTCGCGCATAGTTAATGAACTTAACCGAGTTAGTTTCGCTTATATCATGCAACTCATCGGTACTACTCTAAAACCGTGCAAGAAGGAAACAGGTCGGTTGTAGGATGCGAAGTAATGCGCATGAATTAATCATTAAGGCGATATAAACGCGAAGGGTTAAGGAAGAAGAGGAGTTTGAGGAGTGAGAGAGATGCTGTGTAGGTATTCGGAAGTTATTCGCCGATGCTGCATTTACGGTTCGCGCATGCTTCAACACGATACTCAATGTAGTACAAGTCAAACATCCTTAAACACCCGATATATGATGAAGATCGATCAGAGAGAATACTCAAACAGATATCACAAAATGGAAATGCAAAGTTTTATTGAAATAAATCAAATTGTATTTTAAGGTTTCCAATTTTATTTGTTTTCATGATTTAGTTAAGATAGTAAGAAAGACGAATATTTTACGATATTGTTATGATATTTATATAAAAATATCCTTTATTTTATTATTTTATTTAATATCTTATATTTAATAATATTCTATAAAGTATTTTGTATAAAAATTAAATATCTTATATTTGTATGAAAATATATTCTTTTGTTTTTGTTCAAATTAAATCATAAATCGTTTGTTCGATAATTAGATAGAAAAATATTAATTCAATGATATATTTCAATAAAAAAAAAATTAAATATGAAATACATGTTCGATATGTTTCAATTTTCATATTTTGATTAAAGAAAAAAAAAGAGAAAATATATGAGAATCATATTTTGAAAAGAACAGACAATTACGAACAATAATACATTTTCCTTTCTTTCATCGGACAAAATGAATTTTATCGACGATTTTTATAGAATATATACTCTAACTTTGCAATTATAAGAAATTACTACTCGTTTCAGTTTCTCTTTCATTAACACGTGCGATAATAAGCGAATAAGTACTTTACATTTGAGAAGTGTTCTCGTGAAAAGTAGCAATTAGAAACTATTGAAGTTGGTACTCTTGAAGAATTATTCCAGAATAGGAAAAGTTAGACGTTAAAAAAAAACAAAAAATCAAGAAAAAGGAAAAAATATTAATTAAACGGTCAGCTCATATTTTTCTTACCATTTACTACGATTCGAGTTTTTTATTTCAAAATAAGAGTAGATTTCATATTCTTTCATAAGGTTATCATAACTCATTTCAAATAAAACAATCATAGTACTTTAATCAATATCGTGAAAAATGTTCATTCGTTTGAACTTTGCTGATAAAGAAAAGTAATTTTTTAAATGAAATAATTTCTTTGATTATGAAAAATGATGAAATTTTATGAAACCAAATGAAATAAAAATTATGTAGGTCTAGTTTAATTATTATGTATGCATATATGTGTAGTTCTATGAAATGATTTTTTTCCAAATAAGAACATTTTCTATACATTATTTTCCTATTAGTTTAATGAAAATGTTATAAATGGAAATCCCTTCCAAGTTAAATTTTCTTCAATTTAATATGTAATAATATATTTATTTCAAAATTGTATTTTTCATCTTGAACACGGTATATGAATTAGTTTGCAAGGTAGTATAACGTTGTACTATACATTCATCGTATATGTGAATCAATTGATTATTTTCCACGTGATAAAATACGAGTTTCATTTTTATCGTTCGTAGACGCGCACGTATATTCCTTTTTTTATCTTTTTCTTTCTATTTTATTCAAAAGTTTTTATTGAAATCGTTAAGTATTCGAACATGTATGCCAGTAGTAATATTCGGCATACATTGTATGGACATTTTAATGTAATAAAATATATAATACATACTCTATTTAACTTTTATAATAATAATAATAATAATAATAAATAGTTTTAAATATCGAGTTAATTGATAGAAAATAATTTCAATAGAATAGATGAATTAACAAATATAATACATATTTTAATTGTTTCAAACTTTATCGTATATCCCAAAAATCAAGAGAACCTAATAGTTTGTTTATATTTCGTAGGAATTTCAAAGCACGCTTGTGGTTGAGCGTTTAATTGTTCGTTTACCAATACATTCGTGAATTCCGATTGTTTTCGATTCTCATTTAATCGCATTGTTCACAAATTCTTCGGATATAAACAAATTACAAACATTTCTATATAATATTCCCCGGATAAAATCGTTTTACGATGATATCATCGTTATTTGCCATAAACTGGGATTCAATTAAAATCAAAATAATCGCCAATTTTACGTTCGTTTATACACCTAACTCTTTTTCCTTTTTTTACACGAATGTTTTCTTTAAGGAATGAATCTCAAAGAAGTTATTTTTTAATTTTAAGTTTATGTTCACACATGTGCGAATGATTTGATCTACTTCATGGTTTGTTTTGACGTTGATAATCGAAGAAAACTAACGATAAGGTAAACCACGAATTAAGATGAAAGTTTCCTTAATTTGTACCTTTGATCTAACCGACAAACTTTCTTTGACTCTGACTGACAATTAATGAGTTTTATTAAAGTATGAAGAGAGAATAGAAGTGAAAGGAAAATCCAGTAATTCAATCTTACAAGATAATGGTTCTGAAATTCTACTTGGAAATTTCTGCTCTTTTACTTTTCTCTTAGTTGAACTATCTTTCTCTATCTCTCTCTTTCTTTCTCACTTTAACATCCATGCAGTAACCATTGAAGCAAAGCAACCGAGTGAGTACTCGAACAGAACAGTAGTTTCGCGAAACTGGCAAGATGGATGAGAGTCTGCTGCGGGTCATTCAAATTGGATTAATTTGAGCATGCTGTTAATTTGGCCTATCGCATCAATCTTAAAGGACCTTCTCGTCTACTCCTCCTCCTTATACTCACTCACTCACTCACTCACTCACTCACTCACTTACTCTCTCTCTCTCTCTCGTTCATTCACTTACTCACTCGCTCATTCATTCACTAACCCACATTCACTCACTTGCCTATTCGTCTCTTATACATAAATAACTTACTCGAATTCGTGACACCTTGATGTCGATTCCCTTTTAGTATTCTACTAAACTAGGATAGATCGATCTTCTACTAATCTATAATTCTTAAAAAGAAATTGAAATTATTAAATAAACTTTGAGAAATAATATCTCTTTCTTGGGTATAGTTTGTCTACAAATAAATAAACAAACATAAGCTAGTATTTTTTCGATAATTAACACTAAATTGCCAGATTTTAGATATAAACCTAAATAAAATAAATACAATTTTATTATAAAGAAACTTTCAAAACAATTTTTATAATATACTCGTTTTTTTTTTTTAATTATTATAAATAGTAATAAAATTGTTATTATAAAAGTAATTACTACGATGAGTGTGGTTTTATTAACATTTTAAAGATATTTAACTTTTTTAAATAAACATAATTACGAATGAATATTTTGTTAAAGGTAAAAAACCGTCCTAGGAATATAAACTATCGTTATTTTATTTAGTGTTTCTTTTAACTAATGTAAGTAAAAGGTTTTTATTTGGATAAGTTAAATAATGTGTGTCTTGTGAAAGACTTTGAACATAGTAATTTCAAGTTGGCGAAGCTTTTTGATGCAGCATAAGCCGCTCGAATTCTCTTTTATTCGTACAGAGAGAAATATAGGAGTGTGTTATCGTTTAGGAAACGTGATAACACACAGTAAAACGACCCACTTTTCCAATATTACTACGAGTAGGTAGGGTAGGTAGGTGCGTATTTCAATACTCTTTGATTTTCGAAGTAAAACGTGATTTCAACTGGATCGAATTTTTTTTTTGTTTGAATTTAAAAGTTTATAAACGATATCCGATTAAATGCATTTTATTTTTTTCTTTCTTTCTTTCTTTCTTTCAAAATAATAAAAAAAAAAGGATTGTACACGAGCACGCATTTAGTTTCAAAGTAAAAACATAAATTGAATGTTGTTTTCTTTCTTTTCTTTCTTTTCTTTCCTTTTTTTGAAATTAATTGCTTTAAAACGCGTTGTGTTAAAAATGTGCAATTCAATTAAACAAATTCCATTTCACCGATGTTTGCATAACTGATTCGATTTAGAGTTAAAAGAACGACGTGTATTTCGTTAAAAAAAAATTTCGTACAATAAATAAAGACAATTTGTATTAAAATTGTTGTATTTTTTCTCTATTCAGATATTATCTAGCAACGTCCGAGCATAAGACGGAACAACAACATTTGTACAGGGTGTCTCTGTCTATGTTGAACGCAAAACCCAAGTGTCTCAGCTGCAACATCCTCAGAGAATCCGATAGCAAACGGTGTTTGTACAATACTGCCAAATTCTCCACCGACAATTCGTATTACGTGCTAACCTGTGCCGGTCCGGGTGTACCGGAAATTTTCATTTACGACAGAGTAAGTATTATAAAAAAAAAAAAAAAAACAATATTTAATCTATATCATATTTCTTTTTTTATTAATTTATTTTGTTACACTCCACGGTATCAATTGAATTACTACAAGTACCTTAAACATATTACGAATATGTTTAATTTGATTTTATTTTACGGGATGATATAATAGTTAACTGAAGAAGTTACACTATTTATATTATATTCTAATTAAATATTAAATTAAATGTGGAGGAGGGAAGGGGTATGAATAAATCAACAAACTACGTACATATAAACACAATGTTGATTCTGGAAAATAAAGAAGACAATACTTGAAATTCTTATTCGATTGAAATGATGATGAAAACGTATCAATTAAATCAACAAAGTTAAAGATTCCAATAAATAATCAAATTAATATACATAAATATACGAGAATAATCCGTTACAGCGTGTATGCTTTTTTCCATAGAAATGGAAACTTGTTACAAGTTATTCGAGTTTAAAATTAAGAAGAAGAAATATAGTAAATCTTCGTCGAGATAGCTTCGGTCAAAGGAAACACTTTAGAAGAAAAAACGGAGTATAGTGGGGTAGAAAGAAAAGTAAAAGGGCTGGGAAACAATACTAGTTATTGACAATTATCGAAGACATTCGAGAAGGTATAAAAGAAGAGAGTAAAGTATTCTTTCAGTGAAAAACATACTACTCTAGACTCAGTGACAGATCTATCAAACAGAACTGAAAAGTGGAAGCAAAAGCAGCTCCTGCGGTACTTACGGGTCAAAGAGAAGCTCGTTTACTCCCCGTCAAGCCTACTTTCACCGAGTGGAAATCTTCCAGTCGTAGTATACCACCCTTTTTTACCACCCCTTACAACCTTTTCCACGTTTCTCTTTCTATCTCGTTTATATGCTTCACTTTTCTTTCCATTTCCTTTTTCTCGTTTGGAATAACATACATTTTCCACTATTTCACGATCGAGAATTGATTTATGAATCCTTACGACTTCTCCATTTCTTTTAGTTGGTATTAAATAATTCAAAGAAAAAAATAAATACATTCTTTTTTTTTATAAATATCGAATTTAATTTCATTGAATAATTTATTAAATAACTCAAGCTTTAATCCCTTTTTTCGCCAATTAATCACTCAGTTTTGTTCAATCGTATTTCTATCAATGATAAAAAAGATATTTCATTAAATTTTCAATTAATTTTATACAAATATTTATCAAAATCATTGTAAATTTATTTTCTTGTATTTGTATTCTCCATTTGTATATGAGTAACCACGTAAAATGAATCTCGAAAGCAATATCATCGATAAATATCTCAATTTGACTATTTTAACGTTCGCCATTCCGTGAAATAGGATTCTTAACAAGCAAACGCGTCGACTATTGCCATTATAATCGAATTAGCACCTGGTGAATGGATAAGGAGGAAGAAAAGTAAGAAAATTAGTAAAAGCTTCTAGTACCGGATGAGCTATGAAAGAGGAGAAGAATAAAAGGGGTAAGAAGTGAGGGAGAAAGGGGGAAAAGAGAGAGATTGGGGTGAGGGTGGGGGTGAGGGTGAGGGTGAGGGGAATGATTTTATCAAGATCGAAAGAGACAAAAAGGCACGAATACTAAGATCTGACTATTCTGCATCTTTATCGCTTACTCCAACACGAGACTGTATAGTAGTTGCCCCGGTAATTAGTTTTCCTCAGACTGCTCCGGTAATTACGTCGGCTGCTTTCCTTTCTTCTCTGTGTATATGTGTGTGTGTGTGTGTGTGTATTATTTGTCAGAAGAGGATGAACGACATGCTGAAAGAAAGATAACAAGGAAACGAAAGAAGAATATTAGTTCCCTTCCTCTCCTTTCACCATTTTTTAAATTATAGGCGTTAGAATTAATTCGTAACGTTTTACGAGAGATATAGTAATTACAACATTCTGTTTTTACTTTAAGAAACAAATTTATCGTAAATCAACTGTATTAGAAGTTATTTTTACGACATATCTTATTTTTCTATTTAAAATTTGCAATATTAATATGACAGTACTTTCAATGATGTATTTTTTTATATTTTCATTTAAAAGTAAATTGTTGTCTCTCAAAAAATTCTACGAATTAATTCCAACACCTAATACTTTCTGAAGAAAATAATAATAAAAGAAGTATTTTATCTAATAAACTCATAATTTATCTCCTGAATGATTTGTTTTTTTTTGATACGATATTTCCATCTATTTTTAAAGCTAAGCAACGAATAATGAATGAAATGAAGATTTGCAAGTATTCAAATTAATTGTCGTTCGAAATTTTAGAGAGGAATAATTACTTGTTTCGTTCATTTTCTATTTTGAACAGAGAGGAAGCTTTTGTAGAACATTAATTTGAGTTAATCTTTAGATGATTTTTGAAAAGCTCTCTAACGTTAATAACTTAAAATTATGTAAACTTTCAGTTCGTGTTTGTAGCGTTTCAATATGAATATTGGTATAGTACTTAGGAACGTTATTGGTTAACAAATATTTAACTACGAAATAGAGTAACGAAAGGGTCATATCGTATCAGGTGTACTTTACTAACTAGTAAAACTTTGTTGAATACTTTTAATTAACAATTAATTAAAACAATGAATTTTTTTTCTTTTTTTTTTAATTATTAGAATTACAGTGATTCGATTATTAACAAAATTTTGCCTCTACGATGTACTCTGTTATTTTTATAATCAATTCAAAATACCTGTTATTAATGTTGTTTTTTCTTTTCTTTTGTTTCAGAGTGGTAAAAATGTAGCTGCCTGGGAAAATAACGAAGGAGTTGCAGAAATATTGGCATCAAAGGCACAACCGATTGTCCATAAATATAAAATACCAGTTCCAGGTGGTTTTAATGCCCAGGTGAGGCTTCTGATTCCACCAGATGCTGATTTGAGTGGTGCCACCAAGTATCCTATGCTGGTTTACGTGTAAGTTATTCGGTTATTCCAACCCTTTAAAATCATTTTTTTCTTCCCCTGTAACCTTCCTAATTCATATATCTCACGATTTAATTATTTACACTATTTTTTCATTCCTTTCAATCCTAATCATATTTTTAATTCGATTTATATTCAAAATTGAGCTCGTATCTTTCGTGTAACACCGACACCGATACAAATCAATCTTTGACTATTCTAAAAAAAAAAATAACAACAACAACAACACAACAACATACTATTCTAATCGTAAGTTACAAAAATCGTATGTATCTTTTCAAAACGAAAGATTATTATTCGACAAGTCTACTCTTTATTCACCTAACACTGATAAAAATGTGTTTCGCGTCGCATCTATCTTCGCAAATTTACATATCGCACGTTCACGTTTACGTAACAACACCATCCCTTCTTCAACCTCCCTCCCCCCTTACATCTCTCATAGCCTTGTTGGTTCGGATATATTCCCCAACACAATCGAGTGTTTTCAACGAAAGCACTTAACTCTCTTACACGTACACACACACACACACACACACACACACACTCGTAGCATCGGTTCGGAACTTTTAGCATCGACTTTTTCCTCGATACATACATATTTCTACGGTCAATGGTATGGTGTTAGAGAACTACGGAGAAGTAAGAGGAAAAAATAGTGTATAGGAAAGAAAGATAAAGATAGGTAAAAAAAAGTGAACGTTGAGAGTACTAAAAGCATCCATATTTTCTTTTCTTTTCCCGGTGGGAAATATGACGATGCATCACGAGTAGATCATCAATCGGTTACAACAGCATAACGCATCTATGTTCTTTTTCCTTTACGCACTCTAACCAGATACTCCAGTGATAAACGAAAAACTACGATTTGAACGTTCGTCTTTCTTTCGTGTTCAAAATTTAAGGGGAAAGGAGAGAAGAGTATAACTGATGATCCACCTTAAGATCAAACGAATACAAAAATACAAAACTGTTAAGTGTAGAAAGAGAGTAGTAATTTTGTTGTAATTTAACCCAAAAATCGAAGATTGCATCTTAGGAATAAAACATTTTACGATGACGTAAATATAGTCGAATCTACGAACTATAATCCTTTCATTTCTATCTTCTACCAACGACCTGGCCAATAAATTTCTATATTCCAAGCATGTCAGAGAGAGAAAAAAGAAAACTCAACCAAAAGAAAAATATCCTACATCGAGTTAAGTTGTTGAACGATATATCGTTGGACAATATATCTGTATTTTGGAAAAAGAATAAAAGCTTTAACCAATAGGCCGAGATCCTGTCTGTCGTTGTTTAGAAATATATATGTGTCAGTATCGAAGTATGGTCGAACCATAAATCGTAATATATACACTCGTAAAGGATAAATCTGATTAAAATAAAAAAGAATATACAAAAAAATAGTTCATATTACGCAAGAACCATAATCGTACAAACCTAAAACACCAATCCTTCATATTTTTCTTCCAAAAAGTAAATTCCTTCTATACCCTTGTCCCCTTCTCTCACATTTTGTCGATCATCTCAAAAGTTCCTTCAGGATAATACACATTTGAAAAGGATTCCTATAAACTCTAGGACTTTGTGTGTGTGTTTGGTAGGAAAAGGAAATACCTAAAAACATGAAAGATCTTACCCTGGCACGCGGAGAAAAGGTTATACCATTAAATATGTACAGTGAAATTCGCGAGAGAGTTTTCGTGTTTTCGCCACTCGCAGTTCTGAATTTAACCACACAAATGCATACATACATATACGTATATACTTCAAACACACACACACACATTAATAACATCTACCTTTTCTCGTATACTTACGTGTTATACATAAACGCACGACACGCAAATGGCGAAAGTATAGTTCGCAGCGTTATACCGTCGTTGTTTCCAGTGCCGATATAACTTCCGACGTAAATCCTAATAACGCCTAATTTGTAGTCGGACCTGCTAGAACCGGAACCGAACTTTTAAGTATGAAGAGCTTATAGGGCGTTATATTCATGACCATCTACCTACACCCCCTAAACTCCCTACACTCTCTTACCTATTCTCTCCATTATCTACTTCAACTCGTAAAATGAGCAAAAACCAGTCTTGGACATTAACCTGCTGAAATAAGAAAGCCTTTCCTACTCTCTTTTTCCTATTTTTCCTCCTCGATCGAACCTTCTCAACCATTATACCTTCAAGTTCGTTCAAACATAACTATTCGTCGTTGTACCTATCGAAACTTTTCAACATCTACACGTGAAGTACTTCTTCAAGCACGTGTTTCCTATTGTCGAGCAACCCGATCGCGAAATACGATATTTTTCCGAGCGAAAGGAGATCAACAGCATCGAGAAAGAAACGGGAGGAAGGATAGGAAGATATCTCCAACTCCTAGAATCAAGATTTCATTACTTTCGAATCACTCGATATCTTTCTGAATTGGATGAAGGATATATTTTTCTAAGATAACGATATCTAAACTAATCGATTTGAATTCAACCTAATAAAAAATAAATCAACGAAACAAATGTTATTGTATACAAATTAGTATTGTATTTCTAGGAGGTATTATTGAATTAATTTTAATTTAATTGTAAGTTGATAAACGAGATATATTAGGTTGATTGAAATAAAAATGTCGTATTTTTGGCCACAATTCAATAGGGAAAATCAGACATTATTTTTATGGTATTAAAAAATAATTATATAATCTTGATAATATTGATAAAGGATTAGATAAACAAATAGTTGAACAATAAGTATCCAATTATTCAATGTTATGCGATTTCCTTTCCTCTTGTTTCCAGATACGGTGGACCAGACACATATCAAGTGACAGAAAAGTTCAACGTTGACTGGGGCACATATCTCGTGTCAAACAAGAGTATCATATACGCTGCCATCGACGGCAGGGGTTCCGGATTAATGGGCAACAGCATGTTATTCGCTGGATACCGGAACCTTGGTACCGTTGAAATCATTGACCAGATTAATGTAACGAGGTAAGTTTCTCGACAAATATTACGAGAGAAGGTATGAGAGAAAGAAAGAAAGAAAGATATATACAACATTTACCACTATTCACGTGTTCACGCTTAAACAAGGAAAGTTAGTCCGATATCGTTTCGAATAATCCATGCTAAAAGTACGAATAAAACTTTTCTATATATATGTGTGTGTATGTGTAAGTAACGATGTAATATTACAACTCTCGAACGAAATTCAAAATGAATTGCTTGTACATTATGCAACTACTTTCTATCTTTCCTACGTGTGGATTGGGTCAAACTGCAGAAAGCAACAGACGAAGAAAATGAAACAGAAAAGTAGGAAAAACGATAATCTTTCTATATTTTTTCTTTTTTTTTTTTTTTTAGTTTCTTTTTTGGCTGGGGAGAAACTTATTTTCGTTCTTTTAAACCTGATAGTTCTTTCGTATTCATTTTTATTTTCTTTTCTAGAATTTATAACATCTAAAAGAAGAAGGTAACGAAAATTTGAAACGACTAACTTGGTTCGCTTGAGAATCGTTAGAGGAAAGTTAGCTTGAAAACTAATTATAGGCTAGTTCTTTCTTTTTTTTATTTTCTCTCTCTCTCTCTCTCTCTTTCTCTCTCTCTTTCTATCTCTCGTTACACTCGTTGACCGTATAACTTATTTCGCACCTGGATTGCTAATTCTCTAATCCAACTGCTCGAGATAACTAACTTTTAAGTTCTAACGCCCAATTTCTCTCTCTCTCTCTCTCTCTCTCTTTCTCTTTTAGTCACTCTCTCTTTTACTCTTTCTATCTCTCACTCAGTCACTCACTCACTAACTCATTCACTGTTTTTCTCTTTTTCTATCCCTCTTTCTCTTTTGGTTTCGAATGAGTACTTTCAACGAACTTCCTTTAGTCTTCTTCTTCTTTTATACATGGGAACCTACAGAGATACGTTCGCAAGAGGAAAATTGCTCTTTAGCTTTATCCGAATTTATAGGCCCACGAGTAGAGAGAGCATCTTTTCCCTTCCTTTCGGTTTGAAACCCTTCCACCTTTCCCTTTACCCACTACCTCCTTCTCAATCCTCCTCCTCAACCCATCGTTGCTTGGTACGCTCGTATTTTCCTTTCGCTGTCATGGGTAATTCGTTTCGACGGAAAGGGTCCGAAGAACCGAGGCAAAAGCTATCCCTTTAAGTTATGGCATAGCAAACTTATATGTTTGATAAAGATATCTGCAATATTTTACAACTTTTCTTTTACCAATCTACCAGGGACCTTTTTCCATAGATATGAAATTATATATAAATATATACATATTTTTTTTTTCATCCAATTATTAATTACAAATAAATATAAATAGAATTCATAGATGTAGAAATGTAACTATTATTTATCATTCGAATAATGATCATAGTAGTAGTTTAGGTATATCAAATTACTCGTTAGTAATATAGTACGAAATTTATTCAAAATTTATACGAAATTTATAACTTATTCGAATAATTTCTATACATTCATTACCTACCCAATTTACCATATTTGTATATTTAGTAAAATATAGAACGTGTTAGAATGAATATTAAAATATATCCATTTTCACTATACTTATTATAATATTATATCAAATGAATTTATTAATATTTGAATCATTACAAATCTAGCAACGAAAGAATAATAATTTCATTTCATTGAAAGAATTTGATTCTAACCAATCGACAAATTTTACTTGACGTATTATACAACACATATATTATTTCGTTACTTAAAAAAGATACATACTAGGTATTTTAAAATAAGAAAAATTCATGTCATTTCTAGTAGAAAAACGATACAATTCGAATCGGTTTGGTTATACAGAAGTCCTGTGTTTTACCGGAATACCCTGATTGTCTTTCCTGTAAAAAGGGACGACGATTTCTTCTTCAAAGATTCCACAAAGCATTGATTTCTACCAAAGGTCCAGTTTCCGTTCAATTGATTTCTACAGGAAATCGACAGATCGTCAAAAGACAACCGGATAGTAAAACCACATTGTGTTTCGTAACTTCTACTCTTGGTACTACGTTAAAAGTGAGATCTTCTGAAAAAAGGATGGAGATAGGATACCAAAAAAAAGGAGAAAGAGAGAAAGAGAGATAGAAATATAAAAACGTGTAGTTCGATTCGCTGTACCATTCCTATACACACACACACACACACACACACGTATTTATTTTTCGTATATATTGTCACGTATATGTATCTTTATACGTACATATATACATACATATACATATATATATACACACGCATTTATTTTGGTATATACGTACGCATATATGTATCTTTATAGGAAGAATACATATATGTAGGTATATATGTTATGTGTGTGTGTATAGAAAATACGTGCAAGTATATATACAAGGAGATGTTTTGCTGGCGCGTCACATCGCGTCCTCCTCTCTGTAAAAAGCCAGTCGCAAAATTGGAAGCCGTCCAAGCGATTGCGGAATCGTCCGACTCCCTTTAACCTTTGCTCTTCATCCCTCTTCTTCTCTCTCCTTTCCCTTTACCCTACCTACTTTTAGCTTTCTAAAACTTTCCTACTTTCAGTGCATTGTCCTCTTTTAAACCATTTTTACTTATATTTTTTACTACACATGTGCGTGCATATATATATATATTCATTCAATCGAATTATTTATTTATTTCTAGATTATTATTATAAAATTTTATAATTGTAAGATTGATTATTGATTTTGTCAGGGTTACTATTACTTCTGGTAACTACATTTCGTTATTTAATTTGTTCTTCTCAATTTTGGAAATTGCTACAACCCACGTAGTTTCACATAATATGATCGTTTGATTTTATCTTTTTACGTGAAATAGTTTTAAACGAGTAATGGTTTAGATATCTACCTTACATTCCTCGTATATTTCTCTCTCTCTTTCTCTCGTCTCTCTCTTTTCTCCATCTAAAGTTTCATTTCATTTAAAAAAAAAAAAATAGCAAAAGCTTTTAAGAGTTATCAACGTGTATGATTTATTCAAATTGAATTTCTGTAAAAATTATCATTTACAAATATGAGAATAAGTTTTTTAATTAGAAACAAAAACAAAAAGGAACGTTACTTTAAAAAGTGTCGCTTTTTCATTTTAATAAAAAACATAAAGAATATAAAAGTTAGTTCGAAATGTTGTTAACGAAAAAGAAACTTTGTCGACATGTTACTACGAGTATAAAGAAGAATAGAACATTGTTCGGAAGAATAGTAAACGTCAATGGTACAACATTGATAGTTGAGAGAAAAAAAAAAAGGGAAACAAAAAACTATGAAGAAAGATACAGGGGGAGGAGTGCACGGGAATGAGAAACGAAAGCAAAGTTAGAAAATCAACGAAACTATAAAGAGTTGTTTTCTATCAAAGCTACTACATTACTATTACTATTACTATTACTATTATACTACTACAACTACTATTATTGGTATTACTATTCTATTTCCGTGAATATTGGATTCTTGCGTTCAAAAGAGAGAAGGAAAAAAGAGAAAGAGAGTCAAAGATTCGTCAAGTCTTTCAACTGAATTTACAAAGCGAATAAGTTTCGAAGAAAATACGATGATCCGTTGTGTTTTCCTGAGTATGTAATATATCTTATTACAAAATGAAAGTAGGAGAGAAAATAAATAGAGAGAATGAGAAATAGATAGACAGATTGAAAGACAGAAAGAGAGAGAAAGAGAGAGAGAGAGAGAGAGATGAACAAAAAAAGGGATGTTGGTTTGGTATCACACATTTTCACATACAACGAGGTTACAAAGATAGAAATGTGGTCCCAGTGGTGCCATTATTAGCAGACGTACCAGAAACAACAAGGACAACAACGTATTTTGGAAGAATCGGAAAAGGATGACTGGGGATAAGGGATCTTATTTTTCACCACTACTCTCTCTTTCTCTTTCTCTCTCTCATTGCCAAATCTGGATAAGGCGCGTGTATCGTATATCGATAAAACATAGGGAAAAATAAAAAACAAAAGTAGGTCGATGCGAATGATATTATATTTTATGTACGATAAGGATAAATATATTTTTATTAGCCCTTAATATAAAAGGTATAAGAGGGTGAAAGAAGCGTAGGAAAAACAAAGTGAATTAATTGAATGAATAAAAAACCTATAAGTATATATTATATACTATTAATATATATAAATATATATTATATATTACCTATAAGTATATATTATATATTATTACTTATAATAGTAATAATATATAATATAATATATATATATATTACTTATTTAAATAACTCCTTCTTTTTCAAATGAATAGAATGTTAATGCTAAAGTAATTCTAATTGAAGGGACTATAAATAAGTAAAGCTTCAATGTGCAACATCATGCAACTAATCAAAAATGTATAAACCTTGTTTATTCGTTTGTTTGAAATAACATTAATTTTCAAGTAATATATTATTATATATAGGACCATGACATTGTCAGGGTTGTAATAAGATATCACGTTAGTCCGAAGGGATTTTACCAACCATGTGCTGCAACAAAAACTCTCAAGCCACTTATCTTGTCTTGTAAGGAAGACAATCGTGTTACCTGAGCATGCACACACCAAGAGCTTGGTGGATATTTCTATGCTATGAGAGGATTAAGAAGAAAGAAGGATAAAAAAGATGAGGATGAAAAGAAAGAGAGTGAGAGAGAGAGAAAGAAGGAGAGTGAAATGAGAGGAGAATAAGAATAAGAATAAGAAGAAGAAGAAGAGAGAAGGGGGTTGGTTAAAGTCAGTCTTGATCTTTATCGCGTTTTAGTCGAGCATCGTGAGAAACGCTTCTCCCTGAAAGGAACAGGGTTTTCCTTTTACAAGCTACGTTACTTTAACGCGTTATTCTCAAATAAAAAAACAAAAAGAAAGAAAAAGGAAACGGAGTAATTTCATACTTGCTCTTACAGAATCGCTACCACTTCCGGCCGAAGAAGTTGAAGGGTGCATTAAAAATTTGCCTTGAGGATTATTTTAAGATACCCAACCCCCTCTCTTAACTGAGTTCGACTAAGAAACGAGGGATAAAGAAAAAAAAAACAAGAAAAATAAAAAAGGAAGAAAAAGTAGACCATTTCTCACGTCCTCTCTCTTTCTCTTTCTCTCTTCTCACTCATTTATTTCATCTTCAACCCCATATCACCTTGTTATTCCTTCCTATAAAATAAATCGTTGTTAGACGTTTCGTCTATCTCTGTGTTTCAGACACCTGCAGAATAAGTTACCCTTCATCGATCGAACTAGAACAGCAATTTGGGGTTGGAGTTATGGTGGTTACGCGACTGGTATGTCACTGGCTATGGATTTCAATGGTGTCTTCAAATGTGGTATGTCTGTTGCTCCTGTCACGGATTGGGCTCTTTATGGTACGTATTTTTATTTAATACCATCTAACTTTTATTTCAATTTCTTCTACTTACCCTACTGCTATTATCATTTCTTATCTTTTCAATCCTTTCACTTCATTTACTTACTTTCCAACGTACACGACGTTTCTTTCTCAACGCGTTATTTCAAATTAAGAATTGCAAAGGTTTAATTACGAATAGTAGTTACGTTACGTTACGTTACTTCACGTTACCTGGGAATAAAAAGAGAGGAAAAAAAAAAATAAAAATAAAAAGTAAGTTGGTGAAAAAGAGATCGAGGGTGTATAAATGACCACGCGTTAATGAACATTAATTACCAACTTTCCACACAGCACCAGCACCAACAGACGTGGAAAGTTCTATGAACGCGATACATAGCATGACGCCTGGTTCCCCTTCCTTCCCCCTTCACCAACCACCACCACTCCCCTTCTCTCTCTCTCTCTCTTTGTTATACTGAAACACATTAATCTCTTCTATCGTATTAGCTTCTACCGAAGGAAAATCCTTTAATTAGTAACCCAACTTTAATTGCAGATTCAATATACACCGAAAGATTCATGGGTCTACCAATCGTAGCTGACAATCTTCAAGGATACGAAAAGGGTCAACTGTTGAACAAAGTCGATAACATCAAGAATAAAATGTATTATCTGATTCATGGTACATTGGACGACAATGTGCATTATCAACAATCTCTGATGCTTGCTAAAGTTCTCGAACAAAAGGATATTCTTTTTAGACAACAAGTACTAATTTCTTCTTTTTTTTTTCGTATTAAATTTATTTCAATTAATCTCCCCCTGACGACGATGATCTTTTTTTATTGTCACGCACGATTATTTAATTATTTATTTATTTATTTATTTATTTATTTTAAGAGGGGTCACTCCGTGCGGCGGTCAGTTTTTCAAACATTTAAAAAACATTAGATTTTTTTAACCAATCATACGAGGAGTGACCTCCTTAAATGGGTATAGGAAGGATATATTTTGATTTATTTTTGTTGTTGTTTCTCTCTTAGACGTACACCGATGAGGACCATGGAATTCTACAATCGCGAACGCATCTCTATCACTCGTTGGAAAACTTTTTAGACGAATGCTTTCAACCGTCGTCATGATTAAAGCACGGAACTTTACTGACAATCTAGGGCACCTTATACACCACCACTTGCCTCACCACAGTCCATTTTGTAAATAATTTACCACTTGTACATAGTTAATGTACAATAATGTAATATGAGGTTTAGTGTACATAATTCTGGGAAGAGAAAAATAAGAATTAAATAAAAAAACGAAAGTCGTCGTCGTCGTCGTCATCGTCATCGTCGTTGTTGTTGTTGTTGTTAACGTTTAAATAATAATAATAATAATCGATACACAGACGACGATGTTAGTTACGAAAAGAACAGATTTATGAGAAGATAAACGTCTTTGATACATTTTGTAAAAAAGAATATTTAAGGAAAACAAAAAAAAGAAGAAATCTGAATTCATTAGTCAAATCGAAGGCCTAAAAGAAAATCATAGAGCGTGCAAAAACCGACGCCCTTTGATTCTCGAATTTCATAAAGTTTTCAGTGCAAGCACCATTTATTATACATATTTTATTAACAATTAACAAATCGCTTTTTTATCCCTGCACCCCCTCTCTAAAGCGATTTCCGAATAAAATATTTATTCACATCTTGTTTTTCTTTTCTCTTTGTACGAGAAACTACGCGCGATTTTTCTTATGAAATTTTTAAAAGAAAATATATTCAATCGTGCAAACCTATTAAAAATTTGGTAAATTAATGAGATGATACTTCTGATAATAGAGAAGTTTTATTCATGCCACTTAGGTGTAAAAGATCTCGAAATTTTAAAGAATATTTTTATCTAATTGGCTTATATTATATATTATACTTTTTTTTTTATTATTACTTTTATTATTACACATACATATATATATATATATGTATTAATAAGAATTTTGATAGATTAAAATTTGTTACTTTCCCAATCAAAACGTAAAACTCTGAGAATGGGTCATAATTTTCTTCTTTTATCTAATAACACGTACTATATATTATATGAACTATATTTTAATGAAAATCCTTTTGTACTTCAAATTTAAATAAAAATAATTAATCTATATATATAGATTAATATATAATAAATTAATTTATATATAGATATATATAAAAATAAAATAAATGTATCATCTAATCGGCAGATTTAGTCTGAGAATGGTAAATAATAATTACATGTATTTAAAAATAATTTTTCTTTTATATTATGTATTAAATAAAATACGAAACAAAGTTGACTATATATAAGTCCAATAATAAGAATGCCCTTGCAAGAAATTGCACAAATGTAAGTTTTTAAAAATACAAAATTAAATTCTTAGAATTTTACTACTCAGAGTTCGCATAAAGTTCCTCTATTAGTTTATGAAAATCCTTTTCTTGTGAAACAAGATAGCATATCTATTATAAAATATTATTAAGAATGTGGGCAATTAAAACACAGTGTATTAAACGTCGATTCAGACGTATAATAAAAAAGGAGGGGAAGAATTATCGAAGGGAAAAAAAAAAACATTTATGACTAAATAAGATTTTTTAATCGAAGGACCACTACATCATAACAGTTTTAAAAGTGGATCAAAATGAATTTATTAAGATAATTGTTACCTTTTATGCTGACATACTGTATATATGAAATTACTTAATTACCATTTAATTAAGATATCCATATATTGTTATAACAAAATTGTACTATTGACCCTGTAGAGTTACAAAAATACTTATACCCTCCTAATTCATCATTTGTTGAGTGTATTATAAATAAAGTTCTATGTTTTATTAGAAGAGAGTGATTGTATTGAAATGAATTAAACTTCCCATATTACAAATAATTTTAATTCTTGTATCTTCGAAGAGACAACATCTTAAAATATACTCAAATCATGAATTTTCTGTTTCTTTGAATCTGTAATGGGAAATGAAATTTATAAATCAATCTATGCTATTAACTATACAATGAAATTAAAATATAAGTTGTCCACTTATTGCATGATACATACTTGCACTTGATACAAGTGTAAAATACTGTTTGTCCTTCATCAGCTGATCTTAATTGCAATGTTGCATATGACATTTTTTCATTTTGACATTGTGGACATCTACGTTCAACTATTGGACCATCGCACTCTTCATCTTTATCATCGGTTTCTTTTGAACGAGCATATGCATTCTTTGATTTAAAATTAATGGTATAAGATGTTGCCATGTTACCAAAAGCTAAAAGTAATCTTAATTGACATACTATGCTAAGTGTACTATAGCAGGAATGAATATTTTCAATTAATCATCTAATACAAAGCTTCCTAAAGATAATCTCTTCATATTCTAACTACATGTATTTCATTTAACTATTAAACCAGTAATTAAAAATAATCAATTATTATTAAAATAATACTTAAGATAAGATAAATTTAATCTATTTCTATGAATCGTTAAAAATATAATCAACAAAGAGGAATAAAACCAAGTTAACTTAACAACTTATTGGAAAGTAAATTAAAATAAAATTCATACAATTAAAAAAGAAACTAAATAATTGAAATAAAAATATTTAAAAATTTAGATTAAACTTATGCACTTGCGCAGTATATCATCATATATAAAATGAAATATGTAAATACCAACCTTCTGGTCCCCAGTTTCGTTTACAGCAATAACAAGTCACGACACCTTTTTCTTTTAAATAAGGAAGAATCGATCCACATTCTGGGCAAAATCCTGGTGCTGTGGTAAATGACGAGGTATTTGAAATCACAGACATATTTTCTATTATTTTTTCTTGACAATTTAACTATGAATGATATATCACATATTATAGTTTTAAGGTTAGAAATTTTTTACTGACATAAGTAATACACGTGACGTCACATAACCTTTTATAATACGTCCTACTAACCTAACCTAATCCTAACAACTACTCTTATTCTTCCCTAACTCTCCCCACACCCTGCCAGAAACCAATTTTTTGTTCTTTTTATCAATGGTGATGGCAACACTGTATGAATGAATCAACTCAATATGAATGGTGCATTTTGAATCAATGCCATCTATCAGTGAAATCTTGATTTAGATTGTACTTTCAAATACTCTAATTGTAAATCAGTGTTTCTCAACTCCATTCAATAAAAGCACCGCACCCTGAACATTAAAATTGTATCGAATACTTGCAAAAACTTTTCATAAAATTTGTCTATTTTAATTTATTAAATTAAATACAATCAATCGTATAATTTGTGAGGTAAGACGTGTATCATTTGTTAAGAACGATTATAACAAAAATCTGAGTTTCTATAAGGTTTTGAGAAAAAATCAAAACGCGTAGGGATTTCTATTTGAAAAAATATTAAATTAATAGTAATCACGATTATTTTTCTTATTAAAAAATTTATTTATCAAGCTGAGGTGTTACAATGATCGTGAAAGCTTTATTTCGTTAGTTTATTATATTTTTGTTTATTTAAAATAGTTTCTTTCTGAAATGGGATATCAGGGATAAGCATTGGGAATAATAAAGATTAAAATTAACGTGCTGCTAGTTAATGTAATTCTTTGCTGCATCTATTATCTGCATGTTAATATTTCAGGTCGTTGAGTTCACGCATCTCACACATAATGATAATACCAAAGTTGAATAATCGTTTAGTCATAGCTGCTTTGTTCATGGGTCTCACGTTCCTACAACCAGCAAACGGGTAAGATTCATATTTATATATATATAGTCCTAAGATCGATATCTGAAACTTGACAAAAGCATAAAACAAGATCCGCGAAAGTAGCATTTTACGTGCCGTTGGGCATCAATAAAATTTCTACCAACCAACCAATTGGATGTTTGATGGTAGGAGGAAAATGACATTGTTCGACTTTACGAGGATGGATAACGTGAACGATTGGGAAGAGATATCAGATACCGTAAGAACAGTCGGCAAATCTAAAGCTACATTGGTGTTACAAAAAACTCAGATCTTTCAAAGAGCTATCTTTTTCACTCTACTCAATCCTCAACCCAATGGAGCTGGATTTGCCGGTGTAAGAATTCGAACAAATTTCAATTTAAAGGATTTCCAAAATATCGACATTAATTGTCGTGGACAAGGAAAGAATAATCATTATAAAGTTGTTCTCAGACACAATGGGCTTGATTCTAACAAAGATTTGACCTATGAGCAATTTTTTGATGTAAGTTTTAATCGAATCAATTTATAAATGTTAGAATAGAAATTAAAAATATGTGTTAACACTTTATTGACCAATCACACGTATGTGTGATGCTATCCCATCGATTGTTACTGGCCTCTTTCACTCTCTGTATGATGATTTTTGTATTGAAAAATAACTTAATTTATTTTTTTTTGTATTACCTTACAGTTATTGCATTTACTTTTATTATTATTTTTGAATGTTTGTTTTTTATTGCGCAACCATGGGACCATTAAAGTGTTAATACGTTTGATTATATTATTTATATTTATCTGATGTAATATCATTAATTCAGGCGCCGATGTCAAATGAAGAATTCTCAACAATATCCTTAAAGTTAGATAATTTTAAACCATACTATCGTGGTAGGGAAATACCCGATGGGGAACCCTTGAACGTGGAAAACATTACGATGTTTGGATTGCAAGTATTCGGTGGTGTCTATTTACCTTTTAAACAAAACAGCGTGTCAGCTCTGGAGATCGAAACTATTGCAGTTTCTTAAATATTTTTCTTATTATTGCAATAATTTCCAATTTTAATTGTAATCGAATAATAATCATTCTTGCCAAAGGGAAATTCCATATAATTAAAATAATACTTCTTTGATATCAAACACGTAGCATTAAAAATATTAGAAATATAATCTTATATAAAATTATTTTTGTAATTAAAATAAAGCATTTAGTATATCTTAGAAAAATCATTCTAAAATTTATCCCCACTCCCAAATTATTTGGAAAGAAATTCCCTTTTCACGATGTGCATACAAATCGAAGGATACTTTATAAACTATATATATTTATATATATTTTATGTAAGAAAAAAGAGAAGGTACAAAATGATGACATATATATAATATATAATACTTTTGCTAACACACACACGACTTTACTTCGAGTGTAATATGTGCTCTTTACCAATCATTTAAAGTTTATCTTTTAATCCGTCTCATCGACTAATTCAATTCGTACGAAATGGAAAAAGAGTCTTAAATTTTGGTATTAAAACGAATAATCGGTTAGTTAATCATAAATAAACGGCAATATGGGATAACCGCGTAGCGATATCATCTTAATCATCGCGTTTATCGTCCGTTGTGGGATCTCGTCTGGAGTTGGTTGTCCTCTCGTTGAATGGTCGAGGTTTAGACCTTTACAAACGTATTCCCGGGTTTCGAGAGGCGACGAAATTCAGAAGCTCATCGCTGTCCTCGCAAACGAATGGCTTTACGTGATGACATGCAACGTCGTGCCATTTAATGCCATCGTTGTAGAAGTTGTTGAGAATTGACAAGCAGGATTCGTCGTTACCCTGTAATCATAAACGTTTCTAATTAAAATTATTTTCATTAACATTTTCATTAACATTTTCATTACATCAGATTAGTCAAAATGACTACTGGTCTTACAACTTTATTACAAAAATTCCTCACTTCGTATTATATTCTGTTTTTAAAGCTTTATTAATGATTTATTTCATCGACTTATTGAACTTTTTGGAATATCATGGAATATAATTCTTGAAATAAAGAATATCGTAAAGAAAGGAAAAAGAAATATAGAATAAAAAGAAAAAGGTCTGATTAGGAAGTTTAGATCAAATCAAATTGAATCGAATAAGCGAAGATGAGAAAATCGAAGGGAAAGTAAAATAGAGATAATCTAAAAGACCGGCAGTACCTGAGCAGCCTCGCGGTTGTCTGGCTGTGGCTGACCGTATCCACCAGTAGCGCTCCAATCTCCGGAATTACGTTGGCTGGTAGGTCCGATTTTAGCGCCGGATCCAGACCAGAACCATCCGTTGACATTTTGCGGTTGAAGATCGGGACGGTCGCAACCGTTAAAATTGCATTTACGTCCGGAAGTCCAGATGTACCTCACGTTACCTGACGAAGACGGGGGAAATTCGTGTTAAATAATATTTCCCCTTGATTCGGGATCGTTATTCGATTTTCCCTTAGAAAATCTAATCCCTCCTTCCCTCTTACCACCTTCTTCTACACGTTAATTCAAATTCCTATTACGGAATGTACCGTTTCGCGAAAATAGATTTGACACAGTTAAAATTATGCAACGTATAATATATAATAATATTATAATATTAAATAATAAATATAATAAGTTATGAACTATTTTGTAATTTTGTAATACTCCTTTTTTCGCTTCTTAATAAGGAACAAAAAGAGAATCATTCCAGATGATTATTATTTATGATATTATTATATAATAACATTGCCAAAGAGATCACATACCGGTGAAACATCTTACGTTACTTTTAATTTTATTTTTCCATCACTCTCGAGTGAAAGTGGACTACGTCTTCGATAATAACATACACGGTTACTTGAATTACGAAACAACGTACTTGAAATTTATCCTAACATTACAAGAGTGGAACGAATAAAATCAAATAATTTATTCGTTATTTCATAATGCATGCATTATAGGATGATATGCATACGAGATGTGTGTATAATATACATGAGGGTAAAAAAACATGTAAGAAAAATAAATCGTTAGTTAAAATAACGATTGAACGAGAACATATCTATCAGATAAGAATCATGAGTTATTAAACGTTCATGTAAGTTTTACCTCTGGCTACTCTCTGTTTGATGAATTCATTCTCCTGTGGTGTCTCAAGGGATACTGCATCCATGCAATGACGGCGGCAAATGTTACGTGCATCAAGCCAATCAACTTCGAGACTTCTAGTTGGCAAATGTTCCCAACTGAAGAAATACGAATGAGATACGCCTCTTCCGTCCCTATAAGTAGCGTGACGAACCCCTGAAAAATTGGAGACAATTATTAATTCCAATCGACGTTGATCTCTTAAATACAGTGATCGATATATTTTTTTTTCTTATCCGATCTATTTATTTATTTAACATAGACGATCTACTTTTTTATTATATACTACCAATAATTATATTAAAATAATTGCATATTTGCAAGTGGATTAACTGTAAGCCAAAAAAAAAGAAGAATTAATTTAAAGTCTACTTTTGTATTAACCAGGACAAACATCAACGTAGTAAGAATCTTTATGATCATTTCTATTTAGTAACATAGTTCATTAACTTTGTTTTCCATTTAAACGAATCATTGATATTACCATTTTATTCTTAAAGCGATTGCATTTAATCGATTAACAGAAAGGGGTCGATTAGTTCGATTAGGAAAACTTAGAATGACGAGATGTCTCGTTTGATACTTTGATTGCCATATTCGTGCATCAACGATCCTTCGGTTTCTAATTTAAGTATGCTTACTATACACGCTCGAGTAACGAAATAGTTCAATAGAGTTTCACGTGGTATAATAAATCGATGATACCTTTCTATCATAATATAAAATCTATCGATAAAGTATAGTAAACCATTTATCGTTTAATTAATACGCATTGTGATTAGGAAAGAAATAATAACAAGTTATGAAAGGTGTAAGAAAAAAATTAAGAATGTAAGTGTATAGATGACGTTGCATAGATGCAGTGTTTCAGTTTGTCCTATTTTTTATAGTCAGTTAATAATATTTTTTAGATTGGAGAAAGAAATTGAAAGGATGGTTGAAAGATACAGAAAAGAGAATAAAGTAATTAATATATATATAATTATTAATTATAAATATATTAATTACTATATATTATATACTATATATATTACTATATATATTACTATATATATTACTATATATATATTATATTATATACTATATATATTATATATTATATACTATATATATATTATATATTATATACTATATATATTATATAATTATTAATTATAAATATATTAATTACTTTATTCTCTTTTCTGTATCTTTCAACCATCTTTTCAATATCTATATATATGTATATAGAATGAGAGAAAGAGAAGAATAGAAAGATGGAAGAAAGAAAATGTCTGTAAAAGAAAATCCCTACGATTAGCCACGGTCAGTTGGTTAGGGTTAACTACGTCTATTTAGTCGTAGAACAAAAACATTTAACTTAACTACAACAAAGTGCTCGAACTCAAATGAAATATTATTAAACCCGGGAAACGCGAAGCATACTTAAATCGTAATTACAAACGTGTAGTTTCGTGACGAGGAGTCGTTTAAGGACCTCCGTTCTAAATCCACAGACAACTCTTCGTGTGTTTCTTCTTTTCCTTCGAAAAGAAAAATAAGTTTCTTCTTTCTTTTTTTTTTTATTACCCGAAGAGAATTTAGGTCACAAAGATTGTCGTATCATTGTTTCATCGAACCGTTATAATTTATCGAAACTTTCTCTATTTATTGTCATTGTCTCTTTTTTTCTATATTTTCTATTTTCTTATAATTATTCTTCTTAAACGAACGAGATCACGATAATACAATGATCCATAAAACATGTTTTTTTTTTAATTATAATACTGGTATCATTTTTATAACTGCATTTATATCTGAAATGAAAGTATCTTTTTCTTTTTTCCTCTTTTTTACTTTCACTTTTATTACTATTTTCTATTGTAAAATTTGATGAATGATACTCACGGTTTGAACAACTTCGTGGATCCGGCAAGGATAATCGACGTTGAGCATTGACGACGATTACGCCGAGTAACAGCAAACAAATGGTGACCCTCATATTATCAAACCTTAAATAAAACAATTCTGATTGAATATAAATGAATTTAATATTAAATATATTATAAATGTAAATGTATATTAAATATTGGATTGATGGACAAAAATAATATCGGATTTTTCTCATTGAATCGTGGGTACAAATTCTGATATTTGTTTTCCACTAATCCAATATTACAAATTTAAATATTTGTAATATTGGTATTTTTGCGTCTACAAGTTTGTGGATTAAAAATTAATTTGCATAAATATAAGAGTTGAAAATTTGGAATAAATTGTAGATAGAGAGAAAGAAAAAAAAAATAAATATCATTTTACTTTCAATTCCGAAACTCCGAGTTTGATACGATTATGTAAATTTATTTATTTCTCCAAAAAAAAAACAAGTTATTTTAAACTTGTGTGTTAGGATGAAACAACGATGATGGGTAAAATAATATCAAAAATTTCTCATTCGATGTATTCCAGTTACGTCATATCGATAACGACCTACCGTCTTTCGTAATATTACCGGTTATGGTAGAGAATTTTATTCAAAATTGAAATTCCATCTCCTCGGTCTGAGTATACTCACAATTACATCATCGAATCTTAATATCCCTGATTTCCAAAACCCATTTCGATTATAAATTGCTTTTAAATGTTTTTTCCTTTCTTTTCTTTCTTTACGATGTTTTAAAATTTATTTTAACATTTGATTTAATTAACTATTTTTATATAATATATAATATTGAAATTATATCCTGCGTGGGGAAAAAGTTTCTTCGTATTTTTCAGATAGATCATTTCAAGAATTGCATACAACTCTGATAATATCATTTGGATCTGTTAAATTATTGTTTATTATTAAACCTTTTTCAAAAGAGTGCGATGACAATAGAAGAAGAACAATAAAGTTAGATTTATTTATAAATCGTATGTTTAATTACGAATAATGTTGATTAACTTTGACGTAAATATATTAATGAATTATTTTTAAAAATCTTTAGATTGATTATGCTCGATTCAAATAAACATCTCATTTGACTAACTACTCGTAATTTTGAATACATTAACATATTTCTTGATATTATTCAAATTTATCATGCGGTTCGGTAAAGGTATTTTCATTGCGGTTCCACAATGTTTGGTATATTTATCATATTTCTTTGAAATTCATCATCAGATTTATCATGCGGTTCATAAAAACAAAACCGTAAATGTAGTATCTTAAACTCGCAAATTATAGGATGAACGTGACCGTAAGGAATTTGGAGTTTGCATTTGGAAATAATCACGAAGTACTACTGGTTGATCACTATCACGTTGGTTACCGTAAATGTCAGGTTCAAATGATCACGTACGTCTGTATCCTTACGTTCTCAGTACTCGTAAACCAGTCTGGAAGGTAAAGGTACATTAACCTCAGCGTCGAAACATTAAATTGCGCGTAAGATGACTATAAAAATGAAACTCCCACCCTTACTCCTGCCACCTAATGCAGTATCGTTAGTTAACACGTAACAGACACACAACGAATGTCCTTGCATATAACTTTATTTACTTTTATTCTAAACGTTTTTATCTGTTCAACGTAAACCTAATTTCTGGATTATAGTACAGTATAGTAGTACGTAAACTAAAATAATTCTACTAGTTCGGATCTAGGAATAAGATTTGATTAGTTTATAATATTTAGTTACACTTTTGATACTGTAATGTTCGTACGTACATGTAACTCATGTCAATGTATCCCACGTCAGCTAAAATTATTTATAATTCTTAATGAGAATCAATTCTATATTCTTTTCTTTAATAAATCGTGTGTGTGTGTGTTTGAGTTATTATTTATTATAATATAAATTCTATTCAATAGAATAACAAATAAATTCATTCATTATCTGTACGAAAAAAAGTGTCTTCTTCTCAGTCTTATTCTTCTTAAGTTAGGCCCGAAGGCTGTGTTTTATTGAGCTTATGATTTTTAGTGGAACGTTCTTTTCTTTAAAGATTTTAGTTATGAAAGAAGCCTTATGGTGTTATATATGTGAACTCTGGAAAAGTTCATTATTTTGAGATCGTTAATCATTATTCTATTAAATCGAGATCCCCTTTATGATGAAGTAAAATCTGTAATAGGGTATAACATAGACAACGTGTTCACGTAATAAGAGTAAATCATAAACAATTGGTGATTAAATCTAGCTTTATATAACGACCGTTCACTTTAAACTCTTTAAGAAGAATTCCCATATACATATACATATATCTTATAGTTTAAAGAACCATAAGTAACGACACTTCTTTCTTTCCTTATACGTAAAAAAAAACGACAGTAACATAAGTCATCAGGATTTGCTTCAACATCGAAAAGTTTTTTTCCTCGAGTATCAGCCAAGAAACATTCTCTTTCGATCCATCTATAGCGATCGTTACGTGAGTAGGAAAATTACAATTTTTAATCTCTTTCACTTGACAATCTTAAATGAAAAAAAAAAGAAATTAATTAATTTGACTGTAACAATTGATTTGTAAAGATGTTCTTTATTCGTATAAGACAATAAACTGTAAAAAAAAAAATTAAGAAAAGAATAATAATAATAATAATAATAGTTAAACGAGGTTGCAAAATCCCACGCACTCAACGAATATGCTCGCTTTTATAATCTTCAGGTACGAAAGACCAATGAGATGGTTTGTCTCATTAATTTTGTACCTTGCTCTCTCTCTTTTTCTCTTTGTCTATCTCTTTTTATCTTTCTATCTTACTCTGTCTGCTTTTAATCATGGTTACGATGCTCAGTACTCGCGCTTTCTCCGTGAGTGTTACGAACCGATACAACTCTTCAATTCACTCGCGCTTATCTTTCGCTATTTTCTCACGATGCATTCACTTCGAAAGAGAGAGGAAGAGAGAGGAAGAGGGAGACAATCGAAGATTGGATGCTCGTGCATCAACGACGTGTGAGATTTACTCGAAAATGTGAAAATTTGGTGAGAACATTTCAGAGAAAATTCTCATTAATTGTAAGTTACTTTCCTGTAAGTAATTTTGTATTTGTCGATAATGAAAATCACAACAAAGAAGTAAACTTTATAAATCCTAAAATATCTCTGAGAAAGCGTATAAAATCTTCAAACGATTTTACTTTTGTTAAGAGAAAAATAAACGATAAAAAATCATTCTCTCTTTTGTAATTTACAATGAATTGTGTTAAATTTGATTTATTTTAAATTCACAGCTCTAAGTTGCAAGGCACGTATGGTATTAGTTGAATCTACCGTTAGAAAACATTACATTTGATATACTTTTATCGTTCACCTAATTCTTATCACGAATATCAACCTTTTAGACCACACACAAACACACTTACGATTATTTTCAATAATAAATCTTGTAGAATGAATTATATTTAAGTTTTATAATAATCGATATCGTATATAAATAATATTTATAAACAATACAAATTATTTCAATATTATTATATTTATCTATCGTTTAAAAGTACGAATTTATTTAATTTAGTTTTGAAAATAACAGTTTCCCATTATCTATCCAATAAATTGGGAAAAAATCTTTAAATTTCAATCCTAAAGGTTCGATTGCATTTTCGTCTCGTAATTTGATCGAGTATGTTTGTACGGAAATTAAAGCTCTAAAAACGAACTGTTTAATGGAAGAACGAATAAGGTGAGAGTTTTCTCTCTCTCTTTCTCTCTCTCTCTTTCTCTTTTTCTCTCTTTCTCTATCTTTTTTTATCTTTTTTTTCACGAACACGTATACGTGCATACCCCGTACGTGGAATGCATGCGTACATCTCACATGTCGTTTTAAGTTTATCCATTGCAAAACGCGTTGATGGTTAGCACGTCCGCGGTCAAGAAAAGATTACTCGTTAATGATGTGTATCTTGTTCTCATTAATTATGCACACATTCTAAATTCCTGTAAAGAGATAGCTAGGTCAAATACATTATACCTCAATATTTTACGTGACAAATATTCATTCCAATTACGCTGGTTCCAATTTAGGAATCATTATTAATCTTATTCACTTTAATTAGAAATTTGAATTTTATCTGATATGTGTATTCTATTAAAATAAAAATCGTTATAACATTTCCAATATTTTGGTTTGTATTTTTTATTCGTTATATGTAAAAATCCTCGATGATTGATTAATGATTAAACGCGTACGAGTAATTTTGTTTAATCGCATTGCTTGGGTAATCGAATTTACAGAAAAATTTATATCAAATAAATAAAAAGGAATAAACAATTTTATATAATATTACGATTCTATCTCATATCGTGTAATACACACATTTTTTAGTTTAAATTAAATTAAAAAAAAAAACTAATGTTAAATAAAAAAGGAAGAAGTTAATTTCTAAAGGAAAACCGTTGTCACAGGACAAATTGAAAGAATCATCGAACTCGACGGAAGAGAAACTTACTCTCTTCGAAAAGTTGACAAGGAAAAATAACAAACTCGTGTAATCGCGAAACGCGTAGGTTACAACACACATACGTAGAAATACCAACACACCTATGTTTATATGCGGGTTGTAAACTCGCGCTTTTTTACCGTAACCATCGTGCAATATGTTTCAACCAAAGAAGGTAAATTCATTCGAGTAGGATGCTTGATCGTCCTGTAATAACACGTATCGTATGTTGAGAAAAATTCCAAGTAAACGAAGTAAGTGTCTTTGAAAAACTGAACGACCAACGAAGACGACGATAATCCATCATCCTGTTAGGTCATTCCATCATTGATTTTATCGATGGACTATCTCAAATTTAGCAATAGTATACATTTTTCAAGATTTAATGGTAAATGGAATTTTTCCAGGTTTTATAGAAAAAAAGGTATCTCTTAAATTTGTAACCCAAATTGTAAATTTTTGTCTATAAAAAAAAAAGATAATAAAAAAACAATATGTACTTATGGTTTAAAGTATTATCTATTTAAACATTAAATATTAAGATTATTTATATATAATAATAATTAATAATTATAAATATATTAACAAGAAATTTCAATAAAATATTATGAATAATTCTTGTAAGGTAATGTTTTTACCTCTCACTTCGGAAATACGTTGGAAAAATCGTAGACTTTCTTCGAACTCGGGATGCACTAACATAATCGGTACTTTTCTACATAGATAAGTAAAAGGTAGCTAGTATAGGGTTATCCTATGTGGATATATAGAAGGTGACGAGAGGACGAGAGGACACGAAACTTTCTAAACCGTTCGTTCGTGATACGACGAGTGTCACGAATAGAATCGTCGTCGTGCGAGTTAGGTTTACTGGTCTTAGGTGAGCGAACGTACGTCCAAGTAGCAAGCAAGTAACTCGTCGTTGTTGTTGACGTTCGAGTTTAGAAGTTTAGTCGTGAAACTATAGGAAGAATCTAAGAGAGAAGGTAGCATGATCGCCTTAAAAAAGAAAGACAACTAGTCAAAGATTCTTGGCAAATGTTCTATCAAGCCTTTCTCTCTCCTGACTCTTTTGAATCATCGATGAGCCTTTCTTGCCTTTCCAATGCACGACTTAGGTTTTATATATAGTTGTCGATCCTAATCTTAATGTGATAGTATACACAAAAAAAACCAAATACTTTCTATAGAATTATTCATTTTAAATTATCAAATCATTTTATTAAACTTTTATGTCATATTCTTAAGGGGGGAGCCTGATTTAGAGGCTTCAAAAAATCGACTTTTTCGAGAATTTTTTTGAGAAGGAAAGAAATATTCGATTGAAACGAAACTTTCAGGTTTTATTCTTCTATATTTCAACAGTCTTCTCAAATTTTTTTATTAAAATATATTTCATATTATGCCTACTACAAGCATTTTACCGAGGCACCTGCACGAGTTATTCAAAACTATTCAAATCATTTAAATTAATCAAATTGAAAAGTTTGAAATAAGAAATTAAATATCAAATCAATTGAATGATAAATTTATAAATTAGAAAAGTAACATTTCGATATGTAAATATTTTTGAAAAATAAAGTCTAAATAATTCAACGTACAGTTAAGTTTATTAAAAATTGTTTGATCTTCAATAAACATATTTTACAATAAAATTTATTGATTCAAAGATTGTAGAAAATATCTAATTCGTATTGTAAATGAAATACTTTCTTTTTTGTATCATTATATATATATACTGATCCTAATCAAAAGATTAGGATCGACAACTCAGATCGTTTTCAACGTGTTGAACAATTTAAGATAGTATTACTATATTGGTATAAAGATCACGATCTTCCGATAGAAATTTTATTATCCTTTCTTTTTTTTTTATTTTCGAAGCCTTTCTCTTAACTGATCCAAGTATCTTTCAACTCTGCCAAATAGGTGAAGAACTTTCAGGTAATAAATTTTATCTTAAAAACAAAAAACATAATAATCGCGATAACAAAAATTCGTTTCAACGATTTCAACACGTTAGGATTTATTGTATATTAAAAAAAATAATAAAAGAGAGAAAGAGAGAGAGAGTGAGAGAGAGAAATTGAAATACGAGAATTAGATTACCGTAGAGAAGGAAAGATTTATTTTAATAGAAATGATTATTAACATTAAATATCTTTCTAATGAAATAAACCTTCTTTTCGTTGAGGATCGTTAAGCTTAAACATTTTGAAAGATTATTGCACTAGACTTTCTATATATATTTATTGTAAGAAGATAATCATCTTTTTTTTTTATATGTCATAATGTGTCTTAGAGTAATGTGTCTGATGTTTTAGAAAAAAAGAAAAGAAGAGAAGAGCAATTTCGCAAACGTGAAACATCGATTCCCTTTCGATTTCTTTAATCCTCCGTGAAACTAAAAAAATACGATTTACCGAACAAACCATTAAAAACTTTCTTATTTCGAAGCATTACTACGAAAATTAAACATTACGTTACTAAATAGAAACAACCAAACAAAAATTCGTAGCTTTATTTTATTTAAGATGATTTTCATAAATCTTAATGCTTGTTATTTTATTTTATTTTATTTAAACTCAACGTAGGATGATCCTTTCACAATACATTCATTTTCTCTGTTTATTTATATTTAGTATTTTAAAATTGAAATTAAATGATATTTGCAATTGAGTAATTATGAAAGTAGTGTAAGTCCATTTGCAGCCTGGAAATATATGTTATTTTAGTTAAATTTGCCTAAAAGAAATGTATATAATCAAATAACATATTGATAAATTATTACAAACATTCTCAGACTTCATATAATTAACCTAGATTTTTTAATTGTCAGATTTGCTAACATTTAATTTTCTCGAAACGAAAGAAAATGGACTTGCACCACTTTCAAAATAAACGGTCCATATATCGATAGACAATACAAATAATATCTTATATCCATTCGTATTTAACACATGCAATAACTATTTATGTTTGTTAATTAATTAGAAATTATTCTTGAAGTATACAAGGTGAATTTTCCCCAGTTTAAAGCGTCAACTTTAATCATACGGCATTGTATCTCACGTGAATACGTGACACGTGTTAAATCCTCTTACACGACATTTTCTCGAACGAATATGAATTCGAAAGATCTTCACGAGCATAATGTAACATTTGCTTTCGTCATGGACATTAAATCCATTTAACTTTAATTCTCTAACGAGCATGCAAAACTGTTTAACTTTCTTTGTCGTTTGAGTTAATTTAACAGGAAGATCTTCTTTCAGGTGGTTCATGATTATTATCATATTACAATCAAATAGAATATATTGGATTTAATAATAAAATAAATAAATAAACGTAAAACATTTCTAACAAATAAATACAAAATCTTATACAGTTGAAACTGTGAATATATGTTTGGGATAAGTGCATCAACATAAGAAAACGAAAATCGATTGCAGGTATCTCCGAAATTCTTACTTTCCGATCATACCTTGTATATAACAACGAAAATAGCATGATTAATAGAAGAAAATAACGGAATGTAATTACAATGTTGCAGATAGATGATGTAAAATAACAATGACCCGTTATAATAAGACAAATGATCAGAAATAATTATCACAATGATGACAGTTGCAGAGATCATTATATAAGACTTAAATTACGTAAGAAAAGGTAGAGAAGGAAAAATAATTTTTTAACGTAACCCTCAGAGATATGTTTAAGTATGTGTGTATGTGTGTGTGTGTGTGTGTGTGTTTAAGACGCGTTAGAAAGGAAAATTTGTTTAGAAAAATGAACGATGTTGCAAATGTTCTTCTAACTATACACTTACGTAACTAATGTTAGTTAAGGTTCATTATTAATAACATAGAACCTAGGAAATGATTTCTTCGAAATCTTCGATAGGTAAACACCATATGCACACACGTGTAATTATGATTCTTTTTTTATTATTATTATTTTTTTCTCATCTCTATTGGTATGCGAATATAATTTTCCTTTCTTATTTACAATCGAATTTGATCGAACGTACGAAACCGTGTGAATGTATTTATCTGTACATGTACTTATTATAATTATTCTTTAAAATACTAAGAAATAAAGGTTGCACTTTTATTGCATAATTCGTAATTACAATTAAGAAGAAAAACAAATATTATTATTACTCGTGAAATATACGAGACTTCCGTTTCTACTTATGACGAAATTTTCACCCTGATTACCGTCGTGAAAAAAAAAAAAGAGAAGAAAAGAAAAAAAAGTGGTTGCTGCAACATCGTTGCAACCTGGAAATGCGACGAAATCGAATAAAATGCAGTATTACGATGAACTTTCGTTACCGGTTATACGAGTGAACATCCGTTTCCTGTAAGATCTTGAATATCGATAAGATGTATTATCTTTTTTTTTTTAAATAATTCTACCTCAAGAAAAAATAAAAAAGAAATAATTTTGTACAGTTACCATAAACATCGTTTTCTTTTTTTCTCTCTCTAAAACTTACAGATTAGTTTAAGTATGTTCGTTGAAATAGTCATTTGTATTTTATCATTATTTAAAATAAATAAATATTTATTAGGTCGGTGGAAAAAGAATGTCGGATTTTTCCATTGAGTTGTGGCTAAAAATCCGACATTTTTTTTCCACCAATCAAATATATATTTAAAACAAATATAAAAAAATAGAAAAAATTATTTGAACTTAAGTTAATTCAAGTAGGATTGATTAAAACGTTAAGAAACGATACTCTCGTTCAACTAAGCGACATAAAACTTTGAAGAACGAAAATTACAACTTCTACTATTCTTAAAAGACTTTTTAAAAGGAAAGTTTTGAAGCTTTTAAATGGACAGAGGTGACGATTTCTAAAAACGTTGCTTTGAATAATTTCTATTTTTCTTTTTATTTCTTTCTATTTTATTTTCTCTTTTCTTATCTTTCTTATCCTTCCTTGCAATTGTGCAGTTAACGATTTGCATTTAAACGTACTAAAATAGAAAAAGTTCGATCTTAGAAGTCTATCTATTCTTTTCGAAAAAAAAATAAAAATAAAAATATAAAACAAAGACTAAAAACGTAATAAGATTTTTGTTGTTCTTGTTGTTGTTGGTTTTTTTCTTCTATCATTCAGTTTTCCTGTTCAAGTACGATGACACGAGATAAAAGAAGAACGAGAAAGAGGAAACATGAAGTTTCTATGAATCGAAAGATCTTTTTCCTCTTTCGAAGAAGATAAAATAGAAGAAAAAAAAAAAAGAGGGTAATCTAGTCTAGCGAAAACACGTGAGATAGCAGGAAAGATCGAAACTTTGTTTTCGTTCGTCGAACGATGTGAGCTACATTAATAGAAAGGAAAGTTGTTCCAGAATCGGCTCATTAGTTCGAATATCTCTTCTCTCTCGATTCAAGATCGATGGATCTCAAAACGACACGTGCATTGCCCCCGGGTTTCCCCACCACCCTCACCACCAACACTACCACCTCCACCAACCTCTTCTTATTCTTCTCTTCTTCAAAAGAAGTAAAAAGATAAAATCATCACGAAACAAGATAATACCGTTAGCAACATTCCGAATTTCTGGACAATGTAAATTTTGTTATCGTGGATTCAATTGTAATGTTTGCCTGCTAATTAAAAAATTATATTACATAAATAAAGATGTTATGCAACAAAAATAGAGGTCTTGAATAATGTCGTTGATGCAGATCTTCGTTGAAAGAAATAAAAAGAAATGATCATAAAATTGGGTACTACTATTAGCAACATTGTGAATTTCTGAATGATGTAAATTTTGCTACACAATATTGTTTTGTAAATCTTTTGAATTACATGCTTACTTATTAAAAAATTATATTATTTAAATAAAGGTTTTATGCAACAAAAATATGGTATGGAAAAATGTTAGCTAAAATGTTTGTAGAGAAAAGAAAATTGAAATAAGAAGAAAGAAACCAGATTAAACAGAAAGAAAATGAAGATAATTTGTTAGTAAGTATAATTAGTATCTACAAGTGATAATTAGGATCTATCCGGATACTTTCTGTACAAAGTAAGCTTGAACTAGAACATTGGAGTCTCTCTCGATGGCCCACCTTACAAGGTCGACCGACGACATTTAATTTCGACCTCGTTTGGTTGCTTCGCCTTTCTACCTCTCGAGGATTCAGATAGAAAGACCGGACGGACGTTCGCGGACTTGAAATGAATCGTAAACGATAAAGGATAGTACTACTACTATTGCTACTAAAAAAAAATTAATTCAAAAAATAAGACAAGAAAATCGATAATAAATGTTTTCGTAAAGCAAACCCTTTGGCATTGTTCACTTATAAATTCTATCAAATTTTATTATCTTCTAATAGAGAATTAAATAATTTTCATTATAATTATAATAAATATTAATTTAAATTACAAAATTAGTATGTAAAATTAGATGTTTCCAAAATTCAACTCGTAGTTTAACTCATAGTACGATCATAGTTCTAATAATACTACTATTATTCTTAGTAGATAATAAATTTTTAATATTCTTATAAATAATAGTAGTAGTAGATTATTTACTAGTAGTAGCATATGTATATTGTGTTGTTGGTAAAAGTAATGTCACATTTTTCCATTAAATTGTGGCTAAAAATCAGTCATTATTTTTTCCATCAACCAAATATTATTTTAATAATAATTGTAGTACTAATATTATTATATAATATTATTGTTATATAATATTATTGTTATATAATTAATAATAATTAATAATATTATATAATAATATTAGTATTACAATTATTATTATTCTTACTAACAAAGCTTTACTAAATATCTTAAAAGAAAATTTTCTTTTCTCTCCAAAAAGAAAGAAAGAAAAAAATCATAGTTATTTTAATTTTCTTTTTTTTTTAGTTTCTTA
Source organism: Mischocyttarus mexicanus (assembly GCA_023678845.1). Taxonomy (NCBI): domain Eukaryota; kingdom Metazoa; phylum Arthropoda; class Insecta; order Hymenoptera; family Vespidae; genus Mischocyttarus; species Mischocyttarus mexicanus. The sequence goes on along the minus strand of JACGTP010000034.1, from coordinate 3,846 downwards.
AAAAGATCCATTAGAATTCGAAGTTTTGCTGGCTGTTGTCGTTAGAGAAAATGAGTATGACAATGAGAATGGGAATGAGAGAATGTGACTTGAGAACGTGAATGAGAATGATAACCGTACACGACACCTCTTCTCTCGGAAGGAGAGATCGACCACGATTCGTACCTGGCCTACGTGTGTATGTGTGTGTATATATGTGTACTTGTATGAGTGGTGTAACCGTTACCTGGCCGGCTTACTACTTTGATACCCGGTTTTCAACGCAACGATTCCAAACTAAACTTAACGTTGGTATACAAACTCGCAGTTTAAGGTAAGCTTCCGTTCCTCGAATCGATTAAAAGGGCTTCTTCTCACTCGTTTAAAGTTAACTTTAACTCTTTTTACATTAACCGTATTTCTCTTGATTTTATTCTGACCAATTAAACGTATCATCATCATCATCATCATCATCATTATCTAAGTTGTTAGATAATTATTTCGATCAAATTTTATTCCCAATTAATTGATACAAGTAGTAATAATAATTAATTGATCTTACAACATTGTAGAAAGTTTTGTTAGATATTTTATACTCGAGATTTTTGTTATATTATATAAGATATATATAATTACAAATAATGTAGACCTAGTATTTGATTAAATAATTTATTATTATTATTATTATTTGTGTATTATCTTTGAAATAAAAATTATATAATTTTAGTTTTTCTCAATTTACAATTAATTTCTTCAATTTGAATTGTCTTGAATTAAGATCGAAGAAAAAAATATTTAGAAAATTAATGTTGATACATATTGTTTGATAATTAAATATAAATAACGTAAAATGCATGAGAGTAAACGTAGATAATTAAAAGATCGTTATACCTCGATTAGCGATTTTTAATTAATAGGGCAAACGTGTTTCTTCGGTTAGAGAGTTGGTCGTCCATTTGGGAACAATTTTCAAGCGAATTCCAATGTAACCGAAGGCGAACGATGACCAAGTGCTCCGAGGTTCAAACTTTTTGCCGCGAGCAACACGAAGAAGAATGGCTCGGATGCGTTCCGAATAAACGCCGAGATACCGGGTCCGTCCGTTTTTTACCATTGAAGCAACGGTACAACAAGCAGTGACGATTCAACTGTTTATTATGGTGGTTGTTGTTGTTGTTGTTGTTGTTGTTCTTTTAATAATTTTATTTCGAAATAATAAATTATTGGAACTCATGATCCAAATCCTTTCATCGAAATCAATTTTAAATGTTTCAGAAAAGAAATATCTTTGATTTCAAAGAAAAATCTTGTAATCTGGATTAAAATAAATCTGGTAACTGGCTAAGTGAACTTAAAAATACCTTCTCTGAGTATTTGAAAAAGTAATATTAATAATAAATGAAATAAGTAGAGTACCTCGTTAGAGGTACACGTCATTTCAATTATAGAAATGTAATATTAATTAATCTGAAAGAGAAATTAATTAAATCTTCGAGCTAATTAATTGCCAAGGTAGTTTCAGTTTGTGAATGTTTCCCAGACAAATCGTTTCGGTGATGAACACTCGCGGTGTGGAAAGCTATCATGATTCTCTCGCAACATACTACGTGACTAATTGTTTTGACGACAAGCTTTTGACATTGTATGCAGATTAGATAGGTAGAACAAAAGAAGTCGTTGGTATATAAATTAGAAACACCATACTAATATATTTCGAGATACGTTAATTTCGTATTATTGCGAACGTTCGTTTTTCTGTGGGATAAGATTTAAAGTTAACATCCAATACTGAAAATATCTTTTCAGTAATTCATTCTTAACAACTAACTAAATATAAACGATCCAATTAATTGAATAAATAGTTTTACCAAAATAAAAAAAATGAAGATAAAGAAAGGAAATACATTTTTGAGAAATTACGTAAATAAATTTGTTTTCTTGTAAAGTTTGAAATAAAATTTCTGAGATTTGCAATAAGGAAGAATCAATATCGTTTGTTGAATTGAACTATCGTGAAAGTACACGTATGCATATATATGCAGGTGATGTTTAAGCAGGCTTAACGAAAGGAGAATTTGATTTCGTAAAAACCGAGAGAAGCGCGTACGGTCAAAAGTCTTGTTCTCGAAAGTTGCTATAAGCAAACTTATTGCATCTAAGTATATACATACATCTGCGAAAAAGAAACATAAAAGTTACAGGGGGATTATGTGCTTGCCCTGTTAGGAAGATACGTAACGCAATCGGTTCTCAACGAGCCTAAAGATACTTGCGCAAGTATGCAGCAACGAATTGTATGTTTTTCTTGTTCCCCCTAATTGTCCTTCTCCTGTTTCTCTTTTTAAACAATTTTATTTATTGAATCTTAGAGAAAGTTCGTATACATTTAGCAAATAAAAAACGATGAATTTGACAAAACATCTTAGAAACAAATCAATTTTAACAAGATTTTTATAATTGCATTTAGATTACATTCCAGAACCGATTCATAATGATAATATAAAGAGTTTGAATACGAATCGATAATTGCATATAAATGCATTGGATATATGTGTTACATCGTGTAGTTGAAAATATTTATTTTTGTTATGCGTTCGTTAGGATGATATTAAAGTAATTGATGAAAATGTATATATGTGTGTTTGCAATGAAAAGATTTTGTAATTTAACTCTACTCTACTTCTTTTTTTTTTTTACTAAATCCAGATATAATTGAAAATAACGTATTGAAGTATGTAATTATTATTTTTTTTTAAAGATAATATATGTACATTCAAGTTTACCAATGTATCAAAATTATTTATAACATTGTAAAATTGTTTATATATTTAATTGTGGTATATTGATACATTCAGTAAATATAAAATTATATATGTAATATGAATATATATATATTTTAAATTGTATAATAAATATAATAAATGTTGTAAATAATTTTTCAAAGATAATAGAACGTTTTGGTTTTATAATTATGCAAATATATAATTAAAAAACAATGAAAATTTTATGAAATATTTAATAGTATTGATTGAATAATATATTGAAATAAAGTTTATGATAAAACATCATCTTCATAGATTATTCGAAGCGGGTCATTGCGTACGGAACCAGAAACTCAGGATGCATTCCGGATTTGATCAACGTGTTGCTAACGAGTTATAAGGTTATCGACACCTTCTTAGTTTAATAACACAACTAACTCTCTATTATTTTATCATTAAATTCTTATTATTCCATTCCAAGTATATTTTAAATTATACAAAAACATAGATAAAAGAATAAAAATATTTCAAGAAAAAGGAATTATTTTGTGGGTTTCTTTTTAAATGCATATTTGTAGATGCAAATTCTTTTTTTTTTGTTTTAAAAAGGTATTTGGAAGACGTCATAGGTCATAATGTCGTCGTATACTTAAAATAAACTTTTTGCATGTGTGTGTGTGTGTGTGTGTAGAAAAAGGTATGAAAATCGTATGCAGATGTTATATCGATGACTTTTTTCGTGACCAATAACTCATATGGACCTTTGATGTTAAAAGATGAAGTAGAAAGAGATAAGAAAAAAATTGTTATTTAAAAATTGAATCGATAAATTTGTGTATAAGAACAAACTAATGTAATTTTACAATAAATCAAATAAAAATAATAAGGATAAAATAATAGATTAGAAAATAATGTAAGGAATAATATAATCAAGAAAAAATAGATATCTTATCCATAAAATTATACTTTCATTCTATAATTCATTTTCCTCGTTAAAGAAAAGAAATAAATTAAAACAAAAAAAAATCGTACTCACTCGAAGAAACTTCGTAGTAAACACCGTTCCTTTTCCTCTTCTTTCTTCCTCCTTATTCTTATTCTTCTT
>JACGTP010000033.1:1360239-1467700 GCA_023678845.1 Mischocyttarus mexicanus | reverse complement strand
TTATCGATCATCGATTACAATTCTAAATTTACTCTCTTTCTCAACACTGGCATTACGCCATCTTCCCTTATAACGTGACCCAAATAAGTTACTTCCCGTCTAAGAAACTCACACTTATCGGGCTGTAACCTTAGATTGGCAGGACGAAGTCTTTTTGCGAGTTTAGTAAATTTTGAATAATGTTCGCTAAGTGATCTCGAATATAAGACCAAATCATCCAAATATACGAACATTTTCTCTACCTGCAACCCAGTTAAAACATGATCAATTAACCTTTGAAAAGTTGCAGGGGCATTCTTAAGACCAAAAGGCATCCTTAAAAATTCATAATGACCGTAAGGTGTGGAGAATGCTGTCTTAGCCTGATCTTTCGTATGCATTTTGATTTGGTAGAAACCTGATTTAAGATCGAACGTGGAAAAGTATTTCGCTGCCCCTAGTTGATCCAAAATTTCCGTAATATTAGGAATGGGGTATGCGTCGCCCACAGTCTTCTCATTCAGGTTTCTATAATCTATTACCATTCTCCACTTTTGTTTCCCCCCAGAGTCTGCCTTTTTAGGTACAATCCACACTGGTGAATTGTACGGAGAAATAGAAGGTTTTATAATATCATTTTCTAACAGCTCGGATGTCTGGTTTAGGATCTCCTCCTTGTGTACAAGAGGGAATCTATATTGTTTTGTATGTACGAGAATACCATCGGTTGTAAATATTCTATGTTGTAATATTTCCGTACATCTAAGAGCCTCGCCAGGCAAATGAAAAACATCGGCATTTTCGTCAATAAGTTTATTTACCGATTGTGCCTCTTCCAAATTCAGGTGATCTAGGCGAAGAAGGGCTCTCACAGACTCAGCCCGAGAGGATTCTGGGAAAGGTTCGGCTGTAGGAACAACTGTCTTTAAATCTTTACCTTCACCTTTCTCTGCAGAAATCGTATGTATATATGGCAGATAGAGGATTGGTCTGGATCGTGACTATCGGATAAAAGTTCATTAGTATTAGATCCTGAATCTGGAACTCTAAATTCTAAAAGCTCCAATCTTGGAATTTCAAACATAAAAGAGTCTCAAGTCGTGTTTGAAATTTTGAAAAATCTAATTTTATTTTTGTGTTTAATTAAAGCCTCGCCTGCAAAAATTTCAGGCGGAAGATGTAAACGTAGTACATATCCTTCCGTTAATTTTGAATTTTTAATATAACAATAACAAATACGCGACGAGCGTGACGGGATGCAGACACTTTCATTTGACGAAAAAGGTACAGACATATTCTTATAATTCAGACATCCGAGGGTATAATAAATTTTTGCAGATCTGGATCCCAAAAATTCATTGCCTAAAATACCATCGGATTGGATGGGGAAGTTCTCCTCAACTAAATGGAATAATATGTCTTCCCCATACATGCGAATAACTGAGGTACCTAAACTGTTGCATCTTTCTGTAGAGATACCCAACAATTGTAGAACGTCCGTCGTGACAGTTTGTGTCGAAGGCTTCAAAACGTTTATTTTTAACAAATCAGTCAGGTGAGTGGAGGAGCCCGTGACACAAGGAGCCTCCCTCTTCGGTTTGTATTTTATGTGTCGGATCTCGACAGACCTGGTTTCTGTCCTGGACTGTTCGGGCGCAGTTACGGGGATTGAGTTCGATATGCGTCTTGCGCCCCACCTTCCTTCGAGTTTCCCGAACTCTGATTGTCGATTTTATATTTTAAGATGCGAAATTCAAGTATAAGGTGTCGAAAATGCTTACAATATTTACATCTTTTGCTGAGGCCCTTTTCTTTTATAGGCGATTTCGGTCTATCTGAAGATTTCTTATTTGGAATCTGGGAGAAGGGATAGCCCTTTTTTTGCCAGCAAGTCTCCTCCAAGTGACCATCTCATTTACAATAAGTATATTTTTTTACCTGAATAATCAGTCTTTTCCCCTTTTCTCATTCTCCTTTATTTGCTTGTCCATTCTTAGTAAACGTATTAACGCAACATTAAAATCCTCAAACTTCTCGAATCGCATTGCCACTCTGTAATTGCGTGGCAGACCACTTATAAATGCATCTAGACCCTCTTCCTCTATTTTTCTTTCAATTCTATGTTCTAGAAGCCCTACTTGTTTCGCCTCTTTATCCACGATTGACTGAGTAGGTTCTCTCATTCGACTAAAATAATTGAGCTCGTGCTCGCCCGGCTTCATGAACTCCGTTCCAAGTTGACCACGGTAATAATTCACGCCGTGACATGATAAAAACACGTCTCTTAGTCGTTCAATTATTTGTTCAACTTTGTCAATTTTTATATTCTAATCTACCACATAAGCATGTCCGCTTAATTTTGATAATAGCAGCTGCGTAAGTGACGTCTCCACTTCACTTGTATGGTCGAAAGGTAATGACTCTAATGCACGCCGGCATGCTCTCGCAAATTTGGAAACGGGAATGTTATTTCCATCGAATTTGGTGACGGTTTCTGTAATTTCCCGTAGCTTAAATGGAATATGTGTTAATCAAGGAGTCGGAGAGGGTGGATGAGGAGCGAACGGGGTTATCCTTCTCATTATGTTTAACTGTGTTGGATTGAACGTTAAGGTTCTCTCGTATTCAACACTTATTCTATTACTTTCTATATTCCCTATACGAGATTGTAATCTCAATGTGTAACATAGCAACCTAATATTTATTTACTTATACGCTTGTACGCAGTTGCATTTCTTTCTTTTAGCTCTCTTCCTTAAGAACCTTGCTAGCGTAAAGACATCTCTGACTCAGCTCTGATATAATAAAATAATATAAAAGTGTTTCTTATTTCTATAAACTTGTGAGCTATTATTCCCATTTCCCAACAGGTTATGGGCCCAGTGTTCGTTTTTTTATAGTAATAATTATATATATGAAAGTTCGTGAAGTGTAATAAGTTTTTTTTAATTTAATATCTATTATTTTATTTGGTGAAGTCGACACATAAGGATTCAGAATAAAGATAAGTAGTTTCTTACTTATCTACGTATTTTCATACGCATATGTAATTAAAGAATTAATACACGGTTCTGTGCATGAAAGTGAAACTTTGAATCTTGTAGAAGTTCGAAATTTCTAATATTCATTGTTCTGTTTTAGTATCTATTTGGTTATAAAGAAAGAAAAAAAAAGATTTCTTTATTGTAGAACTGTAAGTTGAAGTAGTGGGGGAGAACGGTCATATTACGTTGATCCTTCAAGAGACGCTTTGTCCCAGACAAAGAACGATAAGGACTTGTGAATGCCTATATCTTGAAACGTACAAGGTTTACATAACGTTATCGCGATAGACAATCTATTTCTTGTATAAACCAACTACGATATACGAAACACAGCGGTAGAAAAAGAAAGAAAAAGAAAAAAATGGATAGAGTAGGAATGAGAAGCAATATAAAACCTTTCGACGGTGAAAAATATAGTATTTGGAAATTTAGAATTAAAGCTTTGTTAACTGAATTAGGTGTAGATAATATACTTAATGATAATATTCCGATTCCAATAACAGAAGAATGGAATAAATCGGAAAGAGTTGCTAAAGGTGTAATAATAGAATATTTGTCAGATTCTTTTCTTGATTTTGCAAAAGATGGTAAAAGTGTGAAGGAAATATTTAATAGTTTAGATTTAATTTACGAAAGAAAAAGTATGGCCACACAACTGCCTATACAAAAGAAATTACTTTCATTGAAACTGCAAGGCGATATACCTTTGCTGCAACATTTTCAAACATTTGATGAGCTAGTCACGGAGTTATCAGCAGCAGGAGCGCAATTAGGCGAGACTGATAGAGTGTCGCATTTGTTGTTAACACTTCCTTCATCTTATAGGGGGGTAATAACGGCAATTGAAACGTTGTCAGAAGACAATTTAACATTACCCTTTGTGAAAACTAGATTACTTGACCATGAAATAAAACTAAGAAACAATAGTAAAGACACTAGTGTAAAAATTCTTCAAGTAGAGAGTGCAAGTGGATCGGTTTTAAACAACTTTAATAGACCGTTCAATCCTTCTAGAAACAATAGACGCGTATATAAAAATAAAAACCATTTTAAAATTAGAAATAGGAATCTTTCGAATGTAAAGTGTCATCATTGTGGAAGAAGAGGCCATGTAAAAAGAGACTGCTACCATTTTAAAAGAAATAAAAATAATATCGGAAGAAAAAGGACCGTGCAAGTTGCGCAGATGACGCATAAACCAATACATACTGATGCCACCTCCAGTTTTGCGTTTATGACAGGAAATTACCAAGATGGAAACGAGGATGAGACAACCTTTGTCCTAGATTCGGGAGCGTCAGACCATCTGATAAAGAATGATAAGTATTTAAAAAGTTTTGTTCATTTACAGCCTCCTATAAAAATTTCAGTTGCCAAGAATGGAGCATATATATACGCAATAAAAAAGGGAACAATTGATGTTACTACCAATATGGGAGTCAAAGGTACTTTAGAGAATGTACTATACTGTCCGGATGTGCCGCATAACTTATTATCGGTACGACGGATGCAACAGGCAGGTTTAAGTATCATTTTTAACGAAAAAGGCATTGAAGTAAATAAAAATGGTAAAACCATAATAATAGGTAAGAAGTGGAGAAATTTAATTGCAGTCGATTTAATTTTAGGTAAAGAAAAAATAAATTCGAATATTCATGCATATAATATTATTGATAATAATTACGAAATATGGCATCAATGTTTAGGGCATATAGGAAAGTCAAAATTTGTAGAGTTGAAGAACAAACAAATGGTCAAGGATATGAATAAAATAGATAAAGTAACTCCTAACGATAATTTATGTGAAGCTTGTATAAAAGGAAAACAAGCAAGATTACCATTCAAAAAGAAAAAGGATAAAAGTTACGTTAAGAGACCATTGTTTATTGTTCACTCTGATGTCTGTGGTCCCATCACTCTTCCGACAAATACCAGGAGTGTAAGTTGAAGTTTGCCGGTTTTTACAGTAGGATGTCGCTAGCAGGATGTAGGCATTTCTATGATTTGTTATATACACGATTGTTTTCTATTGACATTAACCTCCAAAAACACCTAAGTCTCATTCTGTCAAAATAATAGCGTCATAGTCGTTTATATCAATGAATATGTCGAGTTTCGTTCCAAATAAAGAGCATTTGCGGCATTCGTTGCTTTTCTTCTTTCATCAAAAGAAAAAAGCAGCTGAAGCACATCGTTTGCTAGTAGAAACTTATGGTGAACATGCTCCAGTGATTAGAACATGTGAGACATGGTTTCGTCAATTTAAAAGTGGAGATTTCGATTTGAAAGACAATGAACATCCTAGTGCAGCGAAAAGGTTTGAAGACGAGGATTTGCAGGTGTTGTTGGATGAAGACCCAACCCAATCACAACAAATATTGGCAGAAAAACTTAACGTGTCCCGAGTAGCAATTTGCCAACGTTTAAAAGCCATGGGATAAATGACGAAGCCTCAGGAGGAAAAAGACAATTTTTACCAGAACCTCCAAAAAACATTAGACGAAATAGCCATGAAGAAAACAGACGCTTATATACAATGCAGAGACAAGAGAATCAACTTCTCGCGATATAAGATAATAAGAAACAAGACGAACAACAAGATAAAAGAAATAAAACGGAATTTCTGGGAGAAATTTTCAACAGACATGGAGCATGACATGAACGGAGGTCAGAAACGAGTATGGAACATGCTAAGAAACCGTAGCAAGCCGTTGAATGAATACGTGCAAATATGCAAAATTTCCAAAGAAAGCTGGGAAAAACATTTCGAAAACCTTTACCGTAAGTCTGACACTAAGACTCAAACAGAAAAAGCTGCAACTGACGAACAAGAACATTGGAGGTGCACCAAAGAACTACTAAGGGCGTCAATCCAGAAACTAAAGAGCCGTAAAGCCCCAGGCTTGGACAATATCACAAACGAACTAATTAAATACGGAGGACCATCACTGATAGACGACCTGAATAGCCTTTTCAATAAAATTATAGAAGAGAGGAAAGTGCCAATCCAATGGAAAGATAGCATAATCATACCGGTATTCAAAAAAGGGGAAAAAACTGACCCCCAAAACTATAGGGGCATTAGCCTTCTGAGTGCGGTTATGAAACTATTCACAAAAATAATATCAGAAGTTGTAGTTGATACAGGAATAAGCGAAGAACCGCAGGGTTTTCGAAAAAACAGGTCCACAACAGACGCAATCTTCGTTCTGCGTCAAATCGTGGAAAAGGCAATAGAATACAACAAAGTTGCCTACTTATGCTTTGTCGACCTAGAAAAAGCATTTGATAACATCAGACTAACAGATGTAATCAATGTACTAATGTTAAATAAAAACTTTCTTAAAACATTACCTGAAAAAATTTTCGAAGATCTAAATACTGTTAAAGAACTCAATTTAAATAACAATCATTTGCACGCTATTCCTGATAGAATCTTGAAAGATATGGAAAATTTGGATAGACTTGACTTGTCCATGAATCGAATTGTTTCTATATCAAGGTCCATTTTATTATGCAAATTATAGATAATATATTAGTTGTAGTAGAAAGAAATCTATTTTTTTTATACAAAATTTAAGGTTTATTTAGTATACTTATGTTAGCATGATCCGATTTAAGTCAAATATGCACTGTGATGTTCAAACACTTGTTGTCATTTTAATAGTTATTTCACTATGCCCCTCTCATAGAAACCCTTGTCCTTATTGGCAAAAAGCTAGGACAGTCGATTTTTATAAGCTTTTTTTGAAGGGAATTTTTCACCATCAAAATCATTTGCCAAAGAACGAAACAGGTTGTAATCACTTAGTGCGATATCCGGACTGTAAGATGGATGCTTAAGAACCTCCTAACTAAACTCTCGAAGCTTCTGGCTAGTTACTATCGATGTGTGTGGCCTGACGTTTTCTTGGTGAAACACAATTCCTCTCCTATGGGCCAAAGCTGGCCGTTTTTTGGGGATTACTTCCTTCAGTCGGTCCAATTGTTTACAGTACAGGTCCGAATTAAGAGTTTAGCCGTAGGAAAACAGCTCATAGTAAATGATTCTCTGCTAATCTCATCAAACACACGGAAAATACTTCCTGACCATCAATCCTGAATTTGCCACAATTTACGCCAGCTCACCGTGATTTGACACATACCGTTTTCGCTTGACATTGTCGTAAGTGAACCACTTTTAACCTCCAGTCACCATCTGCTTTAGAAATTGGTCGATTTTGTAGCGATTCGCAGACTGAAATTTAGTTCACGAGGTTGTTTTGCATTAACCCATATGGCACCCGCACATCCAGCTTCTTTTTGTATCCAGCCTCATTTAAATGGTTTTAAACGGTTTTTTGTGCAATATTTAACACCTAAACAATCAAAACATGACGATAGTACTCGACGATTTTCATTACTTTATTGAAACTTTCGACAATTGGTCTTCCATAGCGTGGTGCATCTTTGACATCAAAATTACCGGAACGAAATTGACGAAACCAACATTGCGTGTGATTAGCTGTTATAATATTTGGACCATAAACACAATTCACATTTTCAGCTGGTTGACTTGCGTTTTCGCCTTTCTTGAAGAAAAACTGAAAAATATAGCGTATTTTCTCTTTGTTGGTGTCCACCTTTAAAGCGCGCTCAAAAATAATGAACTAACTAATTACAAAACTGTTTAAAGAGTTTTTTAGTTCAAAATTTTATCTTGCTAACGGTATCTAGTGTAATGTGATTGCTCTTATACAACGCGAGATACAGATTACTGAAACTATCTATTAAAAAAATAATGGATTTCTTTTTACTACACATTATTGTGGCACTCTGTTTTTTTTTCAAATATAAATATTTTTTAGAGATCTATTTAAATGTTTGATATCGTTGACCGAATTAAACATGAAAAAAATCATTTAAATTATACCGAAAAAACAGCTTTGAAATACATGGTACTTCTAAGGATTGGTAAGTTTTCTTATAATCGGCTAGAATTTAGCAATACAAGTGCACAGTTGACTGCATTTTATTCTAATCTATATCTCGAAGAATTGGACTTATTGAATAATAATATAGAAAGTTTATTAACCCATTGGCCAATGAAAGGATATAACTTAAAAGTATTAGATTTGAGTCAAAACTACATAAAAACCATATCCGTAAATATCAAATTTTATTATCTAAACATATTTTCTCTCTGATACTAATGCTTTAATAAATGAAAATAATAAGATCAAAATAGAAAAGAAAAATATTTGGACTTTTGAAGCTTGGTACCAGCGGAAAACATAAGTGACATGGCATTGTCGGCGCCATCCATGTGTTTTGTCCGGGACTTATTGAGTGATCTGTTTCTTTGTTTTGTTTTTTAGATATTGGAATTGCATAATAATAGGATATCAAAAATTGATTCCAACATATTTGACTATTTTAATAATACATCTTTGAAAAAATTTACTTTTAGTGGAAACTCACTTAAACGTGATTGCAGTATTACAGATTTACTTTATTTCGTTAAATCAAAGCGACTTTTTTATAAAGATCTAGATAATTTAAAATGCAAGGACAAGAACGTTTATTTGTATGAGATGACCTAAGAAAAGTTTCAATGTCCCTCTAATATATTAATGCAAGTACTTATTGCAATATTAACATTAGGTCTATTCATAGTTATTTTCTTGATATGACGTTTTAGAAAATTTTTCTTACGACTAGTGGGTAATATAATCCCAAGACTTATGATTCAATATAGTCAAGAAGACATAGAATTAAATTAAAAATAAACCTAAGTAGGGACTGAAATTTAAAGAAATTAATTTTAATATACATTATAAGTATTGTGATTTTTATCAGAAGAGATTTTTGTTTGTTTGTTTCAATAAGTATATTGTTTTTATCAACATAAAAAAACAAAAAAATTATATGAGTGTTAAATATTATAATTTTTCTTATTCATGTAATTAGAGATTAATAATTATAGAAAGAATTGTAATACTGTAAAATGTTTTAATTTTTATTATTCTATATTATCGTTTGATATGAATTAATTCCCCTTATTTTTTTATTCCTTCTTGCATTAACATTTCTATTTCGTATTTATTATTATTCATTTATCATTTATTACATCTTTATATTCAAATTGACGATGTTCGGAAAAACGATAATAGAAACTCTTTTTTTATATATTATAATTTGAAAATTTTTAATTAGTATATTCGTAATGTTAGTAATATTTTTTAATATAAGAAAAACTATAATATATTTCAAATACAAACAAAGAAAAAGTCTTTCTGTACTGAAATCAAGTAAAGATTAAATAATTCAGAAAGTACTGGTAATTTTTCTAAAAATAATATATCTAATACTGTTTTAAATAGTAGAATCTTCTTACAATTAAAATTAAATTTTTTTTATTATATATTATTATTGATGTGAAAAATTCTTTAGCCGTGTTAGGCGCTTTATGGTAGGGGAAAATCTTATAAATCGTGTCATGAATATGCTATGCGCACGCAGCGGCCAATGTACGGGCACACACATATACACGCTAACCCATTGCATATATCCGAATTTTTTTTATTTTCTTAATATTTGGCCTCTTAAATTAGATACTTTATCTTACGTGAAATATAATTAAACATGTCTTCAGAAGGTGGTAAAGAAAAAGGAAAGAAGATGATGAAGAATTGATGGAAGCAGATTCCTCCGATGGTGACATAAGTCAAAAAAAAAATTGATATAATTCAGGAAAGAAGGAAAATTCAAAAATATATTAGGTTCTAGTGATATAGAGACAAGAAAAAAACTGAAGCAATAAATTTAATAATTTTTAAACATCAAACAATATCAGTTAAGGAGCAGGAGAAAATAAAACTTCGTCAAAAACAAAACAAACAAAACGCTAAGCGATATAGAGATAAAAAAAGAACCACTAATTTGATTTGTGTGAAATATTGCAGATCCTTTTTTTGTATAAATCATTAAATTTTCAAATACACACACATACGATAGGGTATAAACAATGTGTTGGCGTTTTTAGTTTAATTTTTAATATTACTATTAGTTTGAAAATTCAAGATACAGTTTTAAATTTTTACTTTCGTCGGCAGTCCTCAGGACTGTCTCCAATTTTTTAATTTTATTTTATTTTATTTTACAGAAAAACCTATTCATTCAAAAACAGAAAATACAATTATAAGAAGTCAGGACGAAATACAGATTCAAGATTTTAACAAATATGAAAAATAATTCCTTCTAGCAAATATTATTCAATATAAGTTCCTCAGCAATAAGAACTTGTCTGCTTTGTCAACTATTTTTGTCAAACGCACATATGAGTTGCTTGGCCAAATTGATGGTTTACAAAAAACTCATATATGCGGCGATCGTCCGCAAAGGGTTATAGGAATGAAACCAAAAGTCAAGCCAAATGCTATCAACTCGCTTTTCTCTGTTCGCAAACAATTGCAAGCGCTGTTGAAATGTTTAAATCATTTAGCATTTAAAAGTAATGTTATAAAGTCGTTTTTGAGACAAAAGTCTTGGCTCCGAATGCTGAAAACTGCGCGCACTTAACCCTTTGCACTCTGCTGTCCCCTCTCAGGGGACATCGTAATTTTAGCATATCACTCGGATGTCCCCTTTTAGTTGACATTGAAGTTTATTAGTGATGATTGACTATCGTATTTTTTTAATGAATTTTATCTATTTTATATCGATATTTATTGGTGATGATTTATTAGTGATCAACGTCCAGAATCGTACCGAGTGCCAAGGGTTAATGTTCGCACTTTCGGTGCTGCGTTCCACGCGAAGGACTCCGCGACAAGGACCTCCTTAGCGATAGGGTTGAGAATGTTAAGATTTCACACTTTTCGTTAATAGTGACTGTTATTATATTAGGTGTTGGATTTAATTCGTAGCGTTTTTTTATTAAAAAATAACGATTTATTTGAAATGAAAGTAAAAAATTACATTATTGAAAATACTGCCCATCGCTTGCCACTACTTTTTCCCATTTTTTAGGTAACTGTCGAATACCCCGTCGAAAAAATTCTTCGTCCTTGGAGGCAATCCATGAATTGATCCAATTTTGGCAATCCTCATAAGATGTTAATTTTTCCCCTGATAAACCATGAGCCATTGATCGAAACAGGTGGTAATCCGAAGGGGCAATATCCGGAGAATACGACGGGTGGGTTAAGACTTCCCATTTCAATGTTTCCAGGTATGTTTTCACTGGTTTCGCCACGTGAGGTCGGGCATTGTCGTGCAGTAAAATAACTTTATCGTGCCTTTTGCTCCACTCCGGTCGTTTTTCCTTCAATGCACGACTCAAACGCATCAATTGTAACCGGTAGCGATCCCCAGTGATGGTTTCATTGGGTTTTAACAATTCATAATAAACTACACCTTGTTGATCCCACCAAATACAAAGGAGGAGCTTAGATCCATGAATATTGCATTTTGCCACTGATGATGATGGTTGTCCGGGCTTAACCCATGATTTTCTACGCTTAGGATTGTCATAATGTATCCACTTTTCATCACTAGTAACAATACGATGTAAAAAACTTTATCTTTTGTGCCGTTCCCGCAAAAACACTTTATTTGGGATAAACCTCAACATATTTAAATAATAGTAACATGATGTTATTAACAATTAAAACATAATATTTGTCGTAAAAATAAAACCTTGTTAGAGCTGGTTTACGATAAATTTGTTTCTGAAGGTGAAAACAGAATACTTTAAAACTCATGTCATCTTTAGTATAACGCTATGAGTTAATTCCAACACCTAATATAACAATTCTACAAATTAACCCTTTCGCTACGAGCGGCGGATATAGTCACCCAATGCTTGACGCTCGCTATGTACGAACGCTGACTTAAGTCATCTGTGAACTTTTCATACAAAATTACATTATTAAATTATATTTTCTAATTAGATTATGCGATAATTTTGTAATCCTTTTCTACACTCGTTCTCCGTAAGATACCACGGTATTGAACGTATCACGAGCGATTACAGTTGTTCTCCAAGTGTACACTTTTGGCGGATGTAGCGCCCTGTAGAATGCGTCCGTAGTGAAAAGGTTAAAAAACACCGATGAATTCTGAATTGTAATGCTTGTGATTTACGATTGTTATGCTTTCGCTTGATATGAAATTGAATTTGTTTGCTTGTTAGATAGCCGGTTATTACGATCGCTATAGTAAACATCGACTACGAGATACATGTGCTCGCACTTATGTTCGTTGTAAGAATGATTGAATGACTGCGTGTGTCGTAATGCGAGTTGTCTGATATATATACGTTTTTATACAAATAAAAGAGCATCAGGTCTTCGTAACAATACGCGTATCACCTAGAAAACTCGAGAATAGTATTCGAAACATACGTTTAACGGCTGGAAAACTCAAGAATACTCGAGAGATTTCTCGATTATAAAAATACATCCGACTTCCTGTTTTCAGGTATCGTTCTTTAACCCTTTCGTTACTACGGGCGACTATAATCGCTCTTCATAAAATGCAATTAATATACGACAGGCGACTTTAGCCGCTCTGCATAAAATGTCGCGTATTGGATATATAACCAATATATGTTTAATATAATTATTCTTATTTGTGGAAAGTTTTATTTCAATAAACACCGTCAAACCCACTTGGGTTGCAGTGAAGCGTAAATCCGGTCACTGACGATCTTACTCAAGAATTTTGCACATTTTTGGCGTGGCAGCCCATTTAGCAGAAATACCGTGACAGAGAACCCGCCCATAGTAAAAAGGTTAATCTTCTACAAATAAGGGAAAGGGATAACACGCGGTCAATCGGCGAAACTTACAATAAGCTGATATAGACTTAAAGAGATGTATGGTTTTAGCTAGACCTTATCTAAGGAATGGAGAATTTCTTTCAATTTCTCTACGTTGCGTTTTGAAGCAACAATCATGTTTAAATCAATTTTACAAAAAATACAATGCAATAATTTGTTTCAATTTGAACTGTTAATATATATTATTTCCTATTAGAATGAATTTTAGTTTATCAACTAGTCGATGTTTTCATTAACATCATTTTAATCTAATCATAATATTATTATAAATAATTAAATATGAAAATATCATTCAAATTGAATCGCTTACCGGAAAATATGGTTTTCGTCGATATTTTTCATGATGAGTGGTTAAGGATGATTGAGAATGATCGAAGGTCAAAATTTTTTTTTTGTGAGCAACCCTAAAGTTCTTTTATCGTTTTTTCTCTTTTTAAGTTAGCAGCCTTGAAAACGTGTTTTTTTTTCTAAACTCAACCTTACTTTAGGGAGTTCACATCGAGAATACACGAGAAACATTGACGGTAGCAACCCTTGTGCGATTTAACTTCCGTAGGGCGTCGCGGATTATGTCGAAACGAGGGAAGAACAATGCGACAGGCGATTAAACACGAGAGATATATGATTGTTTCGGCTCTTGCCCCGAAGAATCGGCAAATACGCGAAATTCTCCAACTACTCGAACGTTCAAAGTCCGATGATTCGACCAAGACCGTTTTCGCTTGATATTGTCGTAAGTGACTCACTTTTTATCACCAATCAGCATTCGCTTCAGAAATGGGTCGATTTTGTAACGATTCAACAGCGGTCACAGACTGAAATTCAGTCAATCAGATTTTTTTGCGTCAACTCGTATGGCACCTACATATTTAGCTTCTTTTTGTATCCAGCCTTATTTAAGTGCTTCCATACGATTTTTTATTCAGTGTTTAACTCCTGAGCAATCAAAACAGTGCTTACATGACAATCAGACTCAACGATTTCCATTACATTATCGACATTTTCGACAATTGGTCTTCCAGAGCTTGGTACATCTTTGACATCAAAATTACCAGAACGGAATCGACGAAACTAGTTGTTACAGTATCGGGACCATAAACATTATTTACATTTTCAGCTTCCTGACTTGCATTTTTGCCTTTATCAAAGGAAAACTAAAATATAGCGTATTTTCTCTAAATTGGTGTCCATTTTTGAAGCGCGCTCTAACAATAATGAGTCAACCAATCACAAAACTGTCTCAAGAAATTTTTAATACGAAATCTTATCTTTCTAACGCTATTTAGCGTAATCGAGTCGCATTTATACAACGCGAGATACAGATTACTAAATTTCTCTATTACAAAAATAATTGATTTCCTTTTACTGCTGCTAATATATCACTCACGCAGTAACTGTCCGACACGTTCAAGTTTTATCTCATTGTTAGTCGTCCCTCCGCATAAAATATATAAAATAATATTGAATAATATCTTCCTCTTCTTCTCCTTCTTTTTACGTTAGGCCTTAGGCCTGTGTTTTATTAGGCTGGGTCCTCCGAAAAAGTAGACACGCGACGTCCCGTCATCGTTTTCAAGTTCTTCCAGATGGTCTAATTTTTTTCGGTCTACTGTCGAGTGCTGCTTTCACCATTATATCAGCATCCATTCTGAATATTTGTTCATTCCAATTTCTTCTTCTGACTCGTCCTCATTTTACTATATCCTGGATATCTCATTCTTTTCTCTCATCCCTACAATCGGCCTTAGAATGTTTATTTCAGCAGTTCTTAGTGCCTGTTTCATTCTTTTGGCGTCTGCTGTAGTTTCGATGGCATATGTTAATATTGAGTGTACACACGTTTTATATATTCTAGTTTTTGTTTCGTTTTTTAGGTATTTGTTTTTCCATATGATATTCTTTAGAGTTCTTGAGACCACTGCCGCCTTTCTTACTTACAAGGAGAGTATACCAAATTCATCGCTGGGTTTTGCTTAAAATGGCACGCAACTTATAGACCTTGACTAATACATTATTATGCTAAATTATTATACTCCTATCGTCAATCGTTTTTAAGATATTTGCGATTAAAGTTTAAACAAATAATTGAACACGTATATGTACCCGTGTTTTGCTTTACTTAACATAAGCTGTCGGTAGTCAAGCTAGTAAGAGCGCAGACTCGCAGATTAAAAAAAATATAACATAATGTAAAAACATAGAAAAAAAATTAATGTAAGCATAACGTTCTTAAAAAAAAAAATTTTAATTAAGGACGAACGGACTTGAACACACGACCCCAAAATACGAGTCTGCGCTCTTACCAGCTTGACTACCGACGGCTTATGTTAAGTGAAACAAAACACGGGTACATATACGTGAGCAACTATTTGTTTAAACTTTAATCGCAAATATCTTAACACTAGAACTACCAGACCAGTCAAAATGACTGGTCGCGCACCTTTATTAATTAATTCCCACGTCATGTTACATTTTTTTTTCAAAATTAAATGATGACTTTTCTAGATATTAGGAATGGTTTGTAAAAATAATTTTTTTTTTTTTATAACTTAAACAGAACTCTAAATAATTTTGGCATCTGCTACTTCTACCAAGACCAGTCATTTTGACTGGTACTTCCTAAAATGAATATAAATCTGAAAATATCTGTTTTTTGAAATCAATACCGTTGATTAGATATTTAGACGATTGTATTATTCTTTGTTGTAATATTTTCTCCTTTGTTACTGCTTATCTGGCGATAATATATAGTGATATAATCGTTGATGTAGTGTATCGAAAGAAAAGAATCGATGTAGTTTTACGCGATCATTCTTTATTCCACAGTCGTCGGAAAAACATCTATTTTTTAGTAATATAGCGATTTTTTGTAAGCCCTAAAAGATGGCAAAACGTATAAAAACCTCTGATTTGCTGCGAAAAATAAACAATATTTCAATGGAAGCTTCTGATATCGAGGATGAAGAAAGTGACCAAGAAGAAATTGAAGTAGTTTATAGTGATAATAATGATAAGTTTCATGAGTTTCATGAGTTTGAAGATCATGAAGAAGTTCAAGAGTCCTCGGACAGTGAATTTGAAAATATTTTGAATTTACGAAAAAGAAGACGTACTCGTATAGTTTCAAGTTCTGAAGAGGAAAAAAAAAATATTTATAAAAAAAATGAAATAGCTGCAGACGGAACCAATTGGGAAAAAATACAAGAAGGATCCACAACTGGAAGATTACCACTTCATAATATATTCAAAGATATATCTGGCCCCACCAAATGGCAAAAAAATATAGCGTAAAATCCGGATCTAGAAGATGGCCACTCCAAGTATTTTATAACATCTTAGATTTAGCTGGCATAAATGCCTGGATCTTATATAAGGAAACCACAGGTGAGAAAATATCTAGACAAGACTTCTTGTTTCAACTAGCAAATGAACTTGCCATTGAATATGTAAAATCAAGAATCAAGCAAGAAGAAACTAATGTTCCAAGTGCGTCAATGAATTCACCTTCTTCACGTAAATAGTGTCAAATAGGGTTCTATAATAATAATAAGACTACTATCACTTGTAAATCATGTAAAAAATATGTTTGCAAACAATGCACTACAAAGATAAATTACTTTTGTAAGAAATGTGACGAATCATAATCAGGTAAATAACAATCATTTTAATAATTTATATTAAAAATAATTAATAATAATTTTTTTTTCTATTTCAGATTCTATTACATTCATAATAATAAAATACTTATTATATTTACTTTATTGTATGTTTATTTTTTTTTGTTTTTGTTTCTAAAAGTTCTATTTATACTTGTTAGTATAAAAATGTTGTTATTACAAATAAATTATTATATTTTTTAAAATTGGCACCATTTAGATGTATTTCCATACCCTAATATTCATTTTAAGTGATAATATAAAACAAAACAATAAAAAAATTCTTCTGTTTTTACGATTATAAATGACCAGTCATTTTGACTGGTCTTGGTAGAAGTAGCATTGTTTTTTTTCCGGTAGTTCTAGTGTTAAAAACGATTGAGCGTTAGGATTTAATAATTTAGCATAATGATGTACTAGTCAAGATCTATAAGTTACATGCCATTTTAAGCAAAAACTAGGTATGAATTTGGCGTGTTCTCCTTGTAAGAACTTATCGGTTAAATAAAAGTGCTGGACAGTGAAACATTTACGAGTTGTATTGTTTGTCCGATTAAATAATGGAGAATTATAAGTATTATTATTATTATTAAAAAAATTTATTTAATAAATAATAATACAAACGATGATAATGATGATAATAATAACGATGAGAAAATATAGTTTTCTCTTTTATTTAAAAATATTATTTAAAAAATAATTATTGAAAAATTACGAAAACGCTTAAGTCGTTAAATGCAAGCTTTCATACCTATCAATTGAAACAAGAACGATCGTTTAGAGTGGTGTTACGTAAGGAATATCCAACACTGAGCTACACACAATCCACTATCGATGTTTTTTATTGACCTTAAGCAAAAATCCAACAACACCATGGTTTATAATATCAACAAACTCAGCAACACGATAATAAAAATAGAACCGCCACGAAAGAAAAAGGAAATCGCTTAATGTAAGAGGTGTCAAAGGTATGGTCACACTCAAAAATATTGCAATCGCAATTTTCAGTGTGTTAAATGTTCCGGCCAGCATGCAACGGCAGATTGCAAGAAACCCTCAGATACTCCACCAACATGTTTCCTCTGTGGTGCCAAACATACTGCAAACTACAAAGGGTGCCGTCGCTATCAAGATATGTATAAAAAGACGTTTTCGATATCTAGAATAAGGAAAAATGTAAATGTTCAATCCAACCTTCAAACCAGCTCATTGGTAAACACTCAACGTTATAGCGATCCATCTATGTCGTACGCACAAGCATTAAATAAAGACAATCAGCCATCAAATTCCTCAAATCAGCAACCTTTAAATGACGTAAACAACAATAATAGCTCTAGTTCTACGGATTCCATAAGTAGACTGGAAAAACTCATAGAAAAACAAAGTGATATAATAAATAGACAAAGCGAGCAGTTAAACAATCTCATTTCATTACTAACGGTAATAGTAAATAAACTGTCAGCTACTAACAAATAATGAAGACATTACGCATTGCTCTTTGGAACGCCAATGGCCTAATGAAACGTAAACTGGAGTTGGAAGCATTTTAAAAATTACAGGACATACAATTTATATTAATATCGGAGACACACTTTACGGATAAAAATTATTTTAACATTCCTGGCTATAAGGTGTACTTCACGAATCATCCAAGTGGAAGGGCACATGGTGGTACTGCGATTATAGTCAAATCCAACATAAGACATTACGAGCTTGTGCCATATAATCAAGATCATCTCCAGACAACAAGTGTCATGACTGCCTCGTTTAAGAATTTTGTAAGAAGTTGAATGTCCAGGACATTTTCTATGTAGATTGGAGGAGGTGGTGGTATTTTTTGTATTTGTTCATTTTCCTGCATATAAGTTTCTGTGACTGTATTTGAGTTACTGTTTGAATTTAAATTTACATTAACCCTTTCACTGCGGCGCGATCTCGGAATAATCCATCAACAGGGACGGTGCGTTAAACGCACGTCGATCGCTGCGGCGCGCAGACCAGTGACCAAAACAGTACCCGGAGATTTGATATCATTCGTAGGACTTAAAAAGCAATCGTTGCAAATAAATTAAAAATATCCATTACTTATTTATTTTGAATAGCCTTTTATGCTATTTTAATTTATTGTATATAACTCACCTTATAGATTTCTTCAATAACAGTGGCTAATTAAATACAAAGTAAAAAATATAAAGGAAAAAAGAATGCAAACAATTTTACGTTATGAATGAATAAAGATAATAAAAATATAATAGAAAATATTTAATAATTCATTTGTGTGTGGTAGATTCTAAAGCACGGATCCACACATAGACCTACATCACATTCTTTACATTCGTACCTAGTTTCTCGACGAATATTATGTTTAGTACATACTGTACATCTTCGGGCAGGATTTCTGTTATCAGTAACAAATGAAATTTCGCGAACGATAACTCTTTACCTGATTTGCATTTATATAATACGTACGAGTTCCAAACACTTACATCTAACAAATGAAAAAAGATACATGCCAATACCGCTGTTCATATGTTTGAAAGAACGATTTAAATTAGTTGGTAAAACAGGAAAGGTATCAAAGTATAAAAATACAGATGTCGCATAATTACGTCTCTCGTATATATCGATAGACTTCTCAGAACGTATATTTACGTCTTTCGTGTATATCGATAGACTTCTCAGAACGTATATTTACGTCTTTCGTAGTGAAAGGGTTAAGGACCGAGTATCTGTTAACGATTTCGAATATCCCATTTCTTTGATAAGTGTTGTTGTTGTCGACATCTATTCTTGCTCTTCTGTTATTGTGGGAAGCATGCGCTCGCCTAGAAGAAGCGACCGTTTGCCATGGCGGAGAAATGGCCGATGCCTGCATATCCTGGTCAAGGATATGCGAAAGGCTTAAAGCCATTCAAATATCCGATTTTGAATATCTTCAAGGTAACAGCACTTAACGTATTAACTCTAAATAACAGCTCACTATAAACACAAACACTCAGAGCTCGGCTTAACACGTCGTTCTATGTATAATATGTCGTCCAAAAAAAATTATAGAGATAATCACGTCGTTTCTAATCATTAGTTTGTAAAACACTCATATTGCAATATGTAGCACGGGCGAGGTATTTCAATATATCTTCGAGATGAACGTTGTTTTTTTATCTTCTTCGCCACAAGGCGCTCGCTGCGACGATAGCGCCGATGCGCTCACATCGACGGTGGCGCCGAAGCGCTCACATCGATAGTGGCGCCGATGTGCTCACGAGTCTTCACATGGCTGCAGGTGTTACTTCCGACGCCAGTTGCTGGAGGGCACTAGTCGCCCTGACTGGACCTTCACACATGGTATTCGAGTGACGTGCAACGTCCTATACTTTTTTAAAATTTTCTTTAACCGTCAAACTGACAATGAGAGAATTACAGTAGAAACTCGATTTCGTTTCGTTCTTAAAAGTTTCGTCTCCTCAAAACGTTTACTCTTTCCCATAAGGTTTCATCTATAGGAAATGAGGGGAATATGACTATGAACGGGGCATATTTATATGGTGGACATTCCATGTGATGTCGGTAACATTACTTCAGAAGTACTATAAACATTCTATATGTAGCTGTTTGCGGCTTTCTCGCTCCTTGTTTTGTGCCTGGTGGCGCAATGGCGTGGCTATCGTTGTGGTGGGTGCCAAGGGTAGCGCACATCAGATTAGCAAGGTGTAGAGCGATAGTAGGGAAGAGGATCAGATAGGTCACGGGAGCGAGTCTGATCGGGAGTGTTTGGTGGTTTTTAAGTTTGTTGCAGGGAAAGAAGAGCAGAAGAGCTGGTATCATCGGGAGACCAGATACAGGAAGAGAAGAAGAGCCGGTCTCATCGGGAGACCAGATACAGCAGGAGAAGATGGGCCAGTCTCATCGGGAGACCAGATAAGAGAAGAGAAGAAGAGCCGGTCTCATTGGGAGACTGAATAAAAGATGAGAAGAAGAGCCAGTCTCATTGGGAGATCAGATAACGGCCCAGTCTCATTGGGAGACCGGAGGAATCGGAAACGGTTTTAACGGACCAGTTGTATGGGCACTGGCCATTAGAATTGCATGGTAGCACGGTAAGAAAGCTCTCTAACATGTTTCTCAGTTAAATGATCATTCAAATTAGCGTCTTTTATAGTAAGATTCTAGTAATCCGACTTTGAGAGTTACTGCTTGTAAATTATTAATAAAGGAAGTCATTAATTGATTGGAGCTTGCTTGGGCTTTTCCCCTAACTTCGTAGGGGTTTTTACGCCGAAGCAAGTTTTTTTTTATCGCGAAACTGTATGTTTTTCTTTTACCCTGTTTACTCATTCCATCTAGAACCGATCCTTATCTCTTGTTTAATAATATAAAGATCTCAATGTTGGATGTGCCAACAGTAGTATTCATAGTAATTACTTAATTAGTATATAAGTAGTAATTTATATTGAAAAATAATTAAAATTAAGAATTTGATAAATTAAATGATACTATTAGGTGTGCAACTAAGTTTCCGGGTTTCACACATGGATGGCGCCAACGGCAGTTTTAATGGTCATTACTTGTCTGAAGTTGATTTTCTTCAAAGTTCTGACATCTGTCAACAATTATTAGTAATAATATTAACACGCGCTGTAACGCTAAAAAAATTTTTCAATAATATACATGTCGGATTTTTTGCCAAATAAGCAGCATTCGCGGGAAGTTTTGCTTTTTTGCTTGAACTTGAAAAAAAGTGCAGCTGAAGCACGTCGTTTGCTGCAAGAGGCTTACGGTGAACATGCATCGTCGAAAACAACCTGTGAAGACTGATTCAAGCGCTTCAGAAGTAGCGATATCGACTCCAAGATCGATCTGCAATCGTTATTAAATGAAGATGATACGCCAATTTTCCAAACGGTTGAAAGCAATGGGAAAAATTCAAAAGGAAGGAAAATGGGTGCAACATGAACCGTGCATCATGATGGGGGCATCATGACTGAGCGGCAGATGGAAAAACGAAAAACCACCTCAAAAATGTTGCTTTCGCGGTATGGAAACAAAATTTTCCTGCATCGAATTGTTACTGGCGATGAGAAGTAGGTGTATTTCGAAAATTCAAAGCGCAAAAAATCGTGGCTTGCACTTGGCGAAGCATCAACATCGACGCTGCGGCCTAATCGCTTCGGAAAAAAGACAATGCTCTGCGTTTGGTGGGAGCACAAAAGAATTGTGTACTACGAGCTTTTGAAACCAGGCAAAACTGTTAACGGGGAACGTTACCGACAACAACTAATGAATTTGAGTCATGCGTTGCTCGAGAAACGGCTAGAACGGGACACGAGACACGAGCGAGTGATATTGCAGCACGACAACGCTCCATGTCATAGCACTTCTACTGTCCAAAACACCGTCAAAACGCTAAATTGGGAACTGCTACCCCACCCACCGTACTCACCTGATCTTGTCCCTTCTGGTTATCATTTGTTTCGATCAATGGCACATGGGTTGGCGAGGCTACACTTAACCAGTTTCGAAGAAATGCAAAATTGGATAGATGAATTGGTTTGGGTTCAAAGATGTGTCGTTCTATCGTCGTGGTATTCATTTATTACCAGAAAGACGGCAAAAATGTGTAGGCAGCAAGGGACGATACTTTGAATAAAATGCTTTTTGTTTTTTTCTTGAATTTTTGCTCTTTATTATTGGTAAAAAAAACCCGGAAACTTAGTTGCACACCTATTATAATAGTATTCAATAGTGTATTTAATTAATGATTTTAAATTTCGCGGGCACTAGGTTCATTGTAAGTTTGATAGTTATTAGTAATAAATACTAATAAGTAGCTGTTGTCTATTCTCACTGGTGTATAATAATCGGACCACGTCTACTGGAAACCCATTTGATAAATTTCCTTCTCCTAAGATCGAAACAAAATCAAGTCTCTACTGCATTTCTTTCACATCTCTGCTAAGTCTTATACGAAAAGACGGTTGAAAAAGAACGAAGGACTGAGAAGTTAGTCATCGTCTAGCCATCAAGCAGTAAACGTCTCATATTTGTATTTTCTTGTTGTCAGAATATATTGCATTTTCATTGAAATGGTCTTTTTATCTTTATGAACAATCCATTATTAACACCAGTATTCCTACTCTTCGATAGGCAGATATTCGTAGTAAGACTGATGAGAAGAAAGGAATCCTACATATATAACAAATACAAGCATAATAAATGATTTTATTTTTCAATTATTAATTTTTCTTATTAGAAAGAAAAAACGATAAAGATATCATCGCTCCTCCTTCCCCCGGTCTGCATCCGTTTTGTGGAGTACAGTCCTAGGCAAAGAGAAACTTGACTGATCGGAAGTAAAAAAAAATACAACATATTTTACATTTTAATTTTTATAAAAGTAATAAAAAATACTGTCGAAAGAAAAAAAAAATGTAAATGTGTAAAACATTATTTTAAATAAATATAAACATAACAAATTAAAAACAAAAATAAAAAAAAATTTTAATCCAAAAAGACTTGAACAGGCAAAATACCACGATTACGAGCCTGTGCCCTTACCCACTCGGTGGCTTCTGTTAACTGAATAAAAAAAACAGGAATATATGAATATTCAGTTTTTTATCCAATTTTCATCGGTCGATATCTCGAAAAGGGTTGACCGTCTGGACATACTATTACCGATATGTGATAACACTAATCAACATCTACAAGTGTGTAAAGTTTCAAAAATATCTGAGGGGGAATACTTGTCCCAGCTCTTGTTAGTAACATACGTACTGGAATTAGTTTTGTTATGTGATGTAGGCTTGATTTTTTTCTTTTATGTCTGCTATCTATTCTGTTTATTGTATTAGAAAATTCTTTAATTATTTTTTAGGGTCTTATTTTTAACTCATTTAGTTTATTTCTGTTAAGCTTGTTTCCGTTTTCTATATAAATCATATCTTCTTCACTAAATTTCAAATATTTCAGTTTTTTATCGTATAGTTTCTTGTTGTAGGTATGTGATTTTTTTGTATTTTCCAGTGCAATTTTCCTATCTCTTATCCAGTCATTATGTGATTTTTTTTGTTTTAGTTCTTTCGGTAAGATTGAGACATCTGTTCCATATAAAATATATATTGGTGTGAAGTCAGTAACTGAGTGATTAGTTTCATTATACTTTTTTACACATTCATGTACTATTGTTGTGTAGGCTTTCTTTTTCTCTTTTTCGTTTACTTTGCATCTGATTTTATTGACTAATGTCTGGTTTAACCTTTCATTTAGGACATTCGAGAACGGTGCGTTCACCGCTGTAAGCACCATTGATATATTTTTGTCCTTCAAAAAATTTGTAAACTCTTTTAAATTAATTCCCGAGTATTAGTCAGTTAGAAGCATACCAGCATCCTTTGTTTTAGTAATATTCATTATCAATTTTATGAAATCATCTGCGTTCTGCATCTTTGATGTTAATATAAATGCGTATCTAGTAAAGTAATCTACTAAAAGATGTAAATATTTTTTTGTTGATCTTGAACCTGCAAAATCTCCAATTGTATCTATTGATACTATTTCAAAAGGCTTTGTAACTGGACCTAGATGTGACATAAAATCATATTTTTTCTGTCCTCTTGTTTTGTTTTTAACCCTTTGCACTCGAGGCCTGTTTCGCTTGCGCGAACCAGCAACTCGAGACGATTTCGGTCAAATTAGGTAAACGTTTTACAGGGACTTTAATAGCATTTATAAACAAACAAGCGTATACAAATAATAAAATTTCATCAGTTTATTCATTTATATGTCGTAAACAACAAACTTTGATAAATATTACACTCTGTAAATAATTTTTGGTGTGATATTTAGTGAAACAATAGCCAAGATGCATCCTGGGTATATCAGGACATGTATCACAGTAATACGAAATTTTCCGCCTACCTCCAGGCGTGTTACAGCCAGAGCAAACCTTGCAGTCCTTTTTAGGCCCTTTTAGTATTACGTAAAGCTTTCTCCTCTTTTGGTCTTTTCTAGTTTATATAGAAGGTATGAATTGACCAAGGAAATTTCCATTCCCCAAAAAATAAGCTTAATAAGCGATTTTCGCAGAAAACAATAGGTTGATACATACTGGTCCGCCCTGTCAACACCACCCATATATTTTATATAATTCAATAAAATATTAGGTTTCTTAACCATTATATCCACATCATCTTGTGTAATTCTTTTCGTGTGAAAATCTAAAAACTTTGAGTTAAGATAGTTCAAAAAGCAGCTTACGCGTTGTAGGCGCCTTCGTGGATTGGTGATGCGTGTTAGAATAGTTTTCAGATGAAGCATCTAAAATATTTGACTAAATCTATCTCTTGTAAATGTTTCTGAATAGAAAGGAATATGACTGACGACATTCTTCGACCAATATTCTTGCAAGTTGGCCAACAGCATTGTCCCCTAATTTTTCGCCGTCTCACACTTCTTATTGCAACACTATCTTCTTCACTGGATTCGTTCGTTTCGCGGCAATATTCGCTGGAAATCAATGTAAGTTCTTCATCCAAAGCAGCAAAGTCAAATTTGTCCGAACTCGAGCTGATCTGATCTTTCTCCATATTTTAGGGCTCAAACACTTTTTAGTTACTTTATGACTGTTTCAAGCGAATGCTACGCTGAAACTAACTGAACTGAGCTAAGATTTGGAAACAATGTCAGCTGAGTCTAGTCCATGAAAGTATTTCAGATAAAAATATATTATCGCCTATCAAAAAAAATAAAGAGATCGAGTAACAAAAGACCATAGTGCCGTTGTAGCGTCGCTCGATTTAAGACTTCAAATCACTCGGGCGCCGCTCGTATGGACGCTTGAAATCGGCCGGGCGCCGCACCAGCGCCGCTCGAGTGCAAAGGATTAATACAAATTTCACAACTCCTGCAGACTTTCTTAATATTGTCTGTCAAATTATTCGCTGTGTATAATGTGCTAATTGTTCTTTGCATTTGTCTAATTCCTGCATGACCTAAATTTTCATGTACTTTTTTCAGTAGTTTGAGACTAAATCCTTCTGAAAGTATTATTTTATCTTTTGCTCCAATTCTTTTTAGGTACACTTTATTTCTTTTTATTAAATTGTTTTTATTCGTTCGTATTTCTTCATTACTATTCTGGTCTGATATAATGTGTGTGTCTTCTAGTTTAATCAAATTTACAACCTTTAATTGTTCTTCCATGTTCTCCTCCGGTTCTAACACAGGATTTTTGCTTAGACAGTCTGCCTCCAGATTTTATTTTCCTGGTGTATATTTTATTTTGAAGTCGTATTATGACAGATAATATGTAAAATCATCTAATTCTTCATCTGTCCTTGCTTTAATGTTTATGTTTTCTAGTGGTTTGTGGTCTGAGTAAACGGTCAATGTTTTCCCTATCAACCAATGTTGCCAGTATCTCACTGCCTCAGCTATAGCCAAACACTCTAGGTATATAGCTTTTTTCCTTTTTTGAGCGGTCTTTAGTTGTTTTGAAAAATAAGCCACCGGCGTTTCTTTTCCGTCAGGCTGGGTCTGTTTTAATATAGCTTTCACTCCCTCTAAAGAAGCGTCCGTGTAAATATTTATTGGTGAATTTTGATCAAACATTTCTAAGACTGGCTGAAACTAAAGCAGATTTTTTATCGTATCAAATGCTTTTTGACATTCATTTAAATGAAATTATTTATTACGCTTGTATTTGTTATATATTACGTATTATTTATTATGTTTTGCTTTAACAATTATTACTTATTTGCTATATTTTTTACTTTTTTATTACTTATTATAACACAAGCGTAATAAATGATTTTATTTTTCAATTGTAAAAATTTCCTTTTTTCTTATTACAAAGAAAAGACGATAAGGATATCTCCGCTCCTACTTCCTCCCGTTCTGCATTCGTTTGTTTAGTACAGTTCTAGGCAAAAGGAAACTTGACTGGATCGGAAGTAAAAAAAATACAACATATTTTACATTTTAATTTTCATAAAAGTAATAAAACATACTGTCGAAACAAAGAAAAAAAATGTTAATATATAAAACATTATTATAAATAAATATAAGCATAAGAAATTGAAAAAAGAAATGAATAAAAATTAAACCCAAAAAGATTCGAACACGCATTATTACGGTTACAAGCCTGAGCCCTTAGCCACTCGGCGGCTTATGTTAACTGCAACAAAAAAGCAGGTAGATATGAATATTCAGTTTTTTATTCAATTTTTATCGGTCAATATCTCGAAAAGGGTTGAATATCCGACTGAACGGCTACCGGTACGTGATAATACTAATCAACATCTACAAGTGTGTAAAGTTTCAAAAAAATCTGAGGGTACACGCCTTGGCAGAGCCCTTGTAAGTTCCCATCGAATTTCGGTATATGGATACGCGGTAGTGTGACTAGGCGCGGAATCTCATTCGGAGTCGTGTTCGGGTTCAATGCGACCGGATTAGCGTTAGGATTTTCCCTTATTTTTGCCATTATCGCGAAATACTTATCCTGCAATTCGTCGAAATCGTTAAATTCCCCATGATCTCTTTTCTCCTCGTCGAGTGTATGGGCGAAATTTCTCCAATTCGGAATCCTCTCGCAATTAGATAATAATTAACTGTGGAGGTGGATTAAGGATCAGATAACTAATAAGACACGTAGTTGAGCCAGACGGAAAACAATGTTCCTTTATTGGCTCTAAACGGGAAAAGCCTTTCAGCATAAAAACCCCTTGAAGATATTTAAATACACAGATAAGTTCGCTGATGCGAATATAAAGCTCGTTACCTTAGAGGTCTACAATAGAAAGGTGTTACAATGGTACTTAGCTTATGGGTGGTTGGTCTTTGTCTAGCACAAAGGTCTTTGTAGTATTCTTGTATCGTTCTCGAATCCCTTTCGTCTACTCAGTAGGGCGTCTAGGATCAGAATGAATAGCTAGCTTCGGAAAATGGGTCCTATTGGGCGTGGCTGCGTGATGCAGCGCCCTTGGTGGGGATGCGAGTGTATGGGAAAACTCATGAAGCGCCTACGTGCGTTCATGTTAATGCAGGCTAATGATATAAGGTCGAAACCGACCGTACATACTCCCCTCGTTGAGAGAGTTAGCGATCAAAACAATTAATTTATGAGTGAGGTGTGCCCTCCTGAAGGCATAAGTTCTGTAAGAAGTTCAAATAAGTGTCGCTTAACTTAATTCTAAGTTCGCTGGCCAAGCGAGATATTACTCTTGTACATACAAGGTGGAGTGTCCGATATTTTAGCTTATATAATGAAGATTAACAATGTGGGTTGAGTTGCCTTAAACTAATCGCTATTGGGTAAATATAGTCCAGTCAACGAAGCTTTTAAAGTGCCATTCCAGATTGAACTCATAGGTTACTGTAAAAGAGTTGTACACATACTAGATTATTAACATCCCAAAATATTTTTGCAACCATTTCACCGGAACGGTTGCAAAAACGTTGCGAAATCCCCAAAAATACACTTTTTTGAGAATATCTCCTAAACAGTTGAAAATATTAAAAAATATTTCAAATAAAAGTTGTAGATAATCCAATTGTCTACAAAAAATGTTAAATGACATTTTGCATAAGTGCAAAAGTTTTCGCAAAAAATGCGAATAAACGCATAAGTACATAAAACTATTTTTTTTTCATATTTAAAAAAACTTTTTTACAAAAAAATTATGGCAAACTATTTTATTATTATACTGTCAATAGTGTAATAATTTTTTTAAATTTTTAATTTGTATTTTTGAATAGGTAAAATTACTTTGAAATTTTCAAATCAAGTTTTCTTCATAAGAAAGTTAATTCTTTTTTTTTTTTTCAATTTCATTAGAATCTACATCAAATTTCCGTTCAGATGATACCAAAATTTTATCTAATTATCTGTATTTTAAAGAAATTATGATTTTGGGGCACCTGGCATTAATACGATACTGAAGCTGAGAGAGAGCGCAATACAATCTCCTTTCTCTCTCGCACTCATGAGACATTTCTGCTCATGCGCGACGCGCGAAGCATGCATTAACGTGAGTGAGATCACACATTGTTTAATAGGAGAGTAAAGGATAGACAGAGTGTTATAAGATTTATTGTAAGATAAGCAATACCCGCGTGTCTCTGGAATAAAATCATAATGTTTCGATGCTTTGCGCTCGTGGGTTTTTTTCTCTATAGTAGTAAACAATACTATAGGCGTCAAATTTTTTTTTTATTTTCAAACATTACAAAAAGTTGGAGAAAAAACTTATTTATTACGCATAAGTAATATAATTAATAATTATAAATTAATAAGATTTAATAAAAAGTGTTTTTTTCTTTTACTTTTGATCACGTTTTGTTAAAAAAAAAAAATTTTACACATCTTAAAAAGTAAAAAGTTTTAAAAATAAAACATTTGTAAAAGACACGTAAAATAAAATTAATGCATCAAGAAAATTATTTTTTATTATATCTTTTATAAAAAATATATAACATACTGTAAAAATATAAAACAAAAAATTAAAGTAAGAATAACGTTTTTGAAAAAATTAAAAAATTAAAAAAAAAAAAAAAATAAATTTAGGACTGACGAGACTCGAACGCGCAAAACCACGGTTACTTTTCTCCGCCCTTGCCAACTTTGCTACTAGCGCTTATAACTCATTTAAGCAAGTCAAAGTTATAGATACGTGTTCAAGTAAAGTGAAATCTGGAAATAAATGGTGAAGAAATGCTCCTTGTAAGACTATTCTAACAAAAGCTGGGTCAAAGTGTATACACCCAGATTTTTTTGAAACTTTACACACTTGTAGATGTTGATTAGTATTATCACGTACCGCTAATGATTATAATTGAATTCTCAACCTTTTACGAGATATCAACCGATAAAAATAGGAAAGAAAACTGAATATACATATCTACCTCTGTGTTGCTACTATAACCATAAGCCGCTGATAGCCGAGTGGTTAAGGGTTCAGGTTTGTAATCCTGATGATGCGTGATCAAGTCTTTTTGAGTTTAATTTTTTTTCATTTTTTTTTTTCCAATTTTTTATGTTTATATTTATTTAAAATGATGTCTTATATATTAACATTTTTGTTTCTTTTTTTTTGACAGTATATTTTATTAATTTTATGAAAATTAAAATGTAAAATATGTTGTATTTTTTTTTACTTCCGATCAGTCAAGTTTCCTTTTTTCTTATTACAAAGAAAAGACGATAAAGATTTCTTCGCTCCCCCTTTCCCCCGTCTGCATTCGTTTGTTTAGGACAGTCCTAGGCAAAAGGAAACTTGACTGATGCATTTATTTTATAAAACGTATTTTTTATTATATGTTATTTACTTACAATTATTAATTATATTACTCATGCATAATAAATAAGTTTTTTTTTTAATTTTTCGTAATGTTTGCAAATAAAAAAAAATTTGAAGCGTTTTATAAAATAAATGCATCAATGAAATTATTTTAAATTATATCTTTTATAAAAAAAATATAACATACTGTAAAAACATAGAAAAAAATTAATGTAAGCATAACGTACTTGAAAAAAATAAAAAAAAGAAATAAAAAAAAAAAATTAAATTAAAGACGGACGGACTTGAACGCACGACCCAAAAATACGAGTCTGTGCCCTTACCATCTCCACTACTGACGGCTTATATTAAGTGAAGCAAAACGCAGATACATATACGTGAGCAACTATTTGTTTAAACTTTAAACGCCAATATCTTAAAAACGAGCGCTCAGGTGGACGAAATACTATAGCATAATAATGTACTAGTCAAGGTCTATAAGTTGCATCCCATTTTAAGCAAAAACTAGGTTTGAATTTGGCGTGTTCCCCTTGTTAGACTAAAATTTATACTTTGTCTTTTGTGTTTA
The DNA here is from genome assembly GCA_023678845.1 of Mischocyttarus mexicanus. Taxonomy (NCBI): domain Eukaryota; kingdom Metazoa; phylum Arthropoda; class Insecta; order Hymenoptera; family Vespidae; genus Mischocyttarus; species Mischocyttarus mexicanus. Next base: position 1,437,332 of record JACGTP010000033.1, on the reverse strand, counting down.
TTTTGTATCTTGATACTCATTCGAATTTTGCTTTTCGATTCAAAATTAATTAGTTATAATTGGAAAATTCACTCATAACACCTTTAAATTTATGAACTTCTCTCCATTTACTTCTAAAATACTTCGCTTGTGGTGCATATTAACCTGCAATCATCTCTGCTAGCTCTTTAATTCCGGATACTCCGATTGCTGCTGCCTGGTCACTAGCGACGAATTAAATACAAGGGATACCATTCGATAAAACTGTAAGTACTAAATTAAATCTAAAAGACCATCTTCTAAAAGTGCGCGAAATAAATTATTAAATTCAGCGATAACTTTCTCAATTGCCAGTATCCGTGTTCATTAACAAAAAAAAAAGTGCCGTTTCTGAATACAAAATCCGCTTACTCGCACCGGTAAATAACTTCATCCGATCTCATATTAAATAATATCATATAAATTTCAGTGATTTCATAAAATATCCTCGTATTCGCCATAATTTACCATCTCTCAAAATTCGAGTAAACGAACCTGCCTGATCCCGGCTATACTCGGTGAACGCAGAGTGCCTGTAACAGGCTTAGCTTTACTAATTACAATCATTCGTCAGTTGAGACGTAATAAAACTTACTCAAGATCGTTTTTTCGAATTTTAAGTGATATTGAATTATAGCGACCGGTACGCGAAGTCAAGGTAGACTAACTCCGGAAGAAACAGAAGCCTTAAAATCGTAGAATACAGTAGAAAAGAAAAACGTTGGAATAAAGAAAGACGTAGGTTTATTGGAAAGGGGAGAAATCGAGGCAGAAAGAAAACATAGCGAAATCGAGTGAAAAAATTTAGTAAAACACATTCAATAATTGCGAAACAAAGTAGCACAGTTAATACAAGCTTAATCTAAATTAAATAAAACGCCTTTAATAGAAATACTTAAGTCATCCGCGGTTTTCCCTCCCCCTCCATAACCTAACGATGTCCCGTTAGTACTCGATTATGATTGATTATTTAAACCTAGGGAGATTCTTGAAAGCGTTTCGCGATGTAATGGCTATAACATGTCTGTATATACGTTCACTCAAGCTTGCGAGAGTGTAGCACAATCTCTACGGAATTACCTCGCCGAAGATATACTATTTTGGTTCCAAAATCAATTGTTCGGGGAAGCATGTCGAGTAATGTTGGGAGTCAAGTTTCAATCAGTGAACCATTTTATAGAAGTAATTAAACAGACATTCGGCTCGTTAAAAACATGAAACGACTATCGCAAAGAATTAACTAACCTGAGAATGAAACCCAACGAAAGTATATTACAATATGCATGTAAAACACGAAAGTTACAAATAGCTATGTTGGACGCGCAAAAAACTGAAGAAAGAAATGATTCAATACAATAAACCGAAGCCGATATATTACGACGGTTTATAGATGGAATAGATGATATCATGCGTATAGAGCTTCGACAATTAAGTTACCACAACTTAACCGACGCGATCACGAAAGCGACGAAATTAGAACTTCGAAGAAATGAAAGAAATCCGACCCGTACACATAATCGAGATAACGAAAGAAATAATCTGTCATAAGACACGCAATATGATCGCAAATATTCTAATATAGAAAATAGAAATTACTGCCAAAATTATGGTCATAATGTAATTAACAGAAATTTTAACCGCGAATACAACCGAGATAATAACTATTTTAATCGCTAGCAAAATCAGCAATCGCGTTCTTTTCTGAAAGAAAGGCGGAATTATTATCAACAGAATTACCAAAACCAACGCTTAGGAAACTATCGGGACAACCGTTTTAAAAATAACGAAAGTAATAAAATTTATTCCACTCATCAAAATCAAAAATCGTTTCCACCGCCCAATAATTAGGAGTCTAATAGTCCTAACGCAACCCTCACACAACATAATACTCCTCCGACGGAAACGTGAGTCGCGCAAATCTCCAAACCGGAACCAGAGAAATGTACATTATGTAAGTCGAACGAACACCAAACACAAGATTGCCAAATAAAAAACGCCCCCGTAGCTGTATCAGCAAATTTTACCGAGGAAGCGAATCCGACGGATCACGGCCCGGAAACACAAACGTCACGCGACGCTCAGTGGGAACACCAAAATTAATTAAAGAGTAAGCAAAACCGAACACACTTATAACACTATAAGCTCATACAGGATCACAATTAAATTTATAAAAGGAAAGTTTTCTAACATCAGGAACTATAGTTAATAAATTTCACGGTCGAACTTTGCAAAGCATTTCTAAAGAAACAGTGAAAACATTAAGAACAGTAACTTTAAATATTTTTTTACAAGATATATTTTTTCATTTAGTGCCTAGTAATTTACCAATACCAGGAGATGGAATTTTAGGAGACGAGTTTTTTGAAGAGACGGAAGCCCTTTTTAATTACAAAGAAAGATATTTAGAATTCAAGGGCATTTACGTACCCTTTCAAGAAGGAGAATCTATAATAAAAGAAACGAAGAAAATAAGAATCACGATACCGAATCCGGGAGTAAAAGTAGGAATATTAAAACGTCAGGAGTCTATCCCGGGAGTATATATTGAAAGACCCGTCGTGAAACCCAAAAAAGGAAAAACTATCATTGATGTTGTTAACGATACAAATACTGCACCTACTACGAGTACCGACGCTCGCGATTTACCGTTAGAAGAAGGGGTAATCTGAGTAGTGGAAGAATAAGAAAATGGTCGAGCTAGGTTAGACGTAGATAACCCCACTAAAGGGCATGATAGGAGAAAACAATTCAGAAAACGTCAAAATCGGAGCATCTGTTATAGTAAAATCCGACGGTGAAGCTACGTCAGACGTAAACAGCTACGAGACAATATAATAAATATAACAAGAGGGAAATTATCGAAGCAATTAGGAAATAAGAAACTTTCCACTACAAAATCCAGGAAAATTTCATCGGTCGTAAGTAAGCGAGGAGAAGTAGAGAAAGAATTATTTGTATGCTATTCGTGGCTATCTTCGTAGGATACGAAATTACTATTTCTGGAACAACATGAAGGAAGACATAAGAGAATTTATTAACAAATAAAAAACCTGTCAAATACGAAAAATGACTCGAGTAAAACCTAAAAGACCGATGATACTGACCGACATATCTGGTCGAGTATTCAACAAGGTAGCTTAAGATATTGTGGGACCACTTCCCATGACTCGTACAAGAAACCAGAACATACTAACGATTCAAGATTTACTAACAAAATTTTCGCAAGCAGTACCATTAGCATCTATAAATACTGCAGCAATCTCAAAAGCATTTTACAAAGAATTTATCTGTCTTTTTTGTGCACCTCGAACAATGATTACCGATTAAGGTAGAAACTTCGTGTCCGCTGAGTTTAAGAAAGTGGCTAAGAAATGTTACCTTAAATAACTCACTAAAACTGCGTATCACCCCCAATCGAATAACTTTCTTGAAAGATCACATCATGTGCTAACATAATATCTGAATGTATATGTAAATAGTAGAGGAAACGATTAGGATACGTGGCTGAACCCGACAATGTTTTCGTACAACACTAGCGTACACGAAGAAACAAAACATACACCGTAGGAGCTCTTGTTCGCTCGATTTGCACGCTTACCTTTGTCTTCCCCTCCAATGGAGAGGGATAGGGATATTACATACGCCCAATACTTAAGTGACTTATAAGATGAAATGGATAAATACTTAATAACTTAAACCCAATATTTAAGTGACTTATACGATGAAATAGACCAATTGCAAACTCTAGCGAAACAGAACTAAGAGAGCGCAAAAATTAAGAGTAAAAAATATTTCGATAGAAAGGTAATCGGACAGACTTTAAAAATCGGAGATGATGTCTATCTCCTAGCAGTGAAACAGGGCAAATCTGGAAACACATATAATGGCCCGTATAAAATATTAGAATTAACCGACAATAATAATGCAATAATAGACCTGGGAAACGGAAAAACCTGCAAGGTGCACGTAGATAGACTTAAGCTTTATAAGATATAGTAAACCAAAAGAAAATAATAAAAAAAAATATATATATTTTTTATTTTATACATATATGATAATACGTTCGTGATTTCTTTCCTCTGCCCAGTGACCAAAAATGGAATGACCGATGCATATAGGGGAGATGTTTAGTACAGTATGCATCGTGCTATGTGGGGAGGGGATGGGTCATATTTTGGCCCCCCGGCCGTGGTGGAAAACAACAAGCCGATGCCGGAAAAAGAAGAAGAAAAACGGCCCAGCTCGGAAGACTTAGACTCGCCACTACAAAAAATAACAAGCCGTTGGCTCTGTGGAGAAGGCGATAAGAAATACTATTTAACGGACTTTAGCTCGGGGAGCCCCAATCTACTGATGAGAAACCTCAAGAGGGGAAGCAGACCTAAAAACAATGATACCAAGGCCCCCTCCTGCACGGCAGAGTCGTGGTGGGAACCCTCTAGACACCCAGAACACATTGTCAGCCATGGGTGTATCTACAGAAGAATAAAACCCGTAAGGGTAAAAGAATGGTTCGTGTATCGGCTGATAGAGCCGGTAATAAAAGAGGGAGGGAAGGTATACGCATTGGTGCAAGCAATCGACGACTATGACTAACCAAAGAAATCGGACAAATCCAAAAAGAGATATATATATATGTAAGTTTGTCGTCTCCCACAAACTTGGCTGCTTAGGTGACTTACAATTAGTTACAAAATGAGTCGTCGCGGCAGGCTAGTCAAACCGTTATCACTGCTTTGTTCTCACCTTGCACGGAAACTAGGAGAGGTGAGACACAAGATCTCGACACGTGTAGATGGACACGTTAGTTAGTTAGAACTTAAAGTATAATCAAGGTTAAGAGTTTTTACGGATCACGAATCCCAAATCCGACTTTGTTGTTGATTCAGGTCGGTATATTATATTGTAAGATATTTATTGTAAGTTTTGTATTATAAGTTATTTATGGTAAATTACAGTTCATTTTCTGCATCAACATACGTCGTATTCATTCCAAACCAAGTATCATTTCATATTAAATATAAGTTTCAAGTTTGAAACTTACATATATATATAAGATCTTATATATTGTGAAATAAGACTGCCTTGAGTTTCTGCAAATAAGAGTTTATTATTTTATTTATACAGTTTTAAAGTTATTTACTAAATGAATTTATTTACAAAATTCTAAAACTATTTTATGAATTATTTCATTTCAAAAATTTTAAAACTAATTACTAATTAGTAAAATATATACTATTTACATCTGTTACATCACCTGCAAATAAGAGAAACAACATTTACAACTAATATTTCACTCTTTCTTAAATCGGAAAATATAAACGGTTTCACAATTCGAATTTTATATATTATTAACCGTACTTATATTGCTACATGCTTTTACATACTCTGTATCTCTTATTAACACGTATACGCGTCTAACTGACAAAATATGATCATCACTTACTATATTTCGTTACATATATATATACATCTGGCAAAAAAATTATATTCTTTCTCTTTTGTCTTTATGTCTTAAGTTTTATAAGCTCTTATCATAATTACGTACTCTTTATTAATAAAATTCTAATAAAAAAGGAAAATTTAGTGTTTCCAGTCACACATACAAAGATAAAAGCTGGTATAAATGTGTATCTCAATTGATCTTCTTTTCCTAACGAGCAATTATTTATAAAACAAACCAGTGTAATTTATGTTCTTGTCTTGTACTATAAACTCATCTTTGCGGGTAAATGTGCACTGCTAAATAAAAAATTAAATATTAATGATTTATAATTCGTTCAAAAAGAAATTATGTAATAGTTAAATTTTTTTTCTCGACAGAATGACTTCCCAAAATATATTCTTGACATACTATGTCTTATAGTAATGTCTTTAGTAAAATTCTGTTGGGAAATAATAAAAATATTCATTCCATTAAAATATATTATGAAGAACATAACTGGAGAAATTGCTCTAGTAACTGGAGGAGGTAGTGGACTGGGACGATCTATAGCCTTAGAGTTATCTAGTCACGGTGCAATCATTGTTATTTGGGACATCAACGAAAATGGTAAGTATAGAATTTAATGATATTTGTAGATAGTTTTTAAAATTTTTCGATTCAATGTATAGGATTCAAAAAGAAACTTACGGTACTAAGGTAACCCATGTGCAAAACGGTAGACAGATTCCTAGAAAATGCAGTTTTGCGTGAAACCGTGTTATTTAAGACCGAGAGAAAATATAAAATAAGGTATTTACGTTCCAGAAAACTATTTTAAAAAAAACATTTTTTCTCAGTTCATATAAGCAACTTAATTTTTATTAAAAATATATATGTCTTTTCTTACGTAAATAAATAACCACTACTGGAATCAAATCTGCAATACTGTTAGATTACTTGCACTCTTTAACAACTGTCTTAATAACAACGCAATAATGCTGCTATCAAGATATGTCTTTCTTCATTAGAAACACTAAATACATCTCAGCTAAAATATATCTTTAATCATTCAGTTCAGAAGACTTCCTTTTGAGATTTTTGGTATATTATTTACCCAGTCCGAAAAGAAATTATAAGTTTGGGGCCACGAAATACGAATTAGTTATTTGATTTGCATTATTCTTAAGTTATATCCTACGCTGACAAAAATAAAAAAAAATCGATTTCCATTGACAAATCTGATTCTATATTTTAATTATATATTTAATTATCGCTTTTTAGGTATGAAAGAAACAATGAAATTAATACAAGAAGCAGGTGGAACTTGCTATGGTTACGTTTGCGATCTGGTTAATCGCGAGGAAGTTTATAAAAAGGCAGCTCAGCTGAAAGAAGAAGTCGGCCGTGTAAGAGGACATTAGAATTTTCTTTAACCATTTTTCCAAACAAATACAAATAAATTGCAAATTCGGACTAAAATTTCTAAAGTGGGCGTTTATGAGTCTTTCTCGTCGGCTCTACGCACAAACGCGTGATCCAGTTACAAATGTACTTATTTAGACAACATATGGCAAACAATTTTGTTTCATTAAAATACAATTTTTTGGAATATTACACTAAAAAATTTATAACGTTATCGATTTGTTTACTTTAATACCATACTTGATCATTTAAAATTACTCAGAAATAAAAGAATATATTGTAAATTACTAGAATACAATAAAAATATTCGTTTTATTTTTAGTGATTACAATACGTAACGAAATTGTTGTCTGTTAACAGTGCACACGTTTAATATTCACCAAAATAGTAATAATTTATAATAGTAATAATAATAGTAATAATTTTTTGACCAATCATTAAAATAAATAAGATTATTATTAGGTTAAACGTTATGCAGCTGTATCTAGAGATTAAGTTATGCTTTTTTTAAATCTTTTACAATTTATAGGTAACTATTTTGATAAATAATGCAGGAATGACAAATGTTAAAAAATTCGTTAATATACCGGATAATCTTCTTACGCGTATAATGGAAGTAAATACTATAAGCCACTTTTGGGTAAGAAAACCAAATAATTTTTCGCCTGTTATTTTAATTTTTGGGCATATCGTTACTCGATTACTTAAGCAACGTTTATTATACTAATTGATCAACAATATGACTTATGTATAAAACTGTCATATGTGTACATTTATCTAACTTACAGATCGAAATTTTCGTCTTAATAGAACCTGAGCTAGATGATGTACGATCAAACAAAAGTCTAAACTTCTTCCTCTTAATCATAAAAATTTTTTTTTGCAGACTGTGAAAGCGTTTCTTCCTGCGATGATTAAAAATAATAAAGGACATATTGTTTGTATATCAAGCTATGCTGCTTGGGCAGGTGTGCCTATATTGACAGATTACTGTACCTCCAAATATGCAGTTCGTGGATTTTATGAAGCATTAGATACAGAACTACACGTATAATTCTTTTTTCTTTTTTAATTAATTGAATATTGTTAGTTTTTTATTTCATGGAAATGCAATCTTATTTAAATATTTATATTTATAAATAAATTTTAATGCGTTTCTTGTAGTGTATGGAATGTAAAGTCAACATTACAGTAATATATCCTGGCTTTATTCATAGTACTGGCATGAAAGCAGAAGAACATTTTAAAAAGTACTAATGCTTATACAGTAAAGACATCATATATTGCAATATTATTATAGTAATAATGAACATCAATTCTAGCTCCATACTGATGTCAAGTCCAGAAAAAGTCGCTAAGAAAACCGTAATTGCACTGCGATGTAATAGAAAGAATATTATTATCCCAGGATATTATAATATTATTGGAATTTTTAAATGGTATATTTTGTTCTATTATTTATCTTTACTATCGCTACTTTTAAAATCTCTACTAAATAAAACTAATTGAAATTGCAGGATATTTCCAAATGTTTACCTTCTGCTTATGCCTACTCTTTTGAAGGCGTTTACAAATTTTTCTTTCGATAATGAATTGGTTGGCAAATAGTCAAAAAGACATTATAAAACACGACAGAATTACGTGTACATAACTTATGTGCAAAAGTTGAATAAATATTCGATAATTTTGCAACGGTACTTGTACAGATTAGTGATATATAATAAAATAATTTGAAATAGAAATTGTCAAAGTACTGAACGTTTATTTAGTTTTTATATTTCACATAATCACTTATATACCTGCCTTATATTATAATATATATATATTGACATTATTTTTTGCATTTTATTTTTATTTATTATACAATTGTAAAAATTTTTTTTTTCATTACTTATGTATTTCATTAATTTTTTCCAACTTTGATCAATAAACTTCTTATTTGATTTTATTAATTACAATAAAACAAGGGTATCTTTTGCCATAACAGTGCAAGCAAAAATAAAAAAATTTAGTCTCATAGCAAGAGAAAAAATCAGTAGTTCTGCTTTATATTACTAGAAAAACATTTTAATTACTTTGAGTAGTTTTATACAGTAACTAAGGAGTTATTTTTATACAACCTTTGTGACGTTCTGCCACGATTTTCCATATAATTTTTTCGCAGTAATACAACTAGACAACAAGTGACACTATTTCCAGTAGTTTATATAAAACATTTAATACATATATAAGAGATTAATAAAATAGCATTTAGTAGTTTATGCAAAAGGCAGAACGATCGAGTTCTAATTAATTATTATAAGAACTAATGGCAACAATCTCTGATAATTTAAATAAGAGATTTATGAAATAATATTAGTAACTTGAATTGAAATAGGAATTGAATTAGGAATTGAATTGAATTAGACCGAACCAACGAATAAACGTATATACAAGAATATAAGATTTCTTTCTAACAGCTAAGATAAATAGCGTCACTCATAAATGAAAGTGAAGAATATAAGTCATTGACCTTTTAGAAATTGTTCTCAGGAAACATCAACGTAACGGCACAGACTCTCCTTTACGACCATAACCGTAAGGCTGCGAACCCGACTGTCTGGTAATTTATAAATAAAAGGTCTAGAAAGCGGTAGTAGGATTTCAAAAAAAAGGAACGTTGGCCTGGGCCGCACTTAATACTTCTACTTCTCATTCAGTACACTTTTTGTTATAATAATCACTTAACGATTCTTAACGACTTGATCTTACTCTTACTTACTTTCTCGTCATATTACGTTATTTTTCACAGTTCTTGTTATTCAACGCATATAGTCATATTGTCAACTTGCACGCTAAAACCTAACTACCTTGCGTCTCAATTATCGTACGATACTTCGTTCAAATACAATATTGTATTCACCATTGTTTGCTGAGTGTTTGGGTGTTGTGGAGTGCAAAAGAACTATTGTTAAATAAAAATTTACTCTCAAAAGTCAACTTGCATAGTAAGTACCGAAAGTTTCATATATAAACGCAGTTATAAACTAACAATTGTCTCATTGTCAAATCATCCCTCAACCACCGTCTTCCTCTTCCAACCTACTTATAATTCCTTCACATACACGAATATTGCCATAGTTATTGTTGATCAATCTTCGAAAGAGCTGTTATGCCCTAGCGGTCCTACGAACTATATACGGTGTAAGAATGCTTGTTTATATTGCGATAGGGCCTCTTTCCTTTAATCTGGGCATTATTAGCGGCGCCAGATAGACGGAGAATGTTTATTTAAACTGCGATAGAAAACCGTGTCCCTAGGACCTCAATATTATCGGCAGTCCTAAACAAATAAGGAATATTGCTTTGTATTCAAAGGACTAGGTAACTTGTAAGCATCGAGCTCACCATTCTTCACTCACTCTGTTCTCGATTTCCGAACTGTTACAAACGTCTTATTATAAAGGAAATACATTTCTTCTCAAACTTTGTAATTTGACTTAAAAATTGTTAATCCTTTCACCTATCCTTAAATAATATAACGTATCTCAAGGACGAATGCGTTTTCCGGCATAACAGGAGAATTTTTGATGGCAGCGGTGGGATAGGTGCGAGGAAATATATTGTGTTTCGGAAGTTTTCTTCGAGAAGATATCCATTGAGGTGGACGAGAATACGGAGTCCTGATAAGTGAGCCTTGTATCTGCAAACTGAGGTCCAGAATACAACAGCAAACTACCAGCTTAGAAGGAGAGTAATGAAAATTTGGTGGTAAGTGGATGGCATTTTCTACTTATCGGTCCCCTTGTTCTATTCGAAGTAACGAAAGCGGTGATAGCTCCGAGAGCACTTTTACGAGATTAAATAAAATAGATACTAATAATAAGTCCATCATGACTGAGCACATTTTGCTACAAACATTGGAAACTATTAGATTACAAAATCAAGAATTGTTAGAACGGGTTAATCGTCTGGAATTAGAAATCACATCACTTATTCGAACAAAAAGTGAATCAAGTAAACATGTTAATCAAATTCATGATAATCGTTTAGAAAGTGACGCAGTACTGACGGACGATGATTCAATGGAACCTAGTCGGCATCTGTCTAATCAGCGTCTACGCGATGAGACGCATCAGATAACTGATTTCAACGGGAAAAATATTTCGGTAGAGACATTTATTTGGGAAATTAAAAAGTTTTACAAAATTTTAGAGGTGTGGAGAAACAGAGATTGCTTCGATTAATCTTAACACAGAAGGTATTAAGGGAAGCGCGCACAGCAATCGATGGAATAGAAATTTGTGAAGCGGAAGATTTGTTTGCCCTTTTAAGAAACGAGTTTGGCACAGTGAAAAAGAAAGGACTCAATGTTATCAAGAAAACGAGACGGTTAACGATTACAGTAAGCGATTTATTAGAACACACCGTGATGTGAAAAGAGCTCTGGCAAATGATGTCTCCATTCCGGCCGAACATAAAAAAATATTATTTGCAAATGAGGACAAAATTGCTTTACCTCAATACATAAGGGGATTAGATCCAGAACTTCGTACCAGAATATAGGGAATCCGTCCGCAAAATATTAAGGAAGTACAAGATTATGCGACGGAATTGGAAAGAGAAGACACGATAACGCGCGAGGTAGGTAGACGCTACGGGCGTGGGGGAAATGGTAGACGCGAAGTAGTGATGGATTCGACTCCGAGGCGTGGTTACTCGAGAATGGAACGCGGGCCACGGTATGTAGCGACGGGTTCGAACAATCTTAGAATGGAACAACGCGAATATCGAAGGGCACCAGCGAATACTTCACCACTCGGCTTGCGATCGAAAGCATCTATGGAAAACCAATAAATTATACAAGTAAAGCAACAACATCAAATGAGTCAGGCGGGTTTACTCAAAAGACAGATTCTATTGGACGAAAAATTGTTGTAGAATAATGTTATATTTGTTATCAGAGTGCCGATAAAAAAAGAAAAAAAACGCGAAAATCATGTATAGAATGTAACAAACCAATTTGCGATGAACATTCAAAAGCAACTATAAAATGTGACACATGTTTTCAAGAATAAAGTCAATATAGAAATATTTTATGTATAAATTACAATAAGTTTTATAATAAAATTTATTAAAAGTAAAATTAATTTGTTTATTTATATATTAATAATTATTTGTTATTCCTAGAGATAAGTTTAATTATTTATTATTTTGCAATTTTATAGACATGTTAAATTCTTCCATATGGGTACCCGGGTACCACGGGTACTGAATAACTAGGTAAAAACTTTGACCTTCAAAATTACTAATTTTTTTGCATATTTAAAAATTTTTAAGAATATGGATCGATGTAAATTGACTTAAATAACGAGGATCTGAAAAGATTTTAGAATCTGTCGTTTAATACAAAAGTTATGTGAAAGTGAACATGCAAAAGGGTACCCGGGTACCCGGATATTGACATAAGGGTTAACCAATACCAAAATTTATTTTATTTAGAAGGAGATAAATTGCCTTGCACGGATCTTGCAGAGCATAAGATTGACACTTGCGATAATAAACCGATTAACGTTAAGCAGTATCGGTACACTCAGGTTCATCAAGAAGAAATTCAAAAACAGATGGCTGATATGTTGGAAAAGGAAATCATTTCGGAAAGTACCTCACCGTACAATTCACCCCTGTGGGTTGTACCCAAGAAAAGTGATTCAAGTGGAAAAAAAAAGTGGCGAATAGTAGTCGACTTTCGTCAACTTAATGATAAAACTGATCAGGATGCATATCCACTGCCAAATGTCGAAGAAATTTTAGATCAGTTAGGACGAGCAAGATATTTTAGTGCATTAGATTTAGCTAGCGGATTCCACCAAATCCCTACGGAGAAGGATAGCCGAAGGAAAATTGCTTTTTCTACCCCCCACGGTCACTATGAGTTTTTGAAAATGCCTTTCGGGTTGAAAAATGCGCCTGCAACGTTCCAGAGAATGATGGACCAGGCATTAAAAGGATTAATTGGTAAAGTATGCTTTGTGTACTTAGATGATATTGTTGTTTATGGAGAAAGTTTAGAAGAGCACAATAAAAAACTTAAAATTCTTTTTGAGCGGCTTTCACAGTTAAATTTAAAGCTACAACCAGACAAATGTGAATATCTCAAACCTGAATTGCAATATTTAGGGCACGTAATTACGGAGGAAGGAGTAAAACCAAACCCCGAAAAAATAAAGGCTGTACGGGAGTTTCCACTGCCAAAAAACGTTAAAAATATAAAACAATTCTTGGATTTGACTGGATATTATAGAAGATTCATAAAAGACTTTATTAAGAAGGCCAAACCAATAACTGCATTATTAAAAAAGGATGTCACTTTTAGCTTTGGATCAGATCAACAAGCAGGTTTTCAAATATTAAAAAACGAATTATGTAGCAAACCATTATTACAATATCCAGATTTTTCACAGGAATTTATACTTACAACTGATGCTAGCAATGATGCTATTGGCGCTATTCTGTCACAGGGTGTACCTGGACAAGATAAGCCTATCGCTTATGCCAGTAGAACAATTGATTCGGCCGAGAGGAATTATAGCGTTTCGGAAAAAGAACTTCTAGCAATTAAATGGGCAACTAAACATTTCAGGCCCTACCTATATGGAAGAAAATTTAAAATTATTACAGATCATCAACCTCTGAAATGGCTCATGAACGTCAAAGATCCATCTTCACAACTCATGAGGTGACGAATCGCTTTGGAAGAATTTGAATACGAAATTATTTATAAAAAAGGCAGTTTAAATGGAAATGCTGATGCACTCTCTCGGAATCCTGTACTAATGATCGAGGGAGCACCGTTACAAAAATGGGGTAAGAATTTAGAATTTGTCTTAGAATTACCAGAAACCGCAATACCGGTTTATGTTAACTATGCTGATAAATCCGGAATATTATACAATAATGATGAAGATTTAACTAATGTAATTATTCAATTCAACGGACACGAAACCCTAAGAGATTATCAAAATTGTTTAGAAGAAGTTAGAAATTTTGTATTGGAAAATGAACTAAACGAGATTGCAATTGATGTAGCAGATTTACAAAGAATTTTTCCTGGACAAACGGCGAAGTTAAAAAATATAATGCGAGAACTCTTTGTTGGGAACAGTATTAAAGTATATTTGAGAACCATACCGATTAAAATACCAGAAACTCCGGAAGAAATACAGAATATACTAAAAAAGAATCACAATACAGCCATCAGTGGACATGGTGGATATAAGAGAACCTTACGACGAATATTGGGTAATTATCAATGGGCAAATATGTATAATGATATATTGAATTATGTAAAGTGTTGTCAGGAATGTCAGAGACAAAAGGTTTCTCGGAAACCTACAAAGATGCCTTTGTGCATTACCGATACTCCCGAAAGTTTTAATGATAAAATTGCAATGGATATTGTTGGACCTTTGACTCAATCCGATAGTGGAAATAAATATATTTTAACAATTCAAGATCAGTTAACGAAGTATTTAGTGGCAAAACCTATGAAAGATCAGAGAACATCAACTATTATTGAAACATTTGTAAAATCATACACTGGAATTTTTGGACCACCTAAAAATATATTGATAGATAACGGAACTAACTTTACTGGACAACTGATGAAAGAATTTAGTGAATGGATGAAAATGAAACATATAACTCAACGGCATTCCACCCTGAAAGTAATGGCTCTCTAGAACGAAGCCATCAAGTTATAAAAGAATATTTGAAAACAACATGTGAAGACACAGATCATTGGGATGATTATGTGGAAATGGCGTGTTATAGTTATAATTCAGCTGTCCATGAAGCAACTGGGTTTACGCCTTATGAACTAGTATACGGAACAAAACCTCGAAATTTGGCAAGCACCGATAAATTACCTTGTAAACCCTACTCTGAATATTTAGAAGAATTAAAGGGGAAAACGGAACGAATCATTGAAATTGCAAGACAAGAAATTAATAAAGCCAAGGAAAGAGTCAAGAAAAATTATAACAGATTTTGTAGAACAGCTGAATTTAGACCAGGAGATTTTGTATGGTTAACTCTGGTTTGTATGTTCCATATGAGGGACCCTATGAAGTAGTAGACAAAGTAGGAGATGTAAATTATAAGATTAGAAAAAAAGATAAAGATATAGTTGTGCATGCAAATAGATTAAAATATGCTAACATGAATTTGTTCCAGGATAATGGTTCTAGCCCTTCAGGGACTAAGTGAGGGTTCACAGTTAAAACAATTCGAACAGTTACCAAACTTCTTTTTTGAGGATCTAGGAGAAACAAGATTGTTTCATGAAGATTGGAAACTCGTGTCTTATGTCGACCTTGGAGAGAATCTGGTAATTGAGCGAAACATAAATACTGCCATCAGTAAAATGAGTCTGACGTGAGCTCAAATTAAAGAGTTAACCTGTGAACAAAATGCGTTAGCCTTAAGTAAAAGATTAATTCGTATTATTAGAGATAGGAAGCGTTTATATGCTAGTCTAGAATATAAGTATAACGAAAAGCGTAAGAGGGGTATTTTCAACTTTATCGGTGATATCAGTAAAACATTATTTGGAACTATGAGTGAATCTGATGCAGAGTATTATAGTTCGGAAATAGATAAAGTATATGCTGATAACAAGAAACTTGTAACCCTCGTCCAAAACCAAACACGAATATTAAAGTTAACAATTCAAAATACTGAAAATTTGGCAAGGGATTTAAAACGAAAAATGGTAGAATTTGATAATGTTACTTCAATCTTAAATAAAAACTTAAACAAAATAGAATCTGCAATTAAGAATAATAGAGAAGTTATTGAACCAATAGAGATAACCGAATATCTTGAAATCTGCATTAGCAAATATGATCAAACAATTAATATGTTAATTAATAGTGTTTTGGCCGCTCTTTCTGGACAGATTAGCCCACAATTGTTAGAACCCGGTGATCTTAAAACTATTAGGTGTTGGAATTAACTCGTAGCGTTATACTAAAGATGACATGAGTTTTAAAGTATTCTGTTTTCACCTTCAGAAACAAATTTATCGTAAACCAGCTCTAACAAGGTTTTATTTTTACGACAAATATTATGTTTTAATTGTTAATAACATCATGTTACTATTATTTAAATATGTTGAGGTTTATCCCAAATAAAGTGTTTTTGCGGGAACGACACAAAAGAAAAAATTTTTTACATCGTATTGTTACTAGTGATGAAAAGTGGATACATTATGACAATCCTAAGCGTAGAAAATCATGGGTTAAGCCCGGACAACCATCGTCATCAGTGGCAAAACGCAATATTCATGGATCTAAGCTCCTCCTTTGTATTTGGTGGGATCAACAAGGTGTAGTTTATTATGAATTGTTAAAACCCAATGAAACCATCACTGGGGATCGCTACCGGTTACAATTGATGCGTTTGAGTCGTGCATTGAAGGAAAAACGACCGGAGTGGAGCAAAAGGCACGATAAAGTTATTTTACTGCACGACAATGCCCGACCTCACGTGGCGAAACCAGTGAAAACATACCTGGAAACATTGAAATGGGAAGTCTTAACCCACCCGCTGTATTATCCGGATATTGCCCCTTCGGATTACCACCTGTTTCGATCAATGGCTCATGGTTTATCAGGGGAAAAATTAACATCTTATGAGGATTGGCAAAATTGGATCGATTCATGGATTGCCTCCAAGGACGAAGAATTTTTTCGACGGGGTATTTGACAGTTACCTGAAAAATGGGAAAAAGTAGTGGCAAGCGATGGGCAGTATTTTCAATAATGTAATTTTTTACTTTCATTTCAAATAAATCGTTATTTTTTAATAAAAAAACGCTACGAATTAAATCCAACACCTAATAGTTTAGAACATATGGCCACTGTGTTGGGAATATCGCGAATGCCTTTACCAGTGGATGAAGCACATTTTTTTGAGTATTTAAGGATAAGCGAAATTTCTATAGTAGTTATAGCCAATAAACTAATATTCGAAATTAGACTACCTATGGTAGAGGAAGAAAGTTAAGATACTTATAGGATTATACCATTACCAAAAGACATCAAGCAACATATATTTCAATATATTACTATCCCTCATGATTACGTATTTGTAGACAAGCTTCACTTAACATATACCCCTACGGATCATATATTTCTTAAAACTTGTAAGCATATTAGGTCCAGCCGCATATGCAAAAGGCAACATCCAAAGTATTACGTTGTTGCTCAAGACCCTTGTTTAAATATTGTAATGAGTACACCATATAAAGATCAGAGCTCTTATTGTAAATATGCTTTAATTGACATAGGGAGAACAGGCTGGATACAGTTGCTTGATGACCATAGATGGATATTCATAGCACCAGTAGCTGAAACCATACACGTTCATTGTAAAGGAAAAACTAAAGAATGTTTAATTGAAAAGGTAGGATTATTAACATTAGAACCTGGTTGCTTAGCAATCACGCCAGATACAACTTTACAATCGGATCAAACAATAGAAACATTACCAGCGCGGCACTATGAAAGTCCTTTCTCATATAAATTCAACTCAAGTGCTTTTCGTGAGCCTGCATTCAAATTTGATCTAATACGGATACCGAAATTATCTCAAATACATGCTAACCCGTCAATGCTTAGAAATGTAGGTAAAGAATTAGACGAAATAATACAAGAAGCTGAAAACATAAGTAAACATGAACGAACCATGACAAGCCTAGAAAAAATACTTTGGCTTAAGTATGCGGGTCTAGAATTAGTTGGACTCATTATATTTTATGTATCACTTAAATTTAAAATTGTGCAAACAATAGCTCATTGGTTTATAAGAAAACCCTGTACAATGATATTTAATAATTGTTTTAATACTAATGGACAAAATGTATGCGGTCAGGAAACTGTAAACAGAGAAGTGTATTTTCATAATAAACCGTCTAGAGAATTTGCTACCATAGAGGTACCTTCTAAAACAGACAGAAAGGATAAAGGGATGCGAAGATACATCTCACCTGTATTGGATGACTTGGTGTGAAATTTTGTGACGGTGTGATTTTTGTAGACGAAGAATGTTTCTTTAAACTGCGATAAAAAACCGTGTCCCTAGGACCTCAATATTATCGGCAGTCTTAAACAAATAAAGAATATTGCTTTGTATCCGAAGAACCAAGGAACTTGTAAGCATCGAGCTCACCATTCTTCACTCACTCTGTTCTCGATTTCCGAACTGTTACAAACGTCTTATTATAAAGGAAATACATTTCTTCTCAAACTTTGTAATTTGACTTAGAAATTGTTAATCCTTTCACCTATCCTTAAATAATATAACGTATCTCAAGGACGAGTGCGTTCTCCGGCATAACAGTGTGAATTATGAACGCGTACATATAGAGTCCAATAAAAAAATTCTACAACGTCACGAATACCTATTCGATTTTTTATCGAAAAGAATTAACATATAGTTTTAATACTAAACCTATTACGTGCAGTCAAATGTTACAGAAGATTCAAAATTTTGGTCAACTTACATTAGATGAACTTTGTCCTTATATCCAATGCTACATATCCATATCCATAACTGCAGGTATCCATATAAGCACTATACACACTCGCTCTCATATGCACCTCCCTTGGATAAGAAAGAAAACATGCACACGCGACGCGAAATAAATGTCATATTTTTAATATTATTGTTTCAATTTCCGCCGATCGAAGAAGATTATCGATTATTATAAAAAGAAATTACGAATACATACGACAATTACCGAACATACACGAAGGTGAACAATAAATCTACCGACGAAATGAAAACGTTCGGTTGACGTCACCGGCCGATGATTGACGGAGAGAGGGGAACGTAAACAAAAGATTGAACGCTCAACAAAGCCGGTAATTAATTAAGGAATGTTTCTCTGAGAATTTCCTATAATTCACCGAGGGAAAAATCAATACCGGTGTCTTTCTCTCAATACACCCAATACGTATGGGACTATTACTATGCTTTTCTACAGCTAACCTACTTTTCCATTGCTGACCTATTTTCCTAAACATTGACCTACTTTTGAGCAGCTGTTATCTATTTCTAATGATAGATTTTTTTTTATTTCCTAATAGTTAGATAATCAATAAGTACATTTATAAATGATTTATTTTTATTACATCGATTATTTAAAAATTCTTCCGTACGTATTGTTATACCGGAGAACGCACTCGTCTTTGAGATACATTATATTATTTAAGAATAATTAAGAGGATTAACAATTTCAAAGTCGAATTACAAATTTTAAGAACACATGTATTTTCTCTATAATAAGACGTTTGAAACAGTTCGGAAATCGAGAACAGAGTGAGTGAATAATGGTGAGCTCGATGCTTACAAGTTACCTGGTCCTTTGAATGCAAAGCAATATTCCTTATTTGTTTAGTACTGACGATAATGATTAGGTTATAGGGACACGATTTCTATCGCAATATAAAGAAACATTCTCCGTCTATCTGGCGTCGCCGATAGTGCCCAGATCAAAGGAACGAGACCCTATCGAAATACAAACAAGCATTCTTACACCGTATACAATTCGTAGGACCGCTAGGGCATAACAGTACGTATTACAATGAATACTTTTCTGAAAAAAAAAGAAAATTAAAGTGTCGTATAAAAATTCTTATATATTTCGTATGGTATCTATAAAAATACAAAAATTATTTATGAAAATTGTAATGTAATTAGTTCCTATAGATAATTTAAATAAAAAGAATCAAGTTGCATGGATTAAAAATATTATATTAAATTTACGAAATGAAAATAAACTAATTACAATTACAATGTCCATGGTAAGTGGTCTTTAGCAAGATTTTACTTGCTATGGAATGCATAGCATATAAAATATGATAAACATTATATGGAAAGTAAAACACCAGGGCCCAGGTCTAACCACGAGGAGGTAACCGCTTCTGAAGACCCATGAGAGATGTGAAAATCTTAAAGATTGCAACATTCGAATAAAGTATCTGACGAAGAACTTTTTTTGAAAATAATTGTAAATGTCATCTGCCTAAGAGTAAGAATTGAAACAAATTTAGAATAATTATCGATATAACAGAAAAAAGTGTGAATACAAAATGACTGAATGAAAACGAGGAGCGAATTCGAGTGAAATTGAAATAACAACGATGATAAAGTTAAAATCTGAAAATATAAAAAATAACAATTTACCAAAACTATTTCATATTTTAAATTACGTTAGAAAGAATGTACTGTTTAACCCAATGTATACGTGTTAGAACATTCTTAAATAAAAGAACAGTGCATAAGAGTAGTAGACCTATGCTAAATAATTGTTAAATTATCATAGAAAATTTTTTTTTTTTTTTACTATTATTAAAGAACATACAATCAATCATAGAAAATGAATATTATTATTTAAAGTAATAACTATAAGTTCTGCGTACCTTCTTCCTCGAAATCCACTGTTAGACCGGCTTGATATCATCTAGGACAGTTTTATTTTCGAACGTTGTTTACATGATTATCAGAGAGGATTAATTCTATAATTTCGAATATTATTCTCGTTAAACTAGCACCACTTCTAAGAAATCTTATTCTATGCGTATGTGCGTGCCTACACGTCTAAATCTA
Source organism: Mischocyttarus mexicanus (assembly GCA_023678845.1). Classification (NCBI taxonomy): domain Eukaryota; kingdom Metazoa; phylum Arthropoda; class Insecta; order Hymenoptera; family Vespidae; genus Mischocyttarus; species Mischocyttarus mexicanus. Next base: position 1,416,814 of record JACGTP010000033.1, on the reverse strand, counting down.
ATAAATAGTATTGAGGTCCGGTTCGTAGAATTTATCTAAAAACATATAAAATAAAAATATATCGAAATTCTTTTATATTTTGAATTACGTTAGAAAGAATGTAATGTTTGAACCAATATATATGTGTTAGTACAATTTAAAAAAAAAAGTAGAGTGCATTAGAGTAGTGAATCGGTCTAAAATAATTGTGAAATTAATAAAGGAAATGTATTTTATAAATTAAAAGCTCGGAATTTAAATTCCATGTATGTCTTCTTCGAAATCCAATGTTTGACTGGCATGCAATCAAGACCTATCCAAAGACCTATTCAATAGGTCTTTAGATAAATTCTACGAGCCAGACCTCAATACTGGATCGAAATATTAATTAAAAATTGCCTTGATAACTTTCATTCTTTCCAGATAAATCTTCTGTTAGATTTAGACGTGTATTCACGTACATGCGCATAGAATAAGATTTCTTAGAAGTGGTGTTAGTTTAACGAGAATAATATTCGAAATTATAGAATTAATCCCCTCCGATAATCATGTTAACAACTTTTGAAAATAAAACTGTTATAGATGATATCGAGCCAGTCTAACAGTGGATTTCTAGAAGGAATGTACGCATAACTTATACTTATTACATTTCAATTATAATAATCATTTTCTATGATAATTTAACAATTATTTAGCATATGTCTTCTACTCTTATGCAACCTTCTTATATTTAAGATTGTTCTAAAACGTATACTTTAATTTAAGCATTACATTTTTTCTAACATAATTTAAAATAGAAAATAATTTTGACATATTTTAATTTTATATGTTTTTAGATTCGAATTAAATCATCGTTGTTATTCTAATTATACTCGGATTAACTCTTCATTTTCATTTAGTCATTTTGTATTCAAGCTTAATTAACAAATGAAATAATTGGCCGTTTTCTTTAAAAAAATTTCCCTGACTGGACTATATGTACATATTTACAATAATACTATTATTAAGCGGAAGACAAAAATATTGATACAAAATTAATTATTCAAATTCAAATTTTAGCGCGCTTTTTGTACCAGAAAAGCGACGTTGCTTGCTAACGCGATAAGACGCGTTCTTGAAAACTTCGCGTACATTTAAAAAGAAAAAAAAAACAGAAATTAGAATATATTATTTAACTTCGTATGAAAAAATATTGTATAAACGATGAATCGTATATTTCCTTGAATTCTTTGGAAATAAATGAATAATTTATAAGATGCTTCAAATAGAAAGACTTTACAAATACATAAAATGATACAATCGAATAAAATAAGTACTTACTATATATACGAACAACGGTAGACTAAGAGCATTGATATTCCTCACACATTAACAATACGTGTAAGGTCTTCCTGATAAGAGTATATCGATTACAAGTATGAATCATCAAATGTACGAGGAATAACGTATTGTTATCTGAATAGAGACAGTTGGTATCAAGAGACTTGGTGGATTTGGTTGAAAATAATTAACAAGTTCGATATATAAAACGATAGTGAGAAAAGGTAAATATTATATATAGTCAAGTTTTCTGATAAAGATATAAAAGATAATAATAAACGTAATATTAGTTTTTTTTTACCTTTATTGAATCACATGGTAGATTTACGATAACATATTAGAACTATATCTATTCGATGTCATTCAACAAGTTTTTCTTTACAATAGAAGTCTTTTAAGATTCTAGCAACGTACCGGCACAGATTACGATTTGGCGCGTTATTCGATCACCGCCAATGAAGTTGGCACGCGCGATTTACCCAGATTGCATCTTGAAGTTGACCCCGAGTCCCCCAAGTCCAAGATGGCTACCATGACAGATTCGTCGGGCTGTCAATCGAGTTTGGGATACGCCTAAATTTTTCATTCCTAACATCTACTATTCTAAACATTATCTTACGATGATGCTCGTAAGTTTGCACGTTACTATGAAGATTGTAGAATGATTGATAGATGAATGATTATACCTCGGACAGGCATCTCGTCCTAATTATACGTATGCTTATTTTCATTTTACACGCGTGTTTATTCTTATACAAAGCATTGTTATTTTATTACAGATTTTATCATATTATTTTCTTCTATCTTTATTCATTATAAACAATACGATTATCTTATCTAAGGAAAATAATAACGAATGATTATTTGAAATATTAAATGATATTTTTTCTCTATCTCTATCTTACTATTGTTATGTATTTCGATAGATTTTTTCTTTCTTTCTTTTAGTCGGTATTTAGACCAATTAATTGTACTTTCAGATATAAGATTGCAAGACCTAATATATTCATGAATTGTAAACTATAAATGAAAGATGGAGGCGATTGTAGAATATAATTATATAGCTAGGGAACCAGACGAATTAACTCTCAGAAAAGGTGATATAATTAGAGAAATAAAAGTGATGTTGGGTGGTTGGTGGGAAGGTACTTTAAGAGATAAGCGTGGCATGTTCCCTGATAATTTTGTTAAGGTACGCATTACATTTCCTACAACTTTTTTTGTTACAAGTTGTTCGTCGTACTATGTGTATATTATTTTTTATATATTGATAGGTGTTGGATCCATCTCCGACAAGTGGAACGAGCACAAATGAAGCTGTTAGTAGTACAAAACCAGAAGAAGTTACTTTGCGTAATGGGGGATCTGGAAGGAGGTGGTGTAAAGTTCTATACAGTTATGAACCTTGTAACGAAGATGAATTAAATCTTGTACCTCAAGATTCCATAGAATTCTTGGGTGAAGTAGAGGAAGGATGGTGGAGAGGTAAACTCAGAGGGAGAGTCGGTGTCTTCCCTTCCAATTTTGTTCATCTAAGTTACGACGAAGATGATAAGCACAAAAAAGATAAAAAAGAATACTGTAGAGTTCTCTACGCGTACGAGGCAGCTAATGAAGATGAATTAACATTGGTTGAAGGAGAAATAATTGCGTTACTTTCCAGAGATGCACCGGATAAAGTAAGTTCTTGCATAAAAATATATGTCTAATAAGAAACGAGAAAAATATGAAATAATACTTTATTGTTGTTATCGAAGGGTTGGTGGAAAGGAGAATTAAGAGGACAAATAGGATTATTTCCTGATAATTTTGTCGAAGTTATTGGAGTTAAGAATGATCATCAAGATCAAGAACAGTGGCATGAAGCAGGTCAACTGACTTCTAAATCTGGTGCGAAACATACTTATCAACTAAAAAAAAGTGAGAAAGCACATGCTAGGAAAAGTCTAGATCCTAAAAATTTACGTACAGGTATATTCATTTATTTCATATGTTATAAATGCGATGCTTATATTTTCTAAAAAATCAAGTACATTATATGACACATATTAAGTCAATAATTACTCCTATCTTTTAGATCATTTCAGTAACGTGGAAACTACTAAAAAGATGATAACATCATCATCTTCTACATCTTCTATGTCTTCAACTTTACCTTTATCTAATGTTGGAGGAGGCGGAGGAAGTAGCGGAGGAGTAAGCGTAGAGAAGAAACCAGTGGGCAATCCTTCGCTTATTTCTAATTTGAAACATTTTATAAGCGATGCTGGAAGTAATAATGGTAATGGAAATCTAAGCATAGCACTAGGTGAAGAATTAGATGGGGTGGAAAGAGGAGAAGGAGCACCACTTTCACATTTAACAGCTTCACGTGCAAAAGCACCTAGACGTCGTTTGCCTTCTTCTCAACATTTGCGACATCATGCTACTGGAACTACAACAACGCCAACCATCATTCTTAATACAACGATAAACCCCACTGTGGTATTTAACACATATTTAAATTCAATAGCATATAATATTTATACTTCTAATAAATTTTTTTATATTTCAATATTATTTATTTTATATTCCAATTTAGGATGATAATTTGTCGAACGGAAACACTGAAGAAACAGACTCATTAAGGGAAGATGAAGGCGATAAACTTTCAGCAAAAGCAAGAAAAAAGGCACCTTGGGTAATTAAAAATTTATATTTATATTTAAAAAAGAATTCTTTGTTATTCTCCGTATTCTTGACATTGTTTATTTGTTATTTAGGTAGAAGAATTAAAAATGAATCAATTAGAAAGGAGAAAAGTCGTATCGGTTGATCGTGTTGATAAACCAGAAATAAAAAAAGAAAACACTTTCTCTCGGTATATTTATAAATACAATATTTATTATTGTTTTTAAATCTTTTATTTAAGATTTATTTTAAAACATTTCGCAATGTAATAGATTAATGATACCATTTAGAACTATCGATGCGGCTATTAAACAAGAAACAGAATGTGAAGATAAACAAAAAGAGAAGGAGAGGAAGTCGGATACAACGGATCATGGAACTGTAACAACACCTGGAACTTCGGCCTTTGTTCCGTACCATCTTTATAGTCAACTACTAGAAAGGGTAAATATTTCATCATATATACAATTATTAAATTTAATTTATTTTTTTTACAAAATATTTGTTTATATTACACAACTATAATCGTCAAAAATCCTGAATCGTTTAAATCAATTATTATTTTATCAATATTGACTTATCTATATAAAGGTTGCCATGCTGGAAGAAAAACAGGCACTATTGCAGCAAATTGTACAACAACTTTCAGAGCAGCTTGTACCACTTATGGCAAATGCCTCAATCAATAACAAAATTTGAAGCATTTTAATATTTGAAAATTGATGCGTATTTCCTGAAACGTATTTTTATAATTATAATATTTTGTTTTTAATTTATAATATTTTGTTGTTTGTCGTAATGTTGCAAATAACGAAGTACTAATACTGCTAATAGCATAATTATTACTAGTACTATTATCGTGATTGTTATATATTTATTGATTTTGGTGGTGTCATTTTTTTCGTTTGCTCCACCAATGCAGTAACAGTATTTGCCTATTACTGGCTATAAATGCAACATTCCGTCTAAGATTTTTTAATCGTAAATAATCATTGTTTTTTTCTTTTTTTTTCTTTCGCATAATCTTGATATTTCATGTGATCTCACAAACATCCGCCAGGTTAATTTCTTTTTCTACTTTTTTCTTTTTATTTTATCGATACAATTTTCTTAATTGTAATTTTTTTTTAAACGTATTAGTAACATATTTTAAACTAACAAGATAAACTTTTATTGTTATAAAGAAATACCAAAAATTATCTCGTTATAGCAATTAAAGTTTTACCTATCGAAGAAGAAAAAATTTAAGTACTTAAAACAGCTGTTTAATTGAATACAATGTGATTTTTTATCCATCTAATAGATGCCTCGCAATATTCGTATGATGATAATAATTCATAGTAAGTTTATTCATTCGAGAGTGCCAATATACACTACTCTGTTCACTGCATTTGTGAGGTGCCTCCATTCATACACAGAGATAAAAAAAAAAAAGAAAAAACCTATCTGGAAACTCATAACCATATGTTATAAATAACAAGTTGTGAGCTACCTTGTGGTGGATACATTAGGTCCAAAAATTGAATGTGTCATTTTTTAAGTATTGCTTTTCAAATGGTGCTAATAAAGTAAGTGGTATAGAAATCTATCACAAATTCGTAGTATACACATATGAATGAGGTAGCAAACAATAATGAGAAAAAAAAAGAATCTATCACACACAGGGCATGAATTGAAAGTTATTAAATATTTGTAGAGAAACAAATTAGAAGCTATGTTTGGCATTATTATTATGAAAACGTTGAACATTTGAGAAATTTTTTATTTTCTTATAAAAAAAGCAAAATTTTAAGTGAATGTACTTATAGCACAAACACATGAACTAGAGATACGATATTTAATTTTTTATATAAATATTCGTTATATAAAACTCTAACTGATGATTCGAGCAAAGCAAATTAGTATTGTACATTTCCACGTTAGAAAACATATTATTTCTTGCGCAACATTTTCAATTTGGATTAAACAATTTATTGTAAAAATTCTAGTCTGATAAATCAAATTTTTCAGAATTATGTACGGTAAATATCAAAATACATGAAATCAATATTCGTGATCATAAATGTGACTGTTAAATGCAAAATATATTATGAAATATAAATATTGTGACGCATACATTTTTTTTTTACACTTAATGCGCACATGATTGATTTATATAGTGATCGAAATTTGTTGGCAAGCGACAGATGATTGCTCACACTATATATATATATATATTTTTTTTTTCTGTATATTAATAAAAATTACTTTTGGTAAGATCGAAGTCTTTCGGGTTTAGGGCTACTCATCTTGTTCATATTAATTATTCAAACTATGCTTCATCCTACACACATAATATTGCCTAATACTGCATGAAAGTTTCAAAAGCATTCCAAAAAAGTTTATATATTTCTAAACAAAGACATAGAATAGTTATACTTATATATATATATATACGCACATTCCTTATTTAAAAGCAATAAATAAAATATCTAATTAATTGGAGAGGTATCATTCTAGTTAAATAGAAAAATAAAAAAATATAAAAATTAAAACTATGTTCATGAAATTGCACATGCATTATTATAGGGTTGTGAAAAATGGTACTTGGAACGCTATGTATTTTTTATCTATGCGATCCGTCCCTAATTATGATAATGCAATGTGTAAGCTTATCGCTTTTCATTAACAAATGAAACATGATAGAAATATAACATATTTGCAAACAAATTATTTCATTGACATGCTCTCTTGCAAGCTTTACTTATTATAAACTATTTTACTGCATATTTAATCATTATGATTACGCGTTATGTACCGCATATTAACAATGGTAAGAAAATATAAATTACCTTTGTTAAATATATTGTAGGAACATATCAATAACTTATTAGAAATATACTGTTTTGTCGCGTAAAATAGATTTAAAGAGAACAAATTTGAAGAAAAATTTATGGTAAAGATAATTTGAATTGTATAATAAATAGTATCATAAAGCCGTAAACCCAACGAGACAATTGTTATTGAAATGTATCCCAATTTGGAAAAAGGATAGTAGTAGTACTTTATCATCCTACTTTGTGCTAACTATATAAATGTACAATAATGATTAATATTTTTACTAAGTCTTCTTAACAAGCATATAATGCTGATCATGCTTACGAAAAAAAAAATAATCTGACACTTCGAAACTCGTCATTTATTGAAAAACAACAACATATGTGTATATCGCACCATAAACAAATCGTTTTATACTTTTATATTTCACTGCATAATAATCAAGTCAAGACGTTTTTTCATCTAGCCTTTAAATAAACAAATGTCATTCCCTCTAAGATCATTACTTCTGCTAATAGTTTCATCATTTTTCCTTACTCTCGTAGATTTATCACAGGACAATAATAGTTTTAAGCAAAATTTAAAAAGCTTTTCTTTTTTTTGTAGAGCTATCTATTTATAGACAAATATAATTTTTGCATGAATTTTCAATAAACATTTATTTCTTCAAATAGAACTTATCGCAAAGTTTAAATATATGAAAGTTAGCATGCTATTGCTTCCTAAACAAACAAATTTATTCACAAATATTTAACAATGACTATTGCTCCGATGGATAAACTACTCTTGTACTATGTATTATAAACTATATGGTCCATTCACTTCTTTATCATCTTAAAATAATATAATGATGTTATTGCGTGCCATAATCATATTTGTTTTTCAGAATGGTATACACATATATCAAATTTTGTTTGTGTAGCTACATTTTATTTTTTGAAATAAGTTCATTTGGGGCACAAAATATTGTATAATTCATTTATAGGAAGCATACAAATGCTCAATTTTGTAATGCACTAGTACATATATTTGCCTACAATATTATAAAGGTACCCTTTACATAAGAATGGACCAATACTTTTCATGTGTTATAATGAATTATTTATATGAAGCACATGAGCAGCGAATAACTACAAAATCCTGTTTATATAAAATCTTTGTACAATCTTTATATCAAAGCTCTGATTACATTTCTGTATGATATACTTTTGCTAGATACTTTTAAACATATTCTTTTGCACATATATTAATATTAATATTTTAAATTTTTCATATATATATATATATATATATATATTGTATGTGTTATTTTACCTATTTTTTGTTTGTTTTATAAATAATTATTAATATTTAACACAAAATAATAATAATAAAAAAAAAACGAACAGATTATACTAATGTAATTTAAGTCTATGTTAAAAGAACAGATGTTTTATTAAACTTTAATAATATAAAAAAGAAGAGAATAGTCAGCTGAAAGGTTTATTAGATTTTTATATTCCTTGCATAATATATGAAATATAATATTTTTTCTCACGTTGATATCAATTTTTTTTACAATAAATTTTCTATGACATAACAGAAATGAACTTTCATTTGACTGCTCTATATAGATACAGTAGAACTTCATTTATCAAAATCGTCCGATTAACAAATCTGTAATAGTTTTTAATGATTAGAACGATATTACAATTAGTAACATATATTTATTCTTCTATGGTTGGTTTAGTCTCGAGACAGTAATATTGAAGTATTACATTCTAAGAAGAATTTAGTTTAAATAGAAATGTGCAACTGGATTGCATCTTTTAAACAGAATTCAGAATTAAAGCGTAATATGAATTAGACAATGATAAATGAAGATTTATTGTAGTTACACAAATTCACATATATATTTTAATCTTCATCTGACGCCATACATAAAATAATGGCTCATATAATATATATAAGAAATTTGTGTTGTATGCATATATGCATATACGTACATATACATATATTTTTTTATTAAATAATCCGTTTCTTATTGTTGCTTTACATCGAATGTCATTGTGAGACGACATTTATATATCATACATGTTTTATTATTAACATGTTTTTTAAAGTCCTACTAAAAGTATTGTTTAAATAACAATGCAATTTAAGACACAGTATAAATGTTATGTTATAGCTTGTTAAAGACAGTATATGTAGATGTAATTAATAGTTTTAAGATCATAAGCTTTACAAAAAAAAAAATAGAATTAAATTATATCCAGGAAAAGAGCATTTTTAAAATTATTAAATTAGAAATATGTACATATTATATATAAATATATACACACACAGACACAGACAAACATACATACACGAACAAATATATGGAACACAAAAATGCATTCATACACATAAGTAACAATGAGTGAGAGTTATATTTTTCTTCTTGTTTTCTGTCAATCGTGCGCAAGTACAGAGTTATGTTGTTTAAATTCATATTTATGTAAATATTCTAGTTCTTTAAGTATAACACTAAAGATTCTTATAGTCCTAGATTAAATATCTGTACATAAGTAGATTCGAATTTTATTTATCCTTCTACAAATATTACCAGTATATATATAGTTAATAATATTATATTTTTATTCATTTATATCGTGGAAAAATTTCACATATATAAGGTAACGAAACGTAACAAGGTGTAACTTTCCAAAAAGGTGTAACATGCGAATTAGATGAGGATGTAAGAATAGACACGCATCCTTTTGAATTAGAAGGTTCTCCCGTGCCCCATGCACGATAATTAAAACACGATAAAGGTTCATCTGTAATATTAATGAAATTAAAATGAATCTTTTGTAACCCTTAAAAAGATTATAATTATGCTATAAAATAAACGAAAGGCTATTCATATTTTTTCTCTAAATTTAGTTAATATTTGTTTACCTTATAAGATTAAATTAAAAAACAAGCGTATATCATTGAAAATGATCTTAGATTAATATTATTTATATCATTATTGAAGTTTATTAAAATAGATGAAAAATAAGTGAATAACAACCGAAAGAATTTTTCCAAATTTCTTCTACATCGTTGTTACTCAAACCAACATAGCTTGAAATCTTATGTGAAAGGAATTTAGTCAAGCCATTCATACGATCCTCGCTTATCACATGAGCAAGTGATCCGTTCAATTTTTGACAAGACATTTGCGCTTGAGTATAATTTAAATTGTTATTAGATAATATAAATAATCCTGCTTTTGGTACGCAAACTATTGTGCCTCCTCCTAGAAAATATTATTTTAGATTAATTTTGTAACGACAAAAAATCATAACTTTTTATTTATAATTGTTTTATTTAATCACCAGAATCGACGTAATTAGGATACATGCTGTAATATCGATATTTCTTGTCCCTTATCAATGACGAAGAATTATATATTTCTGGACATTGTAAAGCCTGGCACAGATTTCCCGAATGACTTTCTTTATTTTTTCCTTTAAGTAATTTAAACAGGTAAGGGTAAAGTAAAAAAGATAAAATTTGATTGAAACAAAATAATTAAAAAAAAACATGGTATTTTTTTATATATAATAATACTTTATAAATATATTTCCTCACCATTTAAATGTATATTTAAGCCATAGTTGAACGCCAATGCTTTCCTCGATGCAGCAAATTCTTTGCACTCGTGCAAATGATTAACTAATTTTCTTGAAACAATTGTTTCATTCGAACGTACTCCAATACGAATCAATTTATACGACGGTAATTTTCGGAAATTAATACCACAACAACGATCGCAGTTATTCGAATCCAATAAAAAATATGTTATGAATAAAACAGAAAATGCTAAGAAGTAATTCATATTTGCGTTTATAAATTACAAATTCGACAAAGTGAAAATTTTTAATAAGACCGACTGAAGATTGTACTTGGAAATAATGTAATATCGCGTAGAATAAAACAAGTTTTCATGTGTGATTAGAAAAAGGAAGTAAGTGTCACACGAACATCCGATTAGAGTTGATGAGCTAACAATGAAACATAATCAAAATTAAAACTACCAAAAGATTGTTCTTGTCGTGGTAATAAGGTACATATGATTTTAAAATGGGATGTCTGTTGTCTAATGAAAAATAAAAATTTACATAATCGTCTGATAAATAATCAATAAAATAAACTAGACTTCAGAAATAATTCAAATGTACAATTTATTGTGCATTCGTAGTATCGATCTAAATCATGGCACGGAAAGCTTAATAATATAATATTGCTTGATTAGATTGTTTATAATAGAATTTACAGAAAAAAATAATAGAATTAATCCTTTTCCATTGTATAATAGTAATAATAGGCATGAGTTAGTCGGAATTATATTATTTTGCATAAAAAATCGATCGTAAAATTATTTATAAAATATATCATTCCCTTTAGTTCCTTGATCCTAGAGATTAAAGATCTGACGTTCATATTTTGTTAATATTTAATAAACAAAATGTATATAAGGAAGCGGTTGTGTAAAGTTGATTTCCTAAAATAAATCGTAGAAATACCGAATATTCTAGGAAATTACAACGAGAAAGAATGAAATAAAGATTTCTATTACGTCATAATAATCCAAGCGATTTTTCATTTTTAGAAGGACAGGTACATGATGTTAACATTATGATCACACATTTCGTATTGCTTAATATAATATATATATATATCTTAAAATTTAAATTCTCTTCTGGACGTGACAGACAATTAGGCTATGCTTAAGAAAAGCTCACAAGGGTTTGTGCGCTTTGCCAAAACATTAAGCCAACAAACGATCGAGGGCTTTGCAAGCTTCGTCAAATATTTCATCGACGGTTCCTTCGGCGTTAATCTGGAAACATTTGTGTAATTCAATCAAATATATATAGTAAAGATTATTCGAATATGTTTTATATGACTTTTTAGATGAATATAAAATGTACTTCAAAAAATTGTCTAAAATAATCTGGGATATATTTGAAAATATTAATTCACGCGAATGTTAAAAAATGAAATGTTTAAAAAACAAAAAAGAAGATTAAACCCATACCCTGACAACTTTACTCTCGTAATTTTGTACAATTTCTCCATTCTTTTGATTAAATATTTCGATCCTTTTTTTAATGGTCTCAGCATTATCGTCAGCCCTTTGAGATACTGCAGCACGCCCGAGAAGTCTTTTGGTCATAGTTTCGTTAGATACATCAAAGAATAATATTAGATCAACCGGACAAACCTATATTAATTAAATGAATATTATTAATTTGAAAAATGGAAAAGGAAAAAGAAAAAAATAAAAAGGATATCTCGATATCTAACATTTCTTTCAAAAAGTATCCCTTGTTCCAATTCACGGGGATACCCGTCAATAAGGAAACCTGTTTTGGTGGTACCTTCGGTACGTGCCTTTTCCATCTTTTCCTTTATAAGATCCAACACGATATCCTACTGAAAAAATATATCATTCTTTCTACGATTATTTTTCATCGTTTAAATTTAATTTTAAAGATTATTTCATTTAAACAAAAAAATGTCGTGGTAATAAGATAAATAATTGAGTGATATCTTTTACCGTTGGCACGAACAACCCTTTCGACATTAATTCTTGTAACGAAGCACCTCTAGGACTACCGCTTGCTACCTCATCTCGTAAAAGGTCACCGCTGCTCAAATGTAAAAATCCATATTTTTTTATAATACGATCGCACTGAGTTCCTTTCCCACAGCCAGGACCACCGATCACCCATACTGTCTTCATATTTTCTAATGAACTCGATTTGGATAAGTCTTTCGTTCGTATTGTGCAGGTATCCTTATTGCAGGTATCTAATACTTTCTCAGCCTGCAATTTCACATTCTTCTTATATTCTCGATTAATCATTTTTTTTTTTAAAAGAATTTTTATTTTAATTTTTATTTTTTTATTTATTTTTCTCCATCGATTAGAGAACATGTGAAAAATTGATTTATTTGTTTTCGCATCGTCACTTGTTTCGCGATAAATAATAAATTATTCATTAACAAGAGCTAGAAAGTTAATTTAAATAAATATTAAAAACCTTCATCTCTCTCTCTCTCTCTCTCTCTCTCTCTCATTAATGTTTACCGTTTGTTTTAAGACAACAAAAAATATACGTTTGTATTGAATCTATAGATAACTGAAAAAAAAAAAATAAACGCACTCGTCTCGTGTTATTTTTTATCTTTTTCTTTTCTCTTTTTTATCTCTTTTCATTCTAAATATATCAAATCTGATGGACAGCTTTGAAATATCTTTCTTTTCCTACATGACATACATTTTTAAACAGCGACACTGTACTTGACCTACTTCCAACGAGACTCGCCTATTTTAGATCTTCTCCCTAGGTAAATAAATTTTCTTCAATAACAAAAGTATTATCTAATAAATATTTTGTTTTTAATCAATTCAATATTAAAAACCAATTGTTATATTTTTATTTATTATAGGATAAGATATATCGCGATATAATCGTTATCATATTTAATTGATCGGAAATAATTATATAAAATATTGTTATCGTGTGTTATTATATATATAAAGTGTCCACCTTTCGAAGTTAAAGTACTCACAATTTATGAACATGACCACACGTCACGAGTTCCTTAGTGGCAACTACCGACAAGAATAGTTCAAGCTTCGAGCTTTCGCGTGAAAATTTCGAATATATCGATTTTACCATTGGCTCCTGGATGAATAAGTAGGGAGGGTAAAATTTTGCGCATTCGCACTGACTTCAAGGTCACCTATCAGATTCAGAAAGATTGCCAGATGACCGATCTAATTCTCTCTATGATAGGTTTTGAACAATTAATCAAGCAAAGAGATTGAAATTGTTAATGACAAAATTAACAGAGTACATAAATGTATTCCTTTGTCATGTAAAAATCATTATTGTACGTTATTCTTTTATATGTTATAAATCATATATTTATTTCTATTAAAATAAACATAGAATATCAAAGAATTGAATTAACTTCCCGCGCAAACGAATGCGTTGATTTAACTTTTATGTTAAATTGTATTAATAAAACAAATATATATATATGTTATTTTTCGTTAAATATTATAATGAAATGTATTCGTTACCTCGTAATTATAACGATTCATTGTCAGAAGCAACAAATTATCACTTACAATAAAAGATAAATTCAATAATAAGAGGAGATAGGAAAAGATTAACAGTTTGAGCGAAAACACGATTTAACGGTGTTTTATTTTTCCTTCGTATTATTAATCCGAAGATAATAATTATGATTGAGAAGAACAGAATGGCGGAGAAGCGAATAGTGCATTGAAATGTGAAAAGAAAAAAGGTAAAATAATTAAAAAAAAAAAAAAGAGAGCAGACAAAATTATCAACGTAATAGATGTGAGCTCACGTTCTACTCCGACGACTTTCGGTTAAATCGCAGAACGATATATCTCAAGCAGAAATTTGTATATTTATATAAATATATACAGGATGTCTCAAAAAAGTCACTTTAATAAAAAATAAAAGAAATTCTAAATTTAACCCAAAAGTAAAGCAAACCCAATCAAAATTCTGACACAATCCTGATGTAACCTTGAAAAAAGGGGGACGTACATGTAAAGATTTTTAGTAAATGATAAAATTTGAATTTTTCAGTTTGATAAAACGATTATTAGGACACCTTGTATATATATGTATGTATATGCATATACACGTGCGCACAACATAGCAAGATTTTACCACCAAGCAATGATTAAAAATAAATGTGTAGGTGGGGCTTGGTCCCGGGTAATGTCGCGTAACAAAATACTCTTAAAAGATTTACCTTACCACTGATACATGAGATTTTAACTGTTACTTAATATTTATTTCAAAATATTTTCTAATTTTTTTCATATATTATTTATTTATTAATTTATTTACTTATTTATTTATTTTACGAGAGAAGCCCATTAAGAAAATACAATTATAAAAGTAAGGACCATAATACAGAATAAAGATTATAATAAACATTGAAGATCATTTCTTCTAGAAGAAATTGATTGAAATAAAGCATTGTGTTAAGGTGGGAACGCAATATTCGTAAAGTATTCGATAAAGGCTAGTTCTCTATTTCAATCTCTCTCATATTTGTGAACCTTAATGTCGTTGTTACTTGTCACTGATTGGTGGAATAATTATACGTATATTATTGCATAATACTTTTTAACAATTTGAAATATATTTTTTATTTAAAAAATAATATCAATGAGATATTTATTATTATAGATATTTTTTATTTAATTACATAAATTTAACCTAACGACCCTGTCGGTAATGTAGATAGAAATACGTTTTTATTCCTTTGTGTAAAATTTCGTATCCTTCTTTTTATATAGTTTATGAGAATTTGTTCCGAACTCAAGATTCTGATTCTTCGTTAAAAAAAGCACATTGGATAAATAAATTTAAAAAGAAAAGTTAAATAAGAGATTTTTGTAAAAATGGTAGGTCTTTTTTATGTAAGATATTATTAAGCACAAATTTGTGAGACATTAGTTTTAATTTTGATATGAAACGCGTACTTAAATATTTCTTCATCTTTCTGTGGTATAACCGTGATGCATTATATTTTATATTATTCCTTTTAATTAATTTATCTATTTACATTCTTAATTAATATTACATTTTTTGTATATTTCTTTTTTACATATTTAATATTATGATCACATACTTATATACTTACATACAAGTTTAATAAGATTTTATTTAAGATTATCCTTCTAACCTTATATGGAAATTAATTTTCTCTCCCGCCCACTTAAGGTAGCCGGTAGAGAAAAAGTAATAGTCATTTTGAAGATATAAGGACAATATATACTAACTTTTACAATTTCTGAAATAACTGTCTTAGTATTTAACCCTTTGCACTATAATTGTTTTCTTAGCTTGTTCTTCTCGGCCAACTCTGATTTAATTTTTGTGGTTTTGATATCACATGTTAAGTATGAAGTAATTGCTTGCAATTATTTAAAGTTTATATATGTTATATTCACAAACGATTAACTTTTATGTACGTACATATAATTTCAAAGGATTTTTTAAATAAAACCGCTTCCCGCTAATTTGTTTCATTAACTATATGAAGTGTCACGGCAGAGGTGACTTAAGAGTTTTTGGGAAAAATAATTTTGTCACGCCAGAGGTGACTTCATAGTGTAAAGGATTAATAAATAATAAATGAATAACTCCTTAACTGTTAATTCAGTTGTTTTACATAGCGTGATACGATCAAATATATAGAATTGATAAAGAATATATTTAATAGTTTATAAATCATTTTAAAAAATTATACAAAAATTTGGAAGAATAAAGAGATTAGTAAAGATGGGAAGATATATGAAAGTATTACTAATTTTTGTTAATTATTAAAAAAAAAAAAGGATAATTTGTATTAAAATATTATGTTTAATATCAATTAATTTTAATTTTTAGCAACCTCAAATAATTTTGTTGAAAGAAGGCACAGATGCATCTCAAGGAAAGCAACAAGTAATATCAAATATAAATGCGTGTCAAGTAGTCGTAGATGCCGTGAGGACCACACTAGGTCCTCGTGGTATGGATAAACTTATTGTCGATCAAAACTCTAAAAGTACTATTTCTAACGATGGTGCTACTATATTAAAGTTATTAGATATTGTACATCCTGCTGCGAAGACATTGGTAGACATTGCCAAGTCTCAAGATGCTGAGGTAAATTTAATTATATTATTAAAAGAATTTGTATAATACTCTATTAAAGTATAGAGCAAAAGTATACAAATTTTAATACTGTTGTTCTTTACTTAGAGAAAATTAAACATAGGATACCTAGACCAGTAATTTCTTGTAGTAATGAAATTGATTCATAAGTATCCAACATATAAGTGAAAATTTAATTGTAAGGAACTAAAATGTATATTTCATTCAAATATTTCATTTTGCATAGGTTGGCGATGGTACGACTAGTGTTGTTTTATTAACAGGAGAATTTTTGAAACAAATGAAACAATTTATTGAAGAAGGTGTACACCCACGTATCGTAATTAAAGCTCTACGTAGTGCATTAAATCTTGCGATTGAAAAAATCAATGAATTGAGTATTAAAATGAATAAGGATGATCTTAAAAATCAAGAAAACCTTTTGAGATCATGCGCTGCCACTTCCATGAGTTCAAAGTTAATTCATCAGCAGAAAAAATACTTCAGCGAACTAGTCGTCAAAGCTGTTTTAATGTTAGACGATTTATTGCCTTTAAATATGATCGGCTTTAAAAAGGTATTGTGATTTTATTTATCAATAATACATGTAGATATAAAATGTAATAATGAACACTCGTTACAAATTTATTATTGTTTATTTAAAATATAGGTATCTGGCGGAGCTTTAGAAGATTCGGAATTAATCGAAGGTGTTGCATTTAAGAAAACTTTTTCATATGCTGGATTTGAAATGCAACCTAAAAACTATACCAATTGCAAAATTGCTTTATTAAATATCGAATTGGAACTCAAAGCGGAGAGAGATAATGCCGAAGTTCGTGTAGATAATGTCGCAGAATATCAGAAGATTGTTGATGCGGAATGGAAAATTTTATACGATAAACTTGAAAAGATTTGGCAAATTGGGGCAAATGTAGTATTATCTAAGTTGCCGATTGGAGATGTAGCAACACAATACTTCGCGGATAGAGATATGTTTTGCGCTGGTAGAGTCCCTGACGAAGATTTGAAGAGGATTATGAAAGCGTGCGGTGGAAACATTTTGACTACTGTGCATGACATCAAAGATTCAGATCTTGGAGATTGTGATCTTTTTGAAGAAAAACAAATTGGTGGCGAAAGGTAATAAACAATCCTTTTTTTTTTTCATTTATTTGAATACAATTTCTAAGATAATTTATATTTCTATACAATTTTTCTCTTTCTTTTTTTGTTTTTTTAGATTCAATGTACTTCGTAAATGTCGTCACGCTAAAACCTGTACATTTGTTTTACGTGGTGGAGCTGAACAATTTTTGGAAGAAACTGAAAGATCTCTTCACGATGCTATTATGGTAGTTAGACGTATGGTCAAAAACGATGCCATTGTTGCTGGTGGTGGAAGTATAGAAATGGAACTATCGAAAACTTTGCGCGATTATTCCCGTACAATTGCAGGAAAAGAACAGTTATTAATTGGTGCACTGGCAAGAGCTCTTGAAGTTATACCCAGGTATAAATTTTGTATAAATTTTGTATAAATTAATTTTCATTTGCTATAACTAGCAGAAAATGTAATATCATTTTTGTTTTTATAATCTAGACAATTGTGTGACAATGCTGGTTTTGATGCAACAAATATTTTAAATAAATTGCGACAAAAGCATCATAAAGGCCTTTATTGGTATGGCGTTGATATTAATTCTGAGGACATTGCTGACAATATGGAAGCATGTGTTTGGGAACCAGCGGTAGTAAAAATCAATGCATTAACTGCTGCAACCGAAGCTGCCTGTTTAATTCTTTCTGTAGATGAGACAATAAAAAATCCAAGAAGTTCTAATGATTCCGAAGGTCGTGGAATGGGAAGACCAATGTAATATTTCATTATTATATTGAAGAAGAAAACTAAGAAGAGATTAAGCTTAAAAAAGAAAAAAATAATTTTAATCTTCCCGTACTACAGTAGATAATCTGTTGTACTTATTAATGATGGAAGTAAAATTACTATATATTATTAATTTAACAAATTAAGATTTGTGACTTGTATGATCTCTTCTAGTTTTATCGTATAATAAATACGCACGAGCGATATTATTTAAATGAACAATCCTATTCTTCGAATTCAAAATCTATTTGAAATCTTTCTTAACATTATATCTTTCAATTTATATTAATCATTTTTAATACATAGAAGAAAAAAACCGATGATTCTAATAAAATGTGGATAACTAATTATAATATATTATTACTTGCTTTATAATTCAACATCTTAACTTAAACACTGCATTCAAATATATATATATATAGTAATCATATGCATTCAATTTACATAATTTTCATATGTATATCATTATGAAGTTCGTCTTTTGTAATATTTAATACATATTAATTAATAAATACTTAAATAAAACAAAAAAAAAAGATTTTCAGTCAAATTGTTATCACAAAAGATTGCGATTTTAATAAAACATTAAAATATATTAAATTTATAGATTTTTTTTAATTTACCGCTTAAATTTCGACCAATTGATATAAATCGTTACTGCACACGTACCTATAGTTCCTTGTCTCACATCATAGGTGGAGTAGGGTGAATTACAACTACGGACAGACATCAGCTGTTTCAGTATATAAGGAACTGCATTTAGGAATGGAAGTGGATGAAGATATTATAGAAAATGGAAGAAGTAGCGTCGAAAGTCTCGACGAAGAAATTAATACAAATGAAAATTCAAGTCAAACATCGGAAGGAAATGATAATTGGTATTATATGCCAGATTCCATACTTCTCACTATTTTTCAATACCTAACACCAAGAGAATTGGTAACAGCAGGAGAAGTATGTAGAAAATGGAACAAAGTATTCCGAGATGAATTTCTTTGGAGAGATTTATTTCATCAGACTTATAAAATAGATTCTAATATCGGTATAATGCCAGGTAAGTTACGTTTAATATTTATTCGATAATTATAATATTCAAATAATTATTATCTATATATTATCATATACGATAAAATAAATCTGATAATTATATGGTACACTTTGCCTAAGAAAGTCCATTTATAACAAATATACGTGTTTTAGGAAAGACTTCCTGGTTTGAAGAATTTAAACGTTTAACATATCATACTCCTTTAATAGAAACCGAAGTACTGCATCATCATTCGCATCAAGTATTGCATGTTAGTTTTTCGCACAATGGCAAAATGTTTGCAACATGTTCAAAAGATGGATTTATTCTTGTATGTTCATTTGAATTTCTTTGTCATAATATTAATTTACAATCATTATATACACATTATAAACTATTATTATCATTATTATTTCCTTATTATACATATTAATTTAAATGATTATAACAGGTATGGAAAAGTAAACATCCAGTTAGTATTATATATCTTAACGATATGAAAAAATTTAGCTGGAAATATACTCAATTTTCGCAGTTTAATTCTAATGATACTTTACTCCTTGTCTCTGGAGTACATTTTGGTACATTCAATAGTACATCAGGGGAAATAGCTGTCTTCAGAGTAGCACGTAAGCTTAATTGAAAAAGCTATTTAAAAAAAAAAAGTACAAAAATATGTATGATTCAATCATTATATATTTATTGTACTTTGTATATACTATTTTCTTATCGTTTCTTTTATTACAGCTGGCTTTCAACTACAATGTAGAGTAGCAAATAAGCCATATGACATATTTGGTACTTGGTATAGTGAACATTACCTTTTAAGTGGAAATTTACATTGGCTTGCACACCTGGTTAGTACAAGCGTACTCTGGCTAAATAAGGCTAATCAGGAATCAGCGAGTGAACATGTGCCCATCATGACACAGCTATATAGGTATGCATACATAACTAGAATATATTTTATTTATTAACATCAATAATTGTTAATCTAAAAATGATTAAAATGTTGAATATAAATAACTCATAGGTTTTATAATGGAAATGCTTCTTCATTAAGAGCAATTATGGTTGCCAATTGTTATGCTCCTGAAAACTCAGAAGATCAACCTTTATCGTCAAATAACAAAGAAGATAATGCTCAAAATCATGTAGCAGCATCTTCAACTAGTGATTTGCCACAGGAAGAACCAGTTATACTTCATCATGCCTCATCTAGATTACAGTAAAGCTATTAATATCTCATAATTAATATACTTTTAGTTTCATAAAGAACGATACATGAAAGTTTTTTTTTTTTTTAATCATATTGGAAAATAATTTAAAATTATTTAAGTAGGTATAGTATGATAGAAGGATGCTTTATGAATTGGATAAAACTCGGGGATGGATTTGAATATGCAAGTCCTATTCAATACAATGAAGAATATAGACGAGTTCAAAAAGAAAAAACAGCACACCAAACTTGTAGTGAAAGTGATAGTGAAAGTGAATATGACAATGAAATTAAAAGAGAGAGTAAATATAAAAATGAAAATGAAACTAAAAATGAAAATGAAAATGAAAATCAACATACATCATCGACTGAAGAGAGTGAATCAGGTACACATAATCAATTTAAAATACACAAATATATATACACAATACATATAATTAAATGTTTGTGAAGAATTATTTTCTTATTGTATTTATTATTTTTATCAACAGAATCATCTATGGCAGAAGAGGGTGATTCTGATGAATTATCTAATAACCCAGAAAAATTTTTAATATTCACAACTGGATCAAAAACATACACACCGCATCAAGTTGGTTTTAAAAGAATCAAATTAGTTAATTTTCCAAGAAGATTAGATCCAGGACCATCATTACGTGAGAGAATAGAGCAACGAGAAAGGGAACGAAAAAGGCAACACTCGGGAGAAAACTTTACCACTAATTGGTGCAATTATGAAGCAGTAGCTGATAGATTTGACAAAGTAGATCATTTGATTGATTTGCATGGTCATATAATAGGAATGGGTCTTTCTCCAGATCACAGGTATTATTCATTTCACGATTTGTGTATGCTAACAAAAATACTATCTCAATAAAATCTTATAAATTACATAAGTAGAAACGATATAGAAAAAACAATAACAATTTTACAGATATTTATATGTCAATACAAGGCCTTGGCCAAGAGGATATGTTATTACTAATCCGTTACAACCTCCACCTATAGCTCAAGAAATAGATATTCACGTAATTGATCTAGTAACATTAAAACAAGTTGGAACAATGTTAAGGGCACATAAGGCATATACTCCAAATAATGAATGTTTCTTTATATTTTTGGACGTATGCAACGAATATGTGGCAAGGTGAATACAAATTTTATCGGTTCTTAAATAAAGTTCGTCTTTTATTTATTATTTTTTTTTTTTCAATCAATACTTCATATTTTAATATAATTGTCAATTGAACATATTTTTGTTCTTAGTGGTGCTGAAGATAAACATGGTTATCTTTGGGATAGACATTATGGAATTTGTTTAACCAAATTTCCTCATTCTGATGTTGTCAATTCTGTAGCTTTCAATCCAAAAGATCCTGAAATGCTAGTTACAACTAGCGATGATTTTAGTATCAAGATATGGCGAAGTCGAGCCGTGGTCAAATCCTTAGGCTTAAATGAGAGTTCTATGAATCGAGGAATGGAAGTAAGAAAAAAGAACAGTTATCATAAACCCGGCTGTAACGTTGACTGACTAAAGACTATTAAATTTCCTATCTAAAAGCTGATGGTTGAGGATTCCATCTCTCTGCCTGTTATACTGGTTTATAACAATTATTTGTGGAATTCATTTTAACATAAATATGACGAAGCACATTTATACATAATATGAATGCAAATGAGAGATTACATATATGTATACATATATGCATATGCGTGTGTATAATTTTGAGTATGTTGTGTGATACAACTGTATAATTATACAAAATTAACATTTTTAATAAATGTTTGATATTCTAGTTAATATTTTATTTTTAATTGTTTTATGGTTTTATTGATTATCTATTTGTTGTTATATAATGACTAAATGAACCACAGCATGATTAAATGTTATTTTATTTGCTCAATTAAGATATAAATAAATGTATTGGCACATTCGTATCTTCTCAAAATATATTCAAATTTCTATATAGAGAATGACATATAAATAACTATGGTGAACTATTGTGAAAGTTTCTTGAAGTACAATATCGTCGAATTTATCAGTGATATATACTTTTTTCTATCAGATAAAGATTTTTAGAATTACTTTGACAATATTTATAAACTTTTTAATAATTAATTCAACTATTAAGCTATACTGCGTTGTATTGTACTGATATATACTCACAGATATAAAAATATTTTATTTCTTTATAAAATTAAATTAACAAATGCGTGGTAAATTTCTTTCGACAGTTTATTAAAATGCGTGAATTAATAAAATAATTAGGAAACTTCGACCATTTTTTTACGTGACATATTTGATTTTTTTCTTTTTAGTTTACTAATTTCTATGTATGTACATATAATTATTATTTCTTAATAATTGAATATAAATTATAATACTAATTAAGATATGAAGGATAATTAGTTAATTATCATTCTTTGTTAAAGACAATAAATATGATTGCTAAATCTATTCTATTCAATGACAAAAAATATACTTATTTATAAAATACTTTCTTAGAATAATGTAAGAAGATATATTTCAGAATACAGTGTGCTTAAAACAAAATATAATGTAACATGTAATAAGAATATAGTCTTAAGCATGTCACGTACCTGTCATCAAAATATTAATTAAGTGCAAAATAACACATTGTGAATAATTAACAATAAAAATAATATAAATAATATTGCTATTCCAATCATCCTATAATATATATATGTTATTGAGCTGTGTAATAAGAAAAATAAGTTTAGGAAATCAAAGTTCTTTATATTAATCCAAAATTTATGAACATTTTTTCAATAAAATCTAATTTTAAATTACACCGTTTTTAAATTTTTGCAATGCACTACCCATACAATAATTTAAATTTTCTATAACTAAATAAAAATAAAACTCTATGAGAGATTGTTAAATCATTAATATTATTTTAAATTAAAATAAAAAAAAATCACCGTAGATCTCTTTATTATTTATAGTAATTATATAAAAATAATTGAGGGGGGTGGGGGGAGAAGATACGTAAATCATAATTAAATTGTTATAAAAGCTTTGTTAAAACATGTATATAAAAAAAACTAAATTTATCAAATGGTCTATTTTTTTAAGAATTTGGAAACTTTACATGATATTAAAAAATAGAACAGTTTGAGATGTAATATACTAATATTATGTCACTCTTCCTTTCAAAAAAGAAAATATAAAATGAATCACTCACGTTCCATAAAACATCAACATAATAACTGCAGTTTTTATTTGCAGCTTTCTTTATAACATCTGTGTATAATACTGAATACTTCGCATAATAATAAGATTTTAATTTATGATATTTATAATGTTTGGTGATTGCAGTGCCTGTAATATTAAGATCATTAAGTTATATATTATTTTCAAATATATATATATATACACAAACACTAAAATGCACAATTTAAATGTCATAATGTAATAAAAACTAAGAAAGCTTATTAACACCAACCTGGGGTGCTTATACTTTCCTCAGGTGAAACCTATGTAACACTGATGTGGAAGACAGATCATGGACATCCTAGTCTCACAGTGGGAAATTGTTATTAAGAGAAAATTATAATATATATATATATTTATTAATTTTGCTTCTATTCATTCTAAAAAAAAAAAACAATAGAAAAATATGTTAATTTCCTTGAATATTTGTGATCCTATAAAATGATTTCATTTAATAATTTATTATAGTATAGTCACATACGTTCGGACGGTTTTACGTTATTTGGTAGAGGCTTTTCATGATTATCCTTATGACCATGGCAATGTTCGCATTCATCATCACTATCATCGGAACTACTTTCGCCAAAATTTTTAGGTTTCTTATAAATACAACAACCTAAAGATAATGTCAAAAATTGAATATAAAATTAACTTCGAATAATAATTCATCGGAATAAACTTACACTTTGATTTCTTTTTATTCATATGTTCGTTATCCACAGTTCCCTGAGTCCATTGAACTTTTTTGTTTGACCGTGGTTTTCTGAGACGCAAGCGTACAATTGGAACATCCTAAACAATATAAATTGATTGTATTAGTAAATATTGGAATATAAGAATATTGATCAAATATTGTGATTATAAGAATATTGTCAAAAATTGTAAGAAATGATAAATAAGCTTGATACAAATAAGTTTTATTGTATGATACATTATAGTGTTTAATTGTAAAATTAATACGTAAATAAAACATCATATATTATTACTGTAAATAACGATAATACTTTTATTTAGTCACTGTATAATTTTCTGCGAAGTTAAATTTTTAATTTCATCATCAGAATATTTTAATAAGTCTTTCAAGATTTCACTTGTATGTTGCCCTAACATTGGAGGTGGAAGTCTGACACTATTATTAGCATAACTATACGTTACTGGTGGTCCAACAATTCGTATTTTTCCTATATTAGAATGTTCCATTTCTTTAACTAATCCTATGTGTTTTACATGATTGTCCTCAAAAACCTAAAAAGTAATGTAATACACATAAAAACCTATTATAGAATAAATATATTTTTGGACAGTATATTTTTTCCAATATTTCTTGACACATGTAAAACTCCTGGAATTTCCAAAGAAGAATTTACCTGTCCTATAGTATTAACAGGTCCATATGGAAATGTGGATCCCTCAAATATTGCCATCCATTCTTTACTCGTTCTCTTTTTAAATTCATTTCTTAATATATTCAATAATTCTTTTCTGTTGTGCACTCTACTAATATTATTCTTAAATTTATTATTACTACATAATTCTACTAACTGCATCTTTTGAATTAATTCAGTGAATTGAACATCGCTTCCTGTGCCAACTGTTAAATATCCATCTTTAGTTAGAAAAGCTTCATAAGGCACAATACTTTCATGTTCGGAGCCCCATCTAATTGCTTCTTGGCCAGCATTCAAATAATTTGAGCCGATATTTATTAAACTAGCAATTTGAGTAGATAAAAGATTACACTGAATCCACTGTCCTTCCTTAGTTTTAAATCTTTGAAGTAATGCTGCCATGATAGCACCATGTGCATAAAGACCAGTGGCCATATCAGTCATAGCTACACCAACTTTGCACGGGGGTCCATCTTTAACGCCTGTAATATGTAAAAGGCCACCAATGGAACTAGCAATGACATCGTAACCTGGTCGAGAAGCATAAGGACCTTCAAAGCCATAACCAGTCAAGGAACAATAAATAAGATGAGGTGCTATCTTTTTAATATCTGTATATCCTAAACCCATTTTTGTTAACTTCCCTGGAATATAATTTTCTACAAGTACATCAGACTTTTTAGCCAACTCGTAGATAATATCTCTACCTTTTTTTAAATCAATGCATATACTTTTCTTATTTCTATTAACGCTAGCAAAATAGATAGATTCTTGGGTTCCTTTAAAAAATGGTGGACCCCATTTACGTGCTTCGTCGCCACTACCAGGCTTCTCAATTTTGATAACTTCTGCTCCAAGATCTCCAAGGACCATAGTGCAGTATGGACCAGCTACTATACGTGTCAGATCCAATATCCTAATCCCAGATAATGGAGAATTATCATTCTCTGGGATAGTAGAGAAATTCTGACATTTTTTGATATTATGTAGAAATGGTAAACACCTTGCTTTTACAGTCGAGTATAATACAGTAAAACCAAACAGAACGTACATGTTTTGTTTTACTTACAAATATAACTCGTAATGGAGAAAAACAATAATATAGGTCAAATTCACCGCCGTAAATATAAACAACATTCGCATATAAGAATTCGTAAATTCGTTGATAAGTGAAAGTCTTGGTCAATAACGATTAAAATTGAATTCTTAATAGTATAAAAAGGTTAGATTTGTTTGTTCTTAAAGAATAGCAATTAACCGGCACTATCAGTAAAATGACGTATAAACCAACAATACCTGTGATCCAGAGTCGGTGTTATCCCCCTCCAAGACTGTTTCCGTTTGAGATGCCGATTGTTCGGGTAAAGTTGTTCTTTCCATGTCGCCTTATTAATCTTCAAAACGTAGACTGAGATGGAAACGATATAAACGCGCTAAGAAGTTATTTATTATCGAGTGTTTATCTCTAATAAAATAAATGATAAAAAACCTATCTCTAATAAAATGACGCCATGTTTAAATAATTCTATATAACTTTAAATTTTATATACGCGAGTATTTTAATTTGTAACTATGAATGAAAATGATGCAATAAGAAACAAGAGAAATCAATTGTAATATAAAACATTGAATATGTTCCTCTGACTAACGTATATTTTTATTTGCAATGTTTCTTTTTAAAGCAACAATCTGATGACATTCCAGATGGCGCAACCTGTCAGTGATTATTACTTTGACGCCGCGCCATGTAAATATACGCATAAGACGCACACTAAGCCTTTGCAAAACATTGTTATTGGAATCAAGCTTCATGTCTGTATACAGATAGGTAGCAATTAGTTGCACACAATCTCTCATTGTGGATGTCACTTATGCTGTACGTTTGATTTTTCGTTTCTCATATATTATTCATTGATATTATATATTATGTTAACCTCGTTGAGAGATTTTACAAAATGATGCATTTAATTGTAAAAGCTTTCTCAGGTAATAAAAATAATGAAATTCTTTTTATATATACTTTTTCTTTTTAAAATAATTCTTAACTGAAGTGTATATTATAACCTATTACCTTATGTTTGTATGGCTTCTTCAAAATAAAAAAATAAATCTACTACTTGATTTTATTTACAGATTTATATTGGAATCAGTACCTACTGGCTACGATTTCTTGTTATTAATGTGATAAAGCTTATATCTCTCCCATTGGTATGGAGGTAAGTTTCTAGAAATTGAATCTAACACCATTTGAGATATATTTCTTGGAAAAATTACAAAATATATTATTTATTATGATAATCATAAAATCGTTGGTTAATTTTAATTATGAGTTACAGTCAGATGCTAAAGTTCCTTTGCCATTAGAACCTATTAAATCAAATCAGGTAGAAGATAGGAGACTATGGGTGGGCAACTTAGATCTTAGGATTAATGAGTAAGTATTTGCATGATTATATTAGATTTCTTCAAATGAGTCATTCATTTTCTCAATTTGTGTATTATAAGTTAATTGATCAAAATAACATATCGTATTGAGCAATGACCCATTTGTTATTTATAAAACTATCTGAAAAACTAACTGTTTATTTGTCAACTGGTACCAACTCCTGAAACTCGTCCAAAAACATGGAACGATTGAAAAGTTCGACCTGCTATTTCATCGATCAGGTCCACAAGCTGGTCAACCAAGAGGTTATGCATTTGTTACTTACAAAAATATAGAAGATGCAGAAGCGGCTAAAGATGCTTTGCATAATTTAAAAGTAGGTGCTAAAAATATAGTAGTAAGATGGGCTCATAGTGTCACAGAGGTAAGCGAAGAAACCGTATGAATATAATTGTATATTATTCAATTGCTAAATAATATTTTCTATATTAATTTATTTGTAGCCTGACATAGAAAAACCAAAGCCAAAAATAGATATACCTGCTTTAGCAGGCGCAAAGAAAGAAGATAAAAAAATAAGGTAGGGTTCTTAATTTCAATAGATATTTCAAATGTGCGGATACTAATTGTAATCTAATCTCCATAGCCGTGAGACAGCTATTCAAGCTATAGAAGCAAAACTCAAGTTAATGAAAGAATCGGAAGAAGAATTTGAATTGAACAAACCTTTGGATGGATCTCCTATCATACACCTATATCAGAGAACAGAAAATCAAAAACCGTCCACATCTACGCGCCATCATAACCGAGGAAACCATCATCACAATAATAAGCCATATAATCGTTATAAGCCAAGAAGATAACTCAAACCGTCGTCTATCTATACTTATCATAAACTACAAATTTTGAATGATCATTTGGAGAAAAATACAGTATGAAATTTTTTTTTCATCTTATTATTATCGTGTCATCTATATTTATATCATTTATATTTATAAAAGCATAGTATTTACAAAAAAAAATACTGATTTTTCTCTTGCGTGTGCATGTGTGTGTGTGTGTGTGCGTGTAAATGATTCCTATATGGTGCAGCAAACAAATGTAAAGCATTACAAATGTAACTATTTTAATTCATTGATAATGCTATGCTTGATATGTATGTACATGATGTACTTGTATTTTCATAATATATTGTATCAAGTCTTTTGATAATAAACAAAAAAACATATAATAAACTTTACGCGACAGGATTTAAAAATAATTATTATATTAAATTATATGAAAAATAATAAGATATATTATTTACTTAGACGCATTATTATTTTGTATTTAACAAATGAAATTAAAAATCTTTTTTCAAATACGTTTTCCCACGCATATGATAAGGAAGAGGTACTACGCCAGGACAAGGTACTTGCCCAGGAATTTCACATATACAACTTTGTTTACAACCAACACCGAAATTGGCAGGATTATCCTTCTTTTCTTTGACTATAGCCTCTTTTGCTAAAAGTTCCTCCGATTTACCAACGACTTTAATAAGATGTTGAATAATGTTTTCCTTTGGTTGACTATCCATATCTATTAACATTGTTTTTCCATTTTCTGTCAAAAAAGGACAATAATATATAACACATTTAATACTATGATACAATATTACTATGTAAAAAGTGTTGAAATAATTTCTAAAATTACATACCATAGTAACATGTAACAAAAGGAGACGGTGTCATATTTTTAAACGTAACAATCTGTACATCAGGATTTTTGAATTGTATTTGTGGTAAATACCAAAATATGAAATCTCTAAAGCATAAAATCATTGAAAAAAATATAACATTTCTAAGAGAATGGTACTTTGATAAAATACACAAATATTTAACCTAAATTTTACCTAGCTCCTGCATGATGCTCTCCACTAGTATTATAATTAATGGAGAATATTTGTATTTTATCCTTTAAAACTAATCTACCTGCTTGTAGATACTTAAGTGTTCTACGTATAGGTGATGGACCTATCATAAACGGCATTTTGATAGATTTGAATGAACTTTTCACGTATAAAGGTTATTCACTATATTTTTTCGTTTAAAGCGCCTGTGCAACTTCAGCGACAGATGAAGAAAATATATGAACTACAAGAGCAATTGAGTAATTTTAATAGAAATTTATAATTAATTATAATTAATACTTTTATCTCTGTTGAAGTTATTATAATTTAATAAAAAATTTATCTACAATCGCTTATGTTTATCCCACCGGTTATTATAGTCAATATTGTGAAACTACAGTGAAAAAAATTTTGTTTTAATTTGAGGTTATCAGCAGTGGAGGGGTAAATTGCATACACGTGTTTTCTTACCTTTCTCCTCGCAATACTTTTCATTCAACTCGAACAGCTGATGTAATCTATTTCCATATGGTGTTAAATTTATAAATTAATATTAATTACAAATTAGTGTTATTCTATAAGGATTAAAAAAGTGGCAAAGATAAAAATGAGTCAGTCAATGACAGCTAAGGAAATTCGTCAATCTTACATTGACTTTTTTAAAAGTAAAGGGCACGAATATGTTCATTCAAGTTCAACTATACCTCACGATGATCCAACTTTACTTTTTACCAATGCTGGAATGAATCAAGTATAATATTATTCTGTGTTACTCTAATATATAATCTAAATATAATTGTTAAAGAGTAAATTGTTTATAATTATTATATATATTATTTATTTTAGTTCAAACCAATATTTCTTGGTACAGTGGATCCTAATAGTGATATGGCCAAATGGGTGAGAGTTGTTAATTCTCAAAAATGTATAAGAGCTGGAGGTAAACATAATGATTTAGACGATGTTGGAAAAGATGTATATCATCATACTTTTTTTGAAATGATGGGTAATTGGTCGTTCGGTGATTATTTTAAGGTATGTCTTTCTATGCTAATTATTTTCTCATAAGATTTATTTTTAATAAAATAAAAATATATTTCAGAAGGAAATTTGTTCGTGGGCTTGGGAATATTTAACAGTTAATTTAAAATTATCATCCGATAGATTATATATTACATATTTTGGAGGAGAAGAAAAATCTGGATTGGATCCTGATAACGAGTGCAAAGACATATGGCTTTCTCTTGGGTAATTAAACATATAATATAATGAATAATATTTACTTTATGGTTAAAACATTCAACAGGTGTATTTGTCCAAATGTACGTAATATAATCAACTTCATTTTTTTGTATAGAGTACCAGCTTCGCATGTTTTACCAGGTAGCATGAAGGACAATTTTTGGGAAATGGGAGAAACTGGTCCTTGTGGACCATGCAGTGAAATACATTATGATAGAATTGGTGATAGGGAAGCTGCTCATTTAGTAAATATGGATGATCCAAATGTTTTAGAAATCTGGAATCTTGTATTTATTCAATATAATCGGTAATATATGAATATAACAGATACTTTTGCATATTCATGAATACTTTCTATGATATGTAACGATACAAATTGAATTTAACAAATATTTTACAGGGAATCAGATGGCATTTTAAAATCATTACCGAAAAAACATATTGATTGTGGTTTAGGATTAGAACGATTAGTATCAGTTATTCAAAATAAAAAAGCTAATTATGACACCGACTTATTTATGCCTCTTTTTGAAGCTATTCAAGAAGGTACCGGAGTATTGCCTTATCAAGGAAGAGTAGGGAATGATGATAAAGATGGAATTGATATGGCATATAGAGTTTTGGCAGATCATGCTAGAACAATAACTATTGCTCTTGCAGATAGAGGAATGCCCGATAATACTGGAAGAGGGTAAATTACATATTGGTATAAAATATTTCATTGATATTAAATGATTTTATTTTAATAATTAATTTTCTTTTTCCTTTAAGTTACGTTTTAAGAAGAATTTTGCGACGTGCTGTACGTTATGCCACCGAGAAATTAAATGCAAAACCTGGTTTCTTTGCATCTTTAGTAAACGTTGTAGTAAAGTTACTTGGTAAGTATCAATTTTAGAAGATATATATTTTCTATTTTTCTATTTATCTTATTCTATTATTTATTTTTCTAGGTGATGTATTTCCAGAAGTAAAAAAAGATCCTCAAAGTATAATTGATATAATTAATGAAGAAGAAACTCAATTCTTAAAAACATTATCACGTGGACGAAATTTATTAAATCGAGCTATATCAAAACTCGAATCTTCTAAGGTTGTTCCAGGAAATGTTGCATGGCGTCTGTACGACACATATGGTTTTCCGGTTGATTTAACACAACTCATGACTGAAGAGAAAGGTTTGAAAGTTGATATGTTAGCTTATGAGGAAGCAAAGAAACAAGCGCAGGTATATTAAAATGATTATAATATTTTCTCTTATTTATATTTTTAATCATAAATAATTATTATTTTAGCTTATCTCTCAAAATAAAGTTGGAGGGGTAGATGATCAAATTAATTTAGATGTTCATGCTATCACAGAATTGCAAAATACAGGAATACCAATGACCGATGATTTACCAAAATATAATTACAATGTAAAAGACAAAAATCCGTATGAAGAATATTCGTTTCAGTCGTGTACTAGTACTGTCATTGCTTTAAGACATGCTAAAACTTTCGTTGAAGAAGTACGTTCTGGACAGGAAGTAGGAATATTATTAGATAAAACGAATTTTTATGCGGAACAGGGTGGACAAATATATGATGAAGGATTTTTAGTTAAAGTTGATGACGAAGTAAATATATATTATCTTAAAACACTCTAAATGTTTCATAACATTCTATACAAATATTCTAATTTTTGTTTAACATTTTAGGAAACTGAAATACGGATTACGAATGTACAAGTTAGAGGTGGTTACGTATTACATATTGGTACAGTTGGAGAAGGAGTACTGAAGAAGGGTGATAAGGTTCATCTAAATATTGACATTACGCGTAGACGTCTGATAATGAGTAATCATACAGCAACGCATGTTCTTAACTATGCACTTCGGCAAGTTTTGGGTTTAGAAGCCGATCAAAAAGGGTCATTAGTTGCACCTGACAAATTACGTTTCGACTTCACTAATAAAGGTATATTAAAAGTTACTATGTGTTTGATCAAAATATATATTTAAAATTTATATTGATTATATTTTTGCATTACAGGAGCTATGACTACTGATCAAGTGAAGAAAACAGAGGAAATTACGAACGATGTAGTAAAACAAAACAAAGATATTTTTGCTAAAGAAAGTAATCTGGCATTAGCTAAAACTATTAAAGGATTACGCGCTATGTTTGAAGAAACTTATCCTGATCCTGTTAGAATAGTTAGTGTAGGTATACCGGTAGATGATTTGGAAAAAGATCCTTTAAATGATGCTGCATTGAAAACCAGTGTAGAATTTTGTGGTGGAACGTAAGAGTATATCTTTTTATTAACTATTATAGGGTTTAATAAAGGTATATATTTTCTAGTTATTTTTATATTACAGACATTTACATAATACAGGACACATTGGTGATTTTGTCATAAGCAGTGAAGAAGCTATCGCTAAAGGTATAAGACGTATAGTTGCTCTAACTGGGCCTGAAGCAAAAAAAGCACTTAAGAAAGCAGCTCTGTTAGAAGACAAATTAGTTCAGTTGAAAATTACTATTGACACTGATAAAAGTAATACAAATTCTAAAGAGTATGTTAAACAAATAGTTGAACTAAATGAAGACGTATCTCATGCTATGATTTCTAGTTGGAAGAAGGTATATTTCATTCATATTTTAGAATTTCATAATTGATTTTTTTAAATTTTCAATTGTTCATGTTTTTCATTTTCAATATAGGATAAAATGCGTGGTATGTTGACAAAATTTAAAAAATCACTCGATGATAAAGAAAGATTAGCTAAGGCTGCCGTTGCTAATGCAGTAGTTGAGACCGTTCAAGAAATGATTCAATCAAATATTGGCTGTGCTGTATTTGTAGAAGTATTGAAAGCATTTAGTAATACAAAAGCTTTAGATTCTGCATTGAAAAAAATTAAAAGTTTATCTCCAACTACTAGTGCATTATTAATAAGTGTCGATGAAGATGCCAAGAAAATATTTGCCCTTAGTGCTGTGCCTAAAGTAAGTAAAGAAAAGAAAGAAGAATAAATAGTGCTAAACTAATTATTATAATTATTTTAGTCTGCTGTAACCAAAGGTTTGAAGGCTAATGAATGGGTTCAAGAAATTTCTCCTCTTTTGGGAGGTAAAGGCGGTGGAAAAGCTGAATCTGCTCAAGCTTCAGGCCCGAATATTTCTTCCCTTCATAAAATAATACAAAAAGCAAAAGAATTTGCTAATTCAAAACTTGGGGTTGTAAATGAGGAATCAACTATTCAAGGTAAAATTAATTATCAATTTTTTTTTTTAACAATTAATTAAGAGAAGAAGAGAAGAAATTATTTTGTTATTTTTTAGATCCTTCTTCTTCTAATTTAACTGCTAATAATGTAAAAAATACGAATTCAATGGATGCAAAGAAGTCTCCAAAATTGACAATTTTTGGAAATAAAAATAGCATTAAAAGTTACAAAGCTCAAATAGTAGCACAATACTGCAATCAAAATCTTCAGATAAAATATGTGGAAGACGATAAGAATTCTAAAACAGATATGATTTTAGAAATTGATGATATTCAAATTAATGATAGTAGTGCCATCGCATATTATTTATCAGATCCTAATTTAAAATTAGAGGATGATTCATTTGCTTTTAGCGAAATACTGCAATGGATTAATTACACAAATAATCACCTTTTACCAGCAGTTACAGGTTGGATTTTATCGTCTTCTCAAATAAAATTACCCAAAAATATTAAATTCGATTGGAAAATTTCAAAAGAAGATGCATCGAATTCATTGACGAAATTAAATAATGCGTTACTTAAAAAAACCTATTTCGTTAATGAAAGAATTTCTCTCGCGGATGTTACGATATTTAGTGTATTATTACCACTTTACGAACATGTTTTAACTCCAAAATTAAAAAAACAATATACGAATTTAAATAGATGGTTTTCTACAATACTCAATCAACCAGAAGTGAAAGCTGTTGTGAAAGATTTTCATTTTTGTACAAAACCATAAAAGGCTGAAAAGTAAAATAAAAGAGTGTTGAAACTAATCTCATTTTTATAAAATATTTGTACAACTATGTTTTTCTAAACATATATATTTAAATTATATAAAATTTTCCTCTACATTCATCGATTTGTCGCTTTCTTCTTTTAGTTTGTCATACAATACCCTAATCTCTTTCAACAAAGTAGATATATTAATACCTATTTTTGCAGATATAGGTACAATAGGCATATCGATCTTTTCTTTTAATAATTTTAGATTTTCCTGTAAACACATATCTTTGGAAAATATGATCTTTTAAACTTAAAAAATTTAATGTTTATTATATCATATTCTTACCTTTGCTCCAGGCAAATCCATCTTATTGGCAACAACGATAAGAAATCTATTATTTAAATTTTGGTTGAATTGACCAATTTCATATTTTAATATTTCTAATGTTTTCCAAGGTTCGTCAAGAGAGAGATCCACAACGAATAATAAAATAGCACAACGTTCTGCGTGTTTAAGAAATGTTATACCAAGACCTTTATTTTTATGAGAGTTAGCTATAAGTCCAGGTAAATCTGCCACTAAAATAATCAAAGTAAGATTAATTAATATCCTATTATTAAGAAAAATATATATGATCGATATTACCTGAAATTTGTTCATAATCATCATAGGGTATTATACCCACATGAGGTCTTAAAGTTGTAAATGGATAAGGTGCTACTTTTGGTCTAGCTCTGGATATGGCTCTTAAAAGTGTACTTTTACCAGCATTTGGAAGACCAATCTATCAGATAACATTTACATGAAAAAAAAAAAATATATATATATATACATCTCTATTTGCATTTACTTTATTTTATATAGAAAAACTTAGCGCAATGCTGTTCAACTTTGTATTAATTAAAATTACATAAAACACTTACAAGTCCAATATGAGCCATACTTCTAACTTCCAATATATATTGCAAATCTTCACCATGAGCTCCATATTCACAAATTTGTGGAGATTGTTGAGTATCAGAAGTAAAAAAAGGATTTCCATGACCACCTGCACCTCCTCGTGCAGCAATGAACATTGAATTTTCTTGATCCAAATCAGCTAATATTGTTCCTTTTATATTACGTACTATAGTTCCAACAGGAACTGGTACAATAGTATGTTCTGCAGATTTACCATGACAATCTTTACAAGCGCCATTTTCTCCATTTTCTCCTTTAAAGATACTTTTTATATGTTTAAGATCTTTAACATTTTGTGAAACCTATTTAAATAAGCCAAAAGCATATTTTGTTTTAAATCAGTTTATTCCCTCTTCCTCTTTTTTAAAAATCATTTTACCTGGAAAATTACATGCCCGCCATGTCCACCATCTCCTCCGTCAGGTCCTGCACGATCATTTTTCCATAATTGCAAAAATGATATGTTTCCGTCACCACCATTACCACCAATGACTCTTACCTACGTAAATAATATGTTGTGATGAAGTAAATGGTAAAAATATAATAAACATTGATATTTTCGTTTAGCTTGCCTGTCTTATATCCACAAAATGTTGTGATGCATTGCCCGATGATTTGGATTTTTGACTACGTAAAGGATTTGCAACATTTTTATTATCACAATGACAATTTGTGCTCGTATAAAATGATCTATATAGTTTCTTATCTATTATTCTGTGTATTTTTATATTTGTCACCGTAATTTTTGGTATTTGATCAAACCACCAAGGAATTGCATACATAGAAATATTTTTCAGATGACGAAAGCAATGCATCTAAATATAAATAAAAATAATTTTATTTTTTTAATGTGCCTTTTTTTATATATAAATAAATTACCATAATAATAATAGAATATATTTTTGTATTCATGTAAGATCAGTACCTTTAAATGCACTGAATATATTTTATTTCTCTATTACAACATCAAAATTTTCTTCTAAGATATTGGGAATTAAATTTTGATGTATTTCAATGACTCTGTTTCGATATAGAGGTATTACATAAGACTTATAAGTTATTCTATAAGTTCTTGTGATTTTATCTTTAGATGGAGATATATACGAGCCAATAAAATTAACTTCATCCACGATACAACCTGCGTGATTATATAAAGTTGTATAAAGTTTGAGTGGGTCAAAATCTTTAGTAACGTTGATAGTTATATCAAATATAAATGCTGGCGGATATATGCAGCAAATTTTTAAATTCGATAATTCGTTTGGTGCATGATATACATCTTTGTTTAAAAAATTATCTACATTGCATGAAATAATATCAAGTTTATTTGTTGGAGATATATTTTGATAATTGGGTGGTTCTGATCGTTTAAAAAAATGAGTCAATGCATGCATAGTATGAAATTGTTTTTCCAAACTGCGATAACCGGTAACTACATAGCTAGGAAAATGCGACCACAAAAATGGTTCTATCATAGTTAATATAAAATTTCCATGCGCTGCCATTTCTGTAATTTTCCATGAATCGTTCCAATTTCTTTTAGGCTCATCCATAGGAGTTCCACCTTGACCATTACAAAGAGTTATCAATACTTCTACATTAGGATTATTTAACTTTTCAATTTCAATAAAAAATTCTCTCAACAACTCTCGATTTTTTTCTATTCTCATTTTACCACCCACATGGGGAAAATTAAATATAACTTTATCAAAGAACTTAGTTTTCAAAATAAGATTTTCCATTAATTTTGTTGCATCTATCCCCAATAATACACGAATGCCTGAAAAGAAAATCATAGAGTTTGGTCATTCTTTTTTTAAATAATTCAAATCTTATAAATTATTATATACATTATATATTTTTCATTCACTAACCATGTCTTTTAAGGTATTCTATGTTTTTCTTTCCAGTTTCGTGAGATATGACAGATTCGTAGCACGTAGCTATTAAATTTATTTTGAGGTTAAGTTGACACAACGCTACGGAAAATGAAAAATTTCCTTCTCCTATAAGTAATACCGATTCATTTTCATTAAAAATTGACGGCTTCATTTCATTGAAGGTTAATATTGTATAAGAATATAATAAAGAAATTTTCTCTTCCTTAATATGTCTGTTAAATGCACATGAATAAGATTCTATTATAACGTCAACTACACTTAAAGATTTAATAACAATAATAGCACTGATACTAATTTTTTATATAAAATAAAAATAATTATAAAAAAAAAGAAAAATTTATATTTGTTATGAACTATCAAATAATAAGGTTATGTTTAAGAAATTTTATATAACCTTACTTTAAACGCTAACAAAACACTACGTAAGAAATCTAGACACTCTTAATTATATAATATAATACTAAATTAATTTTTAATTTTAACAAATTTTGTTATTTTTGCTTATGGTTATTAAACAAATTCAAATGACTTCTAAAAACTTTACTTGCGAAAGAAGCTTACAATGAGTTAAATAGTAAGTGCTATAAATTATTATACTCGATATTAAATATCTTCGATATAAATCGATATGTCAATTAATCGAGAAGTGGAAATATCAAATACAAGATATAAATAGAATATGATTTGTTTTAGATTAAAATTTCATTATTATTAAATATATTTCGTGATACTTAAATTATAATCTTTAAAAGATAATAAAAAAACAAATGTTTAAATAATTTATATATAAAAGAACAAATACGTCGTCAATTGAAATAAAATAAAAAATTCCTATTTACTTTTTGACTTTCATACATAAATTTCGCCATATTAAATTTACACAAGACGTAAACATCGTTAACACTTTATTTCTTATAATTGCAATTATCTAGTATGTACTTAGTTTTGCAAACATTCTCTAAATGAAACACACTGATTTAATAGTTAATTACTTTTGTATAAATATATTTTTTTAAATTATAAAATTAACAATAAATCTGCCTACATGCGGATGATATTGTTAATTAAAACAAAGTTTTTTCATTTAGACGCGATGTATAAGAATGAAATATAAATAGAAAGATATAAAATTAAATTATTTGGATACGTTTAAATATGTTAACATTTCTTATATCTAATGAATTTATTTGGAAATATTTGAAATTTATTAATGAACGTTGTAAAAACATTTAGTTGTAGCAATTGGCAAGTATAATCATACAAAATATGAATGAAACTATTTTTAGCAAGTACTCCAGTTGGAGTACAAATTTAGAATCACGTGGATGCATGCTTTCGCTTTTACGGGCGGTGCATTTGTAATGCGGCACGTGGAATTATCGAGGATCTCCGAGGTATTCGCCAAATAAAATGTTTCAATCCTTTCTCTTTTTCATAGAGAAATATGTGTTTATTATTTAAAAATAATGAGTCAGATCAAGGACCGTCTGTTTACATATTTTCGAACTATACGAATGTGGATTATATTGTTTCTCGTATGAAAGTGTTAACTAGAATACATATGCAAAGTCTTAACCGAGATATTTTTATCGTTATTTGTAATCTATATGATGGAATATTTCTTTTTCTACGAATTATCTAATACGTTATAAGTCAAATATGAAATTAATATTGCATGTGATATTAAAAAAAAAATGCATTTTTCATTATATACTAATTGCTATATGATAAAAATAATGCGATTCTAAGAAACTAATCAATGTTACATTATTTCAAAATACATTATTTAAATATTTTTTTTGACCTGTTAACCGGAAAAAAATTTTCTATCAGTATGAATAGAAAAATATATATAAAATTTATTTTTATTCGAAAGAAAATAATTAGGATGGAGATTTTGAATAAATGATTGAATCGTAATACGAAGAATTGGAATGTATAATAGTCTTTTTATTAATTCTTCATTCACAGATTAATTATTTTCTTCTTAAATTATCTTTTAGTTTATGTGACTTTTCAGAAGTGATGCGAGCATTTATCTTCAATACGCACTAAGCTATAACGTCATAGTTAGATAAAAGGAAATCTTGATTTCATGTCAAAATAAACATTATTTTGTATATCAATAATACGTTTTAAAATGATATTTTGCATACTCACGTAACGAAAATGCAATTCTCTTAGCCATCTTCGCGACGATCGAGACAGTGCTAATAGATGAGAATGAAAGTAGCATTCGCACATGTAGAAGTAAATTAACTAGATACGGTATACATATCTTATTAGCATATTATAGAGAGGAGTGCTGTTTAATATACATATAAGTTTTGAGAATATTTATATATATATTCAATAGAAGAATTCAGAGAATATTTATATATATATATATTCTTGCCTACATATTATGAACGTTTAATAGTAAAATAATAAGTGACCTTATGCACGACTTGGTCATGCGATAAACTATGTTCATTCTACTTGCTGATATACGTACACAGAGAGAAATCATGCCATAAACGCGTACTACGAGCCTCGGTATCGACTTTTGCTGCTTAGAGACAGAGCTCGTTTATTATTCCTTTGAAGAACCAGGTCCGACATCGATAAAAGTAAATTTCCTTGCGTACAGGATGTCAAAGGTCACTTGTCTTTCTAATTGTGTTTGTCGACACAAATATATATACACGAACGTATCAAATGCGAATAAAGCAAAAAGATTTTAAAAAAATGCGAATATATACAGTGAAATAATTTTCAAGGCTGATATATATATATATAACTAAAATATTTACGATATAGAATTCATTTCGAAAAAAGTTTACAATCTTTTCTTTCTAATACAATTTTGATATAAGGGAAAATTTGTTTTCTTGTAACGTCTCGACAAAAGTAAGTTGACTTACTCTCTCTTTCTCTCTTCTAACATAGACGGAAAATTTTAAAAGTTAAGGCTGGTTGCATGGTCGATCGCATATTAAATAAAGTATGAGCATTTTCTGCGAAGCAGCAAGTTTTCTAGACGAAACGACCATCAAGTTGTGTGACGGTTTTCACGCTGTAGTCCGATACGCGTGGACGGGACGACCGATGAATTATGCAGCTTCTTTGGCTTTCTTTCGTGGTGAAACTTGAAGGCCACTTGGAGGGTGACACATAAAGAAATATGTTACTATTATTTAATGTAAGTACGAATAAGAATAGTAATATAACTTTTGTGATTGAACAAAGAAATAAAACAATTTATAAATTATCTAGATCTCAGCGATATTAACAAAATATACAATCTTATAATATATTTAAGCTTAAATCAAAATCATACAGTTGTTCTTATCAATCTAACGTTCCGCAATAATGTACTTAAAAAAGAACTAAAAATATATTATTTGTTAAATAACAATAAATCATAAATAACTATATTTATATTGTTACAGAAAGTTGTAATTAAATATAATACCATAATATTGATGTAACAGTCTATATAATTACAGTAGAGGAAATAAATAATGAGTTCATAGCTTATAAGTAGTAATAAAGATTAGAAATACGAAGAAACATATATTGAAAGTTTGAAATGGAGAAGAACGATCGATAATAGGACTCGGCATGATCTGTAATCAGTGTTACACGCAATCGTTTCGAAATAGTTTCATTGCTAAGAGAGAGGAGGAAGAGAGAAAAGAAAAAAAAAAGAAGAAAAAAAAGAAAAAAAAGGGAAGAATATCCGATCAGAGAATCGTGAGAAGGTGTCACCTACGATGGGCGGTATGATAGTAGTACACGTTGCGCAGGAGCGCAACGCGATCGGACGGGACGGTTCCGTCCGTTGCGGAAACGAAAGAAGGCGAGGTTTGCCGGAAGGCACCGACCGCCGAGTAAACCGCGAACGACGAAAGAGGGGGAATCGCAAAGAGTGAGAGAAGAAGAGGCGCGCTTATTCGAGTTTTAGGCTACTCGAGAGTCTAGCTCGAAAGACGGGAGGTGCTCGAGGACGAGCAGCAACAGCAGCAACAGCAGCAGCAGCAGCCGTCATCATCGTCGCCGCCGCCGCCGCCGCCGCCGCCGCCGCCACCGCCACCTTCTCCAACGCAGATAAGAAACGAACGAAAGCGAAAGCAGCGCCTCCGTCTCCGTCTCCGTCGACAGTGGCACGATCCTCGGCGTCAGAGCTTGCCGCGCTACTCTTCGACCTCTCGTCGTCTTTACCGTCCGTCCCTCCCAAATCGCCAATAGTGATCCTTATTTTATTTAATCATCTCTCATTATCTCGCATTTGATTTCTTCGATCTTATTCTATCACTCTCTCATTCTCACTCCACTCTCTCTTTTTATATATATATACACACAAACACACACACATATATATATATATTATTTTCTATATATATATATGTAATATACACTTATATCGCTATCTTTATCTTTTCATCTATTTTCCCTTGCACACGCACACTACGTTCCGTCATTTTTCCTCTCTCTCTCTCTCTGTTTCTAACTCTTTCTATCTGGGAA
Organism: Mischocyttarus mexicanus; assembly: GCA_023678845.1. Classification (NCBI taxonomy): domain Eukaryota; kingdom Metazoa; phylum Arthropoda; class Insecta; order Hymenoptera; family Vespidae; genus Mischocyttarus; species Mischocyttarus mexicanus. The sequence continues at coordinate 1,374,680 of JACGTP010000033.1, read as the reverse complement.
CCGCTTACGTCCTTCGCCCTTTTCGTCCGACATTCGTCTTACAAATAGCACACATCTAGGCGGCTCTTCTACTCCCGGACGTGCTGCTAGCCGGTACCGTATTTTCGCGACAGAGAAGTATATTACTCGACGCATGCCACCCCGTATGCGTACATGTGTATCGTGGTGGAGCCGACTTCGGGCAAACTTGTCTCGAAGATATCTACGAAAAGAAGGATATTTGTTCTACTGTCATTACAAATACAACGATTTCTTCTAAGGATAATACATCGAATTACTATCGACATTTACAAGAAGAAGTTACTTCAAATTCAACTATAAGAGAATTCATCGTCATCGCATTGTCACGGGTACGCCCTTCTTCATTCGAAGGAATCGCGTCATTTTTCTCGTGTGTAGAGTGTATACTTGTTTCTCTCTCTTTTTTTCTGCGTGTGCGTGTGTATATAAAAAAGAGACACAAGAACGTGGGTTTATCGCGTCATGCGAGTTTTCTGGTGCCGTCGATTAAGAATGGGTAACGCACGCGACACGATCCAACATTTTTTAAATTGATTCCCGGTGCCGGTCTTTTCTCAACCACCTGCTTTCCTCTCTCTCTCTCTCTCTCTCTCTCTCTCTCTCTCCCTCTCTTTTTCTCCCTCTTTCTCCCCCTTTCTCACTATTGATGAATCTTTTACTTTATTCCAGATGGTCTATCTGTTTTCAAAAACTGTCATCCAGTTCATTTAATAAAACGATGAACAGGAAAAGATGACATCACTGTATTTTAGATTATCCATACTTGTGTCACGATGGTCGATATTTAGATAATGTTTAGTTACCTTGTTAACATATCAATTTTCCTTTTTGACACTTCAACCTAAAAAAGAAAAAAAAAAAAGAAAAGGCAAAAAAATATCTGAAATAAGCTCGATGAACTCATATGTCAGAGAATTTGTTCTCGTTGGCAGGGTCACAATGAATTGTCGTCTCTAACCAACTCCTCCTATTTGTAACATAAGAGATAGAGAAAGAAAGAGAATAAGAGAGAGAGAGAGAGAGAGAGAGAGAGAGAGAGAGAGAGAGAGAGAGAGAGAGAATGAGTAAGGTTAACGGCCGGCAGAAATAATACCGAGATGATTACACTCGAGGATTCTTCCAAATTGCTTCGTTTATTAATTCATTAGTTCATTCGTTAATTCTTGAAGGAATAAAAGTAGAAGAATATCATCGTGGTAATAAAGGATATAGTACTTTTGTCGTCATCCTCTATACTCGTGCGAGCAAGAAATTAACCCACTTTTTCCGGCGGCACGTGCGCACTCTCAAATCCGGCACAGACGTTTTGGCGCCTCCGTTGCCTTGTCCACTCGCTTAAATCTCTCTAACTCGATGTGAAAATTGTAAAGGAAAAAAAAAAAAAAAAGATAGAAAAGAAAGTATCAAAACTTTTATCTGATTATCGACGGATTTTAATACCTCATTTTTAAAAGGATCTCCAATTATTCATACAAACTTGTTTACTTTCCTAAACGCGTTTAAATGGTCACACTTTTTTTTCTATTCTTCTTCTTTAAAACGAATATCGTTTTGTTAGATCTTCTCTTTATCCTTAAACAACAAATGATATAATATTCATTTTACATTCTATTTTTTTTTAATAATTTTTTATATCAAAGCATTATTATTATTATTATTATTATTATTATTCAATTACGAAATGTCTATTAAAAGTGCTATAGCATTTTTGTGACACACCTAACACAATCTTCGTGATTTTTCTTTTTTTATTTATTATTTTGACCATGATTATGTCCTAAAAATTAATTTCTTTCATTTTCGTAGGAAGATTTGAATAAAACTTTAAAATATCATTTTTCATAAAAGATTAACGCACAAAAATTACGTCAAATTTAACATATCATTATAAATTTAACCTGCTATTTATTACATTGGCCTTGTTCTTTCGAATTATTCAAAATGATAAACGATTATTAGTGTTCGTTTTTTATTCAAAAAATACTTATCTTATTGTATATTATGCGTTACTTTTGACCAAATAAATTTATACCGACGACATTAGAAATGTTTCGCTCGTAAATTAGAGCCGCGATACAAATGTGTCAAAAAAATTAAAAAAAAAAAAAAAATGAAGAAAAAAAAGAGAGAAAGGAAAGAAGAGAAAGTAATGGGAAAGAAATATATAAAAGGAAAGGAATAAAACGACCAGTCCGTAGAATCTATTAAATAGTTTAATAGTCAACGAATAAATTTATCGATTAATATTTGACGTCATTTCGTTTTTGCTCAATTAACACAAGGAACATAAGGAATAGGTACCATCAGTGCCTTTTACGATTCACAACCTATTACGCGTGCAAATTGTTATGTCTATAATGATATGTAAGAGATATCACGGAAATAGGAAGGAAATTCAACGAAACATATAATCGTATCGTCTCTTACAACATGCGTATTTTTAAGGGGAAACATCATCGTCATCATCGTCATCAGATGCGGTATCAGATGAGGAAAAGGATTCTAAACAAGGGAATAAAAGAAGAAACGTGCAGAAAATTATTATGATCACTACGATATCGAAATAAACGGCGAATTACTTCGAGGCCGAAAATTTCGAATGATTCTAAAACGTTCAGGGTATTAAACGAGTTTTTTAAATTAAAAGACAGAAAAACAAGGAAGAAGTGGGGACGAAATCAAATACGTTTTTAAAGAATAATACAGAAATTATCATTCTCATTCCTTTATTTTGGCGTGTTATTGAAACACGAAATATCGCGATGCCAAGGGACGTACAACAATTGGTGCATGACACGAGTAATTCCTGAAGACAAATTACCTCTATATTTAACATCGAATCGTAAAGGTGTAGGCTAATTATGGATGACATAAAAGTGCCCAATTTAGGACAAGCTGCATCGGCCGCATGCTCAATGGCTACGAATTTCTTAGCCCCAGTCAAAACCGAAAGGCAAATTTATGAAAATTCAATGCTCGAAGATGATCCTAATGCAAATTCAGTAGTACCCACTTCGAATGAAGATAGGATAGTACCGAGATGGGGCCCTAGTCACAAAGGTGCACAAGAATTAGCAAATCTTTACAGTACCGGTAAGTTATTTTATATCTCTTTCTTCTATTTCCTCGAACGTAATCAAATCATATTCACTCCATGACCTCATCTTCATTACCTCTGCATGCATGAAAGAGATCTTTTCTTTGTATTCTTCTCGCTTCTAATGATTCTAATTTACTCCATTACTCTGAAAACAAAAGATCTTTTGGTACAAAAAACTTTTATTCGTAAAATTATGTAAGTTTGATAATGGATATTATTCGTAATATAAAGCATACTTTAAAATGCGCTTATATGTTATCTTCTTATCATCTTATTGACATTCTTTGTCCTTCTATTAAATCAGTTCAAGTATTCAAAAGAAAGGGGGAGATAGAGAGAGAGAGAGAGAGAGTCAAATTTATTATAACGAAAAAAATAAATTGATGTAATTGATACGATATTCTTATCACCGTGATGGTTGAATGGATAGTAAGCTTGATAAATTGTAGGTTGTGTATCATATCAAGGCTGCAGATAATGAAAGAAGACGAGATTCCTGTAATCTATATTTGCCGGTATATACACATAGTTATTCTAACTTGATTGTTAATTAGTTTGTTTTTTTTCTTTATTAATAATACACGTTCGTAACGTATCAGTGATACAATTTTATATAGAATTCCATTTATTATTCATTAGAAATGAATATGAAATAAATGAATAAAATCATAAAATGTATAGAATATGATAATAAAATATCCATCATATAAGAATTGATTACTTGCCAAAATTTGCCACTTATAAGTCACTTGTACCTTGAAATCTTCGCCAGGCAAAATAAAGACTTGTCACGATATAAGCAACTAATCACCACATCACTATCGTGTTGCGATTGTTATGTAAAGTTGTTACGATAACGAAGTCATTTCTATATCGCTCTATTTTCCATTTGAGCAGCCATAACAAGTTATTAATCATAATCAATTATAAATTTATATTCGATGTATATAATTTATCATATTAATATATTAGGCTAAAAAATCGATTTACAAATTATTACTTTTATCGTTAATTTAAAACAAATAATAAGTCGTTTTTAATCAAATTTGTAATTAATGTTAAACGATGTATATAATTATATACATATAAATATTATGTTTCTTACAGGAAAAAGAACACAGGAATGTATATGCGTTGGTATTTGTATTGCGCTGGTAGCAGTAAATTCGTTGTTCATCCTAGTTAGATTAAAACTTGAAAATTTAAGTGCAATAGCAATAGCAGCATTATGCGGTATCGTCACGGCGGATTTTGGATCAGGATTAGTACATTGGGCTGCCGATACATGGGGTTCTGTTGAACTACCCATTCTTGGAAAGGTAAAATTTTTCTAAATTAACAAATCATTTGCAATGAAAATGATCATATATTATTAATATTATTAATATTTTTAGAATTTTTTAAGGCCTTTTCGAGAACATCACATTGATCCAACCAGTATAACAAGACACGATTTTATTGAAACGAACGGTGACAATTTTATGGTTACCATACCATTCCTTTCTAAATTAACATGGGATTTTCTTACTTTGTCAGAGCCGGAAATCGAGCAGAAATTTCTTTGGACGTGTTATTGGTTTTTACTTGCAATATTTGTAGCAATGACTAATCAGGTAATTTTTCACATATTTTTTAAGTATAGAATACACGTATGATATTATCGGTTTATAATAAAAGATTTCATTTCGTGAGAAGCGAGTTACACAGTTGGGACAAATAAAAGATATTTTACAGATTCACAAGTGGTCTCATACATACTTCGGACTTCCTCCTTGGGTAGTTTGGCTGCAGGAGCACAGAATAATTTTACCGAGAAAACACCATCGCGTGCATCATGTTGCCCCGCATGAAACGTATTTTTGCATTACCACTGGCTGGTTAAACTGGCCATTAGAAAAACTCCAGTTTTGGTGTATTTTAGAAATAATCATTGAAAAATTAACTGGTTGTAAGCCTAGAGCAGATGACCTAAAATGGGCACAGAAAAGATCTTGAGATTTAATGTGGTTTTTCTTAGTTCTGCATTTTAGGGGATATTCAAGATATGTAATATAGCATCATATATTTTTGAGGGACTGATAAAATATAACATCGAACTACTGACTAATAACACAGAAAAGGAAATTTATGCACAGACAATAGTAAAAGCTTGAGTGATACACGTAAAAATGATATTAAATCTATATAGTTTTTTTATACTAGTACTATGAGGCCTTTGAATAAAAAAAAAAAAAACGTCTAAAGTGACTAAGAATATATAGTATTACTTAAAAATGCTTTCGAACTTTACACGTTTATAATACGTACGTGCAATAATATATGTACATGTATAAGGGCAAATGTAATATTGTAACGTTATATGTCATATAAAAAATTGATAATCGGCCTGTTGTACTGTATTATGAATTTATTTCATAACACAATGATTTCAAAAATGCACAAGGCTCACTGGACCTTAGCATATAAAAAAAATGTATAATTAATTACATTATGAAATATTTTTAAGCAAACACAGGAAAGATAAAGAAAAAGTTTAAAATAAAAAAAGTAAACTGTCTTATAGTCTTAATGTGTTTTATAAGCACATATGTCCAGTGACTGAAGTAGAGAGAAATATAAATATATATATAATAATATATAATAATAATAAGCTTAAAGTATACGTACGTGTATATAATTTTTACACACACACACACACATACGCATACTTACATAAATTACACGTATACATATATTTAATGAACTGAATTGATTTCATATATACAATAATTCGCACAATTTATTTAAGAACAAATTTTAATATAATAATAATTATTGTAAATATTCATGGTTTTAATAAGTTTTATATATTGAACAAGCTTAACTTTTTTTTTTTTAATAGCTTATAATGCAAATTTCCCTGAACCTTTAAAGATCTTTGGCCCATTGAGGTGTATCAAAATAGAAGATTATCTTTTTTTTGAAAATATAAATGGACATTGCCGACTCAACAGTTAATAGGCTACTTTTTTTAAATGTATATATTGTATAGTTTATATATATATATATTATTTATATAATTTATTATTCTTGTATACACATAAAATACATTAAATTAAAATTTGCAATAGATGTTGAGCTAAAAACCACAGCACTATATTTATAATAATATAGACAATTAATTTTTACCTACAACTGTTGTGTTAACTATTTAATAAAATTGGCAATGTTTAGTGTTATTTAAAATTGCAATGGTATAGAAAAGCAAGATATTCTTAAAATTTGTAAATTTATAATTAATTTGTGAAAAACTTGAAACATTAAAAAATGTATGGTTACAAATTTAAAGGAAAAAAAAGCATAGTAATAGCATAGATTATTTTTCTTAACGTCACTCACACCGATTATACTTCTTAGCTTATAACAAAAGGGTCAAAATACTGTAAAACCTTAAGGTGCTAAAAGTATAAGTACAAATTTAGGTTCAGGGACCAAAGGACCTATTGCTATATGTAATTATCGTATGAATGATTGGTTTGCTTTGAATAAAGTATACCGATATAAAAATAAATTTTTTAATGCAAGCAAGCATCTTTAATATTTTCTTATAAATCATTTATATTAAATAATAAATAAAGCTAAAAATGATGAACATATTTCAGATCAAAGTTATGATCTTTTAATGTTTCGGTATACTTTATACAGAATCATGCCATGATATATGTTCCTTATCAGCAAGTCAGTTGTAAATGCCTCTTAAGAAAAAGACGGTATTCATTATTGTTATTGTTATTGTTATTGTTATAAGAAGAATATAAACTTTAAATGAATATGTCAGATAAGAGAAATGATAATGCAATGCCTGGAGCTTTTCTCAATGCGTTTAATATTTATTGTGCATCTAAGTAAATAAAGCAGAGCCTTATTTATCATAAGAGAGCAAAAGACATATTTTTCATCTTAAAATGCAATTTCATATAATAATGTCCAAGAATTATCATTAATTTATTATAAATTATGAAAGAATTTAAATCAAACGGATGGAAAATAATGTGAACAGTTATATTTGCACTGCTGTGTTATAATACAATAATTTTCAGATATATACACAAACTGAAAAATAATATATATATATATATATAAGATAATTTATATAACAAATCTATATTTATGAATAGAATACTGTTTCTCCAACAGTGTGATTGAAATTCTATAATAAGTCTTACAATAAGCAGATTTTTATAATACAGTTACTTGTGTTTTAATTTTATTTATGTCGCAACAATGCAACCATGCGCCATGAAAATAGCATTAAATAACAATATTAAAAGACTCAAGTCTGAATAAAAAGTAATGAAAGCATATTATATGTATATAAATATATATAAAATTTCTTCTTACATGTAAATTAAAAAAAAAAGGATAAAAAATATAAATAAGTTAGAAAATGTGATTTTATTAGTTTTAGCAAATATATCAAATTAAGAGCATGCAATGAAAGAAAGTTAATATAATGCAAATAATACCCAATATGCTATATTTAAAAATTATATTAATAATAAAAATTTAAATTAAACAAAAAAAAAATATACATATATATATATATATATATACATAATTTGAATGAAAGTTTTCCAGGGAATATTTACATATAGCTCGAAAACAAATATAAATAAAAAAAGTCATTAAAAAGTCGTATGAAATAAATACTTTACTATTTTCATATAGCAATGGTTGTGTCTTATATATATATATGTAATTTTATTATTAATAGATCACCTATTGTATTATAATTGGTTAGCCTTTGCAATTTTTTCATGAGCATAGCACATACTTTCAATTTTTATATAAATATATTAAAAATGAATGATAATAAAAATGTAATTATTTATCCTTCACACACATACTAAATATATGCACAAAAAATATAATTTTTAATATTAAAAATATATAAACAATGTGATAGATTTTTCGAATATGTAAAATTTTGTTTTATATTATTTTACGTTTTGTAATTATAATTATTATATAGATTTTCTATAATCTATTTCGTATATAGTTTCTATATATAAAATTTATATAAATTACTTTGACATTAATGACTTTTTTACCTTAAATAATGATGTTTAAAGTTAATTCGCTAGTAGTTGGAAATAATCATATTTTAAAATTTTAAAAAATGAACAACGCAGTATTACCAACTTCAAATACATAAGAAATGTATTTTTAATCAAATTCTAATATTCGATTTATCTTTCATTTAAATTGTTCAGATAAAAATTGATAAAATATCAAATATATTTTCATTTTAATTTGTTTATGCTATTTCATATTGTTGAATATTGTAATTTTATTTTTTACATTTATTAAAAAAAAAATTTCATTGTGCTGCTACCGCCATCTACTTATTCGATGCGTAATTATGTGCGCATTATTCTGGAATCGATGTTGATTGGTCAAGGTATGTAAAAACAAGACCTAAGAAAAGATCATAAATCATTAAACTTAGTTTATCGAAAAATGATGTTTCATCGTTTCTAAAGTGTGATGCTATTGGACGTTACTAAATGCGTATAATATCGACCAATAATCGTAACCATTAAAAAAAGTGAAACAGTCTAATTTGTGCTATGTGAATTGTGGCGTAAACGCGTCATACCAAGCGAGTCTTGTGAAAAGCATTTTTCTAGATCGAAAAATGTGGCAATATTTCGTGTTAATTTGATGAGTTGTTATAGTTAGTACGATACTTTTTAAAATTATTACAAATAGATAACTTATATTCAGAACTATATACACGGTGTTATAATATGATATATAACGAATATACATTGACAATATATTCACATTAATTCGCTACCCATTTTTCTAAACAGTTGGTAGAATTTATGCGTTTGGTGTGCGGTAGTTCGGCAACGGCGTCCGTTTATAGGAAAGAGGAAAGGATTTCTTTGTCGGAATTGGAGTTGACCTTCTGTGTTTGAAAACCAAAGAAGATAAGGAATTGGCAAAAATTTGGTAATTTGAAAATTCAGCAAGATCATTGTGCACTTAATTTTTCCTTCCCCACTCTCCCTCCGCCCCCTAATTTTCCTGTAAACTTATTTGCACCTCATCGTAGACTTTTTCTTTTTTGTAAAGTGAAAGAATAACAGTGATACATAGAACAATTGAGGGGCTCCCATCCTCGGGAGCTTCAGCGCCTCGGCGCTCAAGCACTGGTAGGAGAAAAAAAGAAGACATTACGGAAGGGGGAAGGTTAAAAGGACGGCAGCAGAAGGAAGACGCGCCGCCGTCCATCATCATGAAGCTTGTCGACCACGTGGTGAGAAGCTTCAAGGTGGCCAAAGTCTTCCGAGAAAATTCCGATCGTATAAACAGTATCGATTTCTCGCCAAATGGAGATACACTTATCTCCTGCTCGGAAGACGATCAAATAGTTATATATGACTGTGAGAAAGGCACTCAAGTCCGCACAGTCAATTCTAAAAAATATGGTGTAGATTTAATTCATTTTACTCACGCCAAAAATACTGCCATCCACAGCAGTACCAAAGTAGATGATACCATTCGATATCTAAGTTTACATGACAATAAGTACATACGATACTTTCCTGGCCATACTAAGAAAGTTGTATCCCTTTGCATTAGTCCTATAGAAGATACATTTCTTTCTGGATCATTGGATAAGTCCTTGAGGCTTTGGGATTTACGTTCACCAAATTGTCATGGTGTCATGAATGTTTCTGGACGTCCAGTTGCTGCATATGATCCTGAAGGCTTAATCTTTGCTGCTGGAGTAAATTCAGAGAGTATCAAGCTATATGATTTACGCAGTTTTGATAAAGGACCTTTTGTGACCTTTAGACTTTCTCAGGAGAAGGAATGCGATTGGACTGGATTGAAATTCAGTAAAGATGGTAAGACCATTCTAATATCGACGAATGGTAGTACGATTCGCTTAGTTGATGCTTTTCATGGAACTCCATTACAAACTTTTGCTGGTTATTTAAATAACAAAGGCATCGCAATTGAGGCCAGCTTTAGTCCGGATTCACAATTTGTATTTAGTGGTTCCACAGATGGTAGAGTACATATATGGAATGCAGAAACTGGATACAAGGTATGTGTCCTTAACGGAGATCATCCAGCACCAGTTCAATGTATTCAATTCAATCCAAAATATATGATGTTGGCATCTGCATGTACCAATATGGCTTTCTGGTTACCAACAGCTAATGAAAATGTATAAGACTAATCAGACTAATGTAGGGCAATGCTCTCAGAAATTTATTTATTATTGGTATGGAAATAAGCTGCGAATTACAGCAAACAGAACGAAATGGTGGTCTAAAAAGCTCCTGGGTATATTAATTGATGAAAGGATATTGCATCTATAATGTATACAAGATGAAAGAGCCGACGTATGATACGCCGGTACCGGTACGAACCCAAGGAGCAATAGTATCACTGAAGAACAAGAAAAATAGCTGTTAAATGATAGCCATGCTTCTTTGTACTTGCACTTGTGTGCTACAGAATGGCACGTTTGGAGTACGTTATGCACTTTCTATGTATGTCGTCGTTATCTTCGTCGTCTTCATCGTCATGCATCCTATGGCGCGATGAACGCGACCATTATAATACATACCTTGCCACTTTTTCAAATTGTGGCATATACCATCATTTCTATAACATCTTAAAGTATATTAAATACTGCTAGTATTCGGATGTGTCGTCTTGTGTACATAGTTTCTCTTCCTGTGTACCTGTGTGTAGTATAATGGATAAAGAGCAATTTATATACTAAAAAAAAAAAAAAAAGAAAACCTGCTGTGACTGTGAATTTTGCTAAATCACGAACAGTTTAAATATTTCAACGTATCTGCTTTTCTTTCATCTATTTTCATTAATACATGCATATAAGGTGAATCATAAAGAATTTTTATTGTAATGATGATATTAAAATCAAGCCAATACATTTTTTTATGCATCAATTCAAACAAGAAAAGGTACGTTTAACATTTTGGTACCGTGATATAAGTGATATAACTCAGAATAAAGTTTTTTCAAATAGTAAACAATAGTTCGCTTACAATTTTCTAAATAGATCTAATTAATCTAAAATAAAATGAACTTTTAAAATATATATATATAAATACTTGTTTTAAAATTTTGATTGCATCGATGCTATGAAAAATGTTAAAAAAAAAAATTTCGAGAACTAGACTACACACACATATTATTATTAACTTTGTTTATATAGAAACAGTCTGTCAATATACATGTTACATCTAACACAGATGCAAACAATTATAAACGTGCACCCAATTACACCTGGTTGACTCTTAGAATTTGAATTCTTATTCATTACATATCATTAATTCATATTTTTGTTTAAACCCATTTATTCTCATGTACGACCGTCCGAAAACCAAAGGTGTTTGATCATCATTTTATTGAATACTATTACAAGTATATTAATACGATGATATACACACGAGGTAACATACAATGTTGTAATAAGCAAAAAAGAAGAAAGAAGGTAGTCATCGAGCTTATTTATTATTACATATATACGATAGACACACACGATCGCAGCTCATCTACGTTTTCTTTAACAGCGTTAAGCATTTCGAATTATTACGAATTTTTCTACGATAAAGTTTATACCATTATAATTCTGGTCTATTGCACGACTGCCACAGAATATATACTTGTGTTAATTATGCGTTATCGTAACTACGATATATCGTCTTCATCAATTTGCATGCGTTTAACCGGCGGGCCGGAATGAAAAATTAATCAATATTCGTAGTGAACGCAGTAAGGAAAACGTCTGATAATAATCCAGTTATTCTCGAGTTTGACGTAAATCGGATTCACAACCCACCATCCATCCATCCATCCATCCATCCATCAATCCATCCATCCCTTCTTCTCCCTTTCCCTCCTTACCCCTTACCATCTCCGTAATCCTAGTCTGCCTCGAAGTGCATACGAATGGACGGGCTCGTTTCTCCAGAATTTGCATTGTAATTAAGTTTACAAAGAATTACTAGGCTATGTTATAAAAGAAAACCAAAAAAAAAAAAAGAAAAGAAAAGAAAAAGAAAGAGAGAAAAAAAAAATCTAACAGATCGGAAGAAGATAAAAGAAAACTTGCACTGCCGTCGAATATTGTGCACTTTGGCACAAACGAGCATTATTTAAAATTTCTCTAATTGCATTTGATTCTTCAAACTTTAAACTAGACAGTGAGAGTTTTACTGTGAGGCATGATGCATTGTTATATTTTTTTAAATACATTTCAATTATAAAAGAGATAACGTTTTCGATGTTAAGTTTTATATTAAGTCTCCAAGAAAAAAAAACGATCATTAGCCTCTGTATATTATTCTGTTACCCACCGTAATTCTCAGTTTTTAATTCTCTGAAGATGTTTCTTCGATGCTTAGCGAAAAAAAAAGAAAAAGTAAAACCAATAAGAAAAATTAAGAAATACGAGGTGCATTAGCCTACAAAGCTAATATAAAATGTGATTTAGTTATTTCAAAAATTAATGTTTAGTATATTTTTATGGTGTGTATGGTTTAGGAAAAAGATTCTATGAATGTGGATTATAATACTAGATTAAACGAAACAAAACAAGAAAAAAAAAAACAAACAAAAAATAGGATTGTACAGTACTCTAGGGTGGTAGATATTTGTTTTTTTTTTTATAAATCATTGTATGTATATTATATTTATATATAATTTACTGCTGTCTTTTTTCTTCTTTTTTTATATTTTTACGTATTTAATTTGTTAATGTTATAATAATTATTAAAATCAGCATTTTTTTTCTGTCTTGCGAGGACATTTTGTTTATTGGATTCTAAAGCAAAACAAAAGTTCAATAAAATAGGCACGATCGATGCAATTTATGCTAATGACTAATATACCATTTTAAAATAATCTTATACGATTTTTTTATATATTTTACTTTTTAAATTATTTGAAAAATTTTCTAGAGAAACACCTCCATTTTGATGTCGTTAATAGAATATAAAATTGAAATTACTTGTGCTTATATTTGTATCTTCATTGTTACAAGTGACCTCATTTTCAATGCAAAAGATACATTTAATGTACATATATTATTATATATATATATGTATATATATATTATATTTTGATATGAAAAAACGTAAAGATTCTTTAAAAAATTTTTAATTATTATGATTAGTTTAAAAAATCGTTTTATATAGGGGAAAAAGAAAAAAAATTTGCAGTCGTGCCTAAAAAGAAAAGAAAAAGAAGAAATTGAAGAAATTAAATTCGCATCACAGTGAACTAATATAAGTTACAAGATGTCGAAGATAATTCTCATGTGATGGGAGAGGGGAGACATCTAAGAAATGACCTGTCTTCTTGTTTTTTTCTTTTTATTCTTTTATATATATTATATGTACATATAAATATAATTCTCTTTTTCACATTTATGTTAAGTTAATAGATTTATTTTTTGCGATTGCAACTTGCGGAGAGAGAAATCACATTATAATAATATTTTATTGGATTGGAAGAGGATGCATGTTTTTTTGCGTACGTGGATATATCTACAAGGCTGGATGCGCCCATACGTCGTATACTTTCGTGTACGATCGTGCTCCGAAGATCAGTAGCAGCTCGACATGCATGCATGCGCGTGTGCATGCGTGCATCGTATATGCATCTCTCTGCTTACGTGATCCATGTGTATGTATATATGTATGTATATATGCGTCGTACGCTTGCTCTTCTTCGTTATGTAAAATAGTATTTTTATAAAGATAAAATAGTGTATGCAAGGTCTATAAAAGTCATAACGTTAAAGAAAGAAAGAAAAAAAGAAAAGAAAAAGAGAAGCAAAAAAGAATACGCAAGGAGAGATGCGATGATGATCACGTTCGTATTGAATAAAACAAAAATTTGCTAAAAGAGAAGAACATCAATTACATTACAACATGAGAAGTAAATAGAAAAAAAAGAAAAAGAATAAAAATAAATGCTGGTAAGGAATAGGAAAATATTCTTTCTTAGTTACGTTTTAAATTACGATGTTCGATTAATATATTAACCCTTTGCCGTCCGAACGCTTTTCACTGTTTCGTTTCAGCAGGTCCGCGCAGATTTCAGCAGTCGCTTGTCCGCTTGGTAGCGTTTTTTGTGGAAAGCATACATGATCTTACTGACGTAACGGACTTATGAATTAGTGCATGTATAAAATAAAATTGTAAAATTTTTAAACATTTTTTTATTGTTTACAGCCTATAATTAACCATATATCGGACGTACTGAAACGAAAGGCCATGTCGAG
>JACGTP010000033.1:1324314-1342374 GCA_023678845.1 Mischocyttarus mexicanus | reverse complement strand
CGACGATATATCGTTGCGCCTCCGTTGGGGCCTTATTGTATTCATCAGAAGAGGTCTGTGTTTCAAAATAACTTTATAAAATGTTAAAATGGTTCATATTCGATGCAACACAAGTGAAAAATTGTTATTAGATTAAACTTTTTGTTATATTTTATGCTGATTAGTGCCGCGGGTCTGTATATGTTAGAGCGATAAGATAGAAACGGGATATCCCTCGGATATTTGTCGACACGGGATAGTTTCTTTGGACCGTTATCGCAATCTTTATGATGTTTATTATAGTTATCGGAATATTCAAGTGGGATGCGTGCATCGACTCGGCAAGCCTAAAATCTTTTTCAGTCTTTCTTGATCCTTCTAACGTGCAGTCAGTATTCAAAACCATCAAAGTTTTCATAGAGACACAATTAGCAGTAGTAAATTTTGTCAGTTTTGTTGATACCTTCTTGAAAAAATTATACCCTGTTACGAACATGGATGACGCAGAATATAATAACACTTATATTTCTTTTAGTGACGTATTACCAGCTGCACGATCCACTTGTGTAGTAGATCTGTCTGACGCTTGCCGTGCATCATAGCGTTATCCTTCCGTTTTATTATCCGACTTCTGTTATTGTATTGCAAATGATTGCAAAATGCAATGTCTATATATTATACTAAAAGATGTATATAGAGCTATGACCAAATGATGACTTTTTTTATGTGCAATAACCATTTGAAAAAGAGAAATCACTTTGTACGATTTTTGTTATGTCTTATGTTCATGTTATTCTTATGATTTTCAACAAATAATAAAAAACAATTCGTATCGTTTTATTCTCCCTTTATTTCCGAATATGCTGCTTTTTATATTTTGTAAATATCACTTCTACTTTCGTTTTTACGAGCATTTTCGTAAACCTCTGCAAATTCGCCGATTCGGCCCGGTATTCTTCGCTTATGCACGTTTTTTTCGCCGGTGCTAAAAGGGTTAAGCAAAAAAAAAAAAAATCGATTTTTTGAAGCCTCTAAATCAGGCTCCCCCCTTAGAGTAAAAAAGAGAGATATAAAAATAGAGTAGAGAGTAATAGTAAAAGTATTACTTACATTGCAATGTGCAATGTACACAGAGTCCGAAGAGGTTATATGTCATATTTAACACTTACCGTGCGGGCAACGTATTTTTATAATTTTTACATATTTCTAAATAACCAAGTTTCCGCGCGATTCACGAAAAAACGTCCTCTGCACGCTCTCTACACGCGTACTTCGGCGGTGAGTTATACCCGCATGCCATCTGTCGACATAACATACAACCAATGATTTTACACCATGAAATTGTATGGCTTATTTATGACGTAAATAATATGAAAAAATTACGAATTCGAAATGACATCAAAAAGTGGTGTAAATTTTATGTCAGATTAAGGTCATAATTTTTACAGCAAGATTATACGTCAGATTATACGTCAGATTCTAGTCATATCCTACGTAAGAATTTTACGTCAAAAAAATGACCTAAAATGAACGTCATTTTAACGTTTTGTGTTTACTGGGAATATATTGTAGTACACATCTTTACATATGTACATTGATTACAACCTTTACATGTAAATATAATAAAATGAATGTATATTGATTGATAATAATATTTTTTGATACAGTAAAAATATTTAATCGACAATAATAACGAATTCGAAATTTTATAGTATGTATTTATCGAAAAATTCAAATTTCTATTGTTTTTTAAAGTCGTCATTTTAAATTTACCGCGTAAAGTATATAACCAATCAATTTGTAGTTATAAACATTGGTAATATTATTATTGTTGTTATCAACTTGTAATATAAAATCAATTATATTAATTTATAAAAATTAAAAAAAAATTGTTGTTATAAATTTATATATTTTATTAAATATACAAGAAATATAATAATCAATGTTTTACGTTAATATGACATATTAGAATAGGATAATATAATAAATATTAAAATGTTTCTATTTATTCGATGCATTAATTTGAACTTTCGATTCTAGTTGATTCTAGTGTGATTTCTCGAAACTTTCCTTTCAAAGACAGTTACTTTAGATTAAGAACTAATTTTATTGGATAAAAACTGTATAATGTTATTCGTACAAATCGAATAGTTTCAAAGTGAAACGTTTTACTGATTTACTCTCTAAATACAGATGATTTCATTGACGATGGAAAATAAAATGATGCCAAATAATAAACTATTTAATGATACATGCAAATGGATATGAATGTAACAATAACAATTTTGACGGGTATTAAAGAAGTTTCTATATAATCATTTTTTCCAACTGTTTAACATTAACCGGATTTTTTTTTCGTCACAGTAAGTTTGAAATTAATGCAAACGAACAAAAAAAAAGGTAGAAAAATAAAAGAACAAAAAAAAAAGGAACAATAACCACGCAATATATGCAATCTCAAATCGCTTAATTACGTATCGAAGACGTCAAACGTGTTACAAATACGTGTCATCTTTTTATCTCGAAGAAATCTTGTTAGAGTAATAAAAGAAAAAAAAAAAAGAAAAAGAAAAAATTCTCTCCGTCGTAGTAATGTCAATTTAGATCAACATACACAGCCATTTTGACTGCAGGATGTATAGCCCATTCGAGAGACAAGGTTTTCTTTATTTTTAAAACCCACTTCTCTACTTCATGATTCTCCGAATTCTATCGAGTGTATATTATCGTCTAAAAGAAAAAAAAAATAAATAATAAGAAAAAAGAAAAGAGAAAAAAAATAAAAAAGGAAAAACTTGAAGGTGATACTTCGATGCGTGTATAGATTGTTTGATAGCAACAGTGTTTAACCACGACGATATTCTTTCGCGAGACTGTTGCATGCAACGTCTAACCTGACTTTTTCTTTTAAAAGCACTTTTAAAAAATCTAAGTTTATTTTAATTGCTAATGTAAACACGAGAAAAAGATAGATCGATTTTTAATTTGTAATTTATATTTACATTTTTTTTTTCTCGACAATCTTATCACCGATCAGTGGAAAAAAAGTTGTTGCAGCGGTGGTAGAAATTTTCCTACGTTTATAGTTTTCGTAAGTTTATTGATTAAAACTTAATACGATTTAATCGAGAAATTTGTCTTTTACTTTCTCCTATCAAAGAATAATATTGTGCTCTTTATTTTATTTATGATTGCGAGTGAATTTTTATTTATGAATATAAAATAAATATAAATCAACACAACTCGATGCAAAATTGATAGTTCATGTAATAGTGTTGTATTAAACAATAGTAATAACCAAAAAAAAAGAAAAAAGAAGATTTATCAAAACGTAGATATTATAAATGTATATTTAAAAGTTTAGTGATAAACTGCGATTTTAATAATAAGGAGGAAGTCTTTAGATAAAAAAAAAAAAATATTTAAATGAAGTTTTTTTTTGTCAGAAAAATATCAATTTGTGTAATGTAAATCGCATTATTATTGATAATATTTGGTTGGTAATTGTTATACTGTTACAGATATTAGTCCAATCGTTTTTAATGACAAATATATTGTATGAGATAAAAGTAATAAGAACAATAAGAAGCATCTAATAAAAATGATTTTGTTGCTTGGAAAGACATTGGAATGACTATGATTAAACGGATACAAGATCAATGATTGATCTTCAAAACCTGTATAAATGTATATTAGTAATTTTTTTATATTGATGATCCATTATACACAGATAAATATATAGATATAAATAATTGATACGTCATCTTTTTTTAGATATATAAAAGATTAATTATTAAAAAAATAGTTTGCAATGGATGAAAGAAGAGTAGCAGATTATTTTGTTGTCGCTGGCTTACCTGGTAATAATGACGAAATTATAGGAGAGAATGAAGTTAATGATGAATTAGAAGATTGGTGTCAAGAGGGAACGCATTTGAAAGATATACATATGCAACCACCCATCACAGATCTCGCTGTCATATTTCCAGCTTTGGGCGAACAGTGTCCTGAAGGTTATACATTGTTAGAATATACTGTGTCCGGCATCCCAGCTGACTTAAATCATGGCAGCTTACGAACAAATGAATGTTATTTATGCTATAGGAGAGGTCGGGATAAACCACCATTAGTTGATATTGGTAATATTTTATACTTTAAATTATTAACGAGCAAAGAAATTATTAAAATTATATCAAATATGGTGTGATATTTATGTGATTTTTAAAGGTGTAATATATGAAGGGAAAGAGCGTATAATGCAGGATGCACAAATGGTACTAGAAACTCCCAAAGGACACATAGCGAATGTAAACAATTCAACTTCAAAAATTTTTGTAACATATAGGCGAGCAAGTCAAAAAATGCCTTGCAATTCTCTCGTTGTTACTGACGTATGTGTTATTTTGAAAAACAAAGGGGAAACTCCTCCACATGCGTTTTGTGTTATTAATAAGAATTTAAATAAGGGAATGTTGGGCAGTGATGTATTCTTATGCTACAAGAAATCCATGAATCGTGCTAATCTTATATCATTCAAACCAGCAATACTTTATAAATATCCTACAACTGATTATAACAGCTTCGTTTTCCCAAATTCAGTTGCCATGTTTTGTTTACCTATGGGAGCGACCATAGAATGTTGGCCAAAAATGGCTTGCAAACCTAAGTCATTATTTTCAACATTTGTCTTAACAGTTTCGGATGCTGCACAAAAAATATATGGCTCGGCTATAACGTTTTATGAAGAGTTTACATTGCCACCAGAGGCTCTAAGCTTTAAAGGAAGTTTGGATATGGAAGATATAGAGGAAAATACAAAAAATAATGGTATGTCATTTTTGGTACTTATAAGTTTTTTAAGTTTTCCTATTAATTAAGCATGGTTGCATGAAATAAAGGTAGTATAACATATGCTGATAACAACTAATATATAAAATGCATTCCTTTATTTATTTTTTTTTTTTATTAGAAAAACATTTTTAGTTATTTTAAATGTAACTGTTTAATGTGCATTTCAGCTGATAGTATTGAATTAACGGAGGAGTTTCATCAATCAAAAGCAAAAATGTTCAGAAAATACGGAATACTTAAGAAGCTTAATATATCCCAATGGGCAAAATTACAATTTACAGACCCTAGCAGTCAGTCATTAAATATCAGCAAATCAATATGTATATTATCGCATTGGCCATTTTTTGATACATTTGAAAAGTTTCTAGTCTTTCTGCATAGCATGGTCAATGGAAAACCTCAAAATGTTTCTATAGAAAAGTATATTTCTTATTTTTTGTGTGATATACCTTTCCCAAGTCCACAAAGGTCAAGAATTCTTGTGCAACTTAGCAGTAAAGATAGGCTAATCCTGACTCAGCCAGAAGATTTAGTTTTGCCTAGATCTGGTGCCAGTTTTAGGCAATTATTAATCAATTTGGGTCCTGATAATTGCTTATTGATACTGCTCCTAATCTTAACAGAGCAAAAAATATTGGTTCATTCATTACGGCCTGATGTGCTAACTTCAGTGAGTGAAGCTATTGCAATGATTTTGTTTCCATTTAAATGGCAATGCCCATATATACCACTCTGTCCATTAGGTTTAGCCGAGGTATATTTTATTATAAATTTAACTTCAAAAATGATTTACCATGGATTACTAATTTAACTTAAAATTTTAATATGCAAATTACAGGTCTTGCATGCACCGTTACCATTCTTGATTGGTGTTGACTCAAGGTTTTTTGATCTATATGATCCACCATCTGATGTTAATTGTGTCAATCTCGATACAAATAATATAGCTATTTGCGATGACAAGAAATATTTGAATGTAAAATTACTCCCTAAGAAGGCAGCTAGACAGCTTAGAAATTGTTTGGAACATCTTTATTCAAAATTAACTTCTCTTGGGAAGATATACTCTTCTCAAAAAGGTAATCATAAATTATATACATTTTTAAATGGTTAACTAGTGAAATAATTTATAAGCAATATTAAAGTATTTTTATTTATATATATATATATTTATATTTGACATTTCAGATCAAGAACATGGCGATTTTAGTGTAGATAAAGAATTTCAACAAAAGCAGAAAGAACAAGCATTGGAACTTGAAATACAAGACGCTTTTTTAAAATTCACTGCTACTATTTTAAAGGGTTATCGATCTTTCTTATTGCCAATTACAAAGGCTCCTACTGTAGGATCAACAGATCCAACAAGTTTATTTAATATGCAAGAGTTTTTAAGAAGTCGTGATAAGGCTCATGCAAAATTTTATAGTATGCTTGTTAGAACTCAAATGTTCATAAGGTAATTAACATAAAAAATGTCTATGTATTATTTTCACGAGATATCTTTATATTTTCATATTTAATATATTTTTGTTTTTGATATTAATTTTGTCAATAATTAATCTTAGATTTATAGAAGAAAGAAGTTTTGTATCTGATATGGATATGGCTGGCCTAGCTTTTTTTGATGAATGTACTGAACGTGTGGAGGAAGAAAATGGTAGAAAAATTTGTGTTACTTTATATTTTTTAAATCCTTATATTTATATATTAATAAACATTTGTTTAATAATTATCATAAATATATTATAAGATGAAAAAAATTATATTTTATTTTTAAAATTTGTAGTTACACTTTTGGAATTGGATGAATCTCAACATAGCGAACGTACTGTATTCATACCTCCTCCTGAGGCAGGACCAAATCAAGAACCTTTTATATATAAAACGTTTAAATTAAATTCTGAATTAATGAGGCCTGAAAAAAATTTTAATTTAAGGAATCCAGCTTTAAATGCTTTTGGAATTGTACCTGGAAGTCCTATGGCACGTAGGACTAAGCATGAAATAAAAGTAGCTCAGAAAATGGCTCGAAAACAGGTAAACAATTGTTAACAATTATACGCAAATTATTAATTAAATTCCTTGAATATTATATTTGATATAATTAATTTTATTTACAGGCAGCAATGCCTGATAGATGGGCAAGATGTTTACTTGGGACATGTTACAGTCTCTGGTTTCTACATTTACCAGCAATGTTGCAGGCTTCCAGTCAACCAGCTGCAATTTTGCATCAAGCATATGAATTATTAGTTCGTATGCAAAAGTTACATCTTGATCCTATGGAAGAGGTATATATTTTATAATAATATAGATGTATATATTTGATATGAAAGACGAGTAAAGATTAAATTTGTTTATAGGTTTGTTACAGAGCTATGATGCAACTTTGTGGAGTATATGGACAACCAGTATTAGCTGTTAAGTTATTATTTCATATGAAACGTAGCGGTGTACAGCCAAATGCCCTAACATATGGATTTTATAACAAAGTTCGTAATCTTTTCAATTATATATTATAATATATTATATGCATAGCATATATTAATATACTATTTTTTGTTTATTGTCACAGGCTGTTCTTGAAGCAACATGGCCTTCTGATATGACAAATTCAAGTCAGTTAATGTGGAATAAATTACGAAATGTTATTGTTGGGGCAGCTTTGTTTAAAAAGGCTGGTAGGAAAGGTGCTAGAAGAAGACATAATTCCAATGTTGATTTTTTAAATACTGATGGAATAACCGAAGAAATGGAACATGCTCTTTCCAGATCTAGCCTTGACAGTAGTCATTCTCAAGATACGGAAGCTGCTCATAGTGACTGTAAGTTTTATTTATTATTTCTAAAAATATATATTTTTAAAAATGTAAGAAAAAATAAATATTATTTAATGTTAAATTTTTGGTTGTTCTTGTTTTACAGCAACAAAAGGTAGTTCTGTGCCTGATTTACCAGGATTTGGATCATATGAATTGAAAACTAAGCTTCTTAGACAAAACAGTATTGTAAAAGATCAAGCGTTGCCGAATATGGTGCAATCAGAGAAATTAAATCGTTCTTTTAGTAACCCAAGGTATTATACAGAATAATAATTATCATTAGTTTTGGATGTATCCAACAGGATGATTATGTACCGTTTATGTTATGCACGAAATATGCATGTATAAAAATAACTGCTATCTGCGTATTATACTTCTAAAAAGCTTGCATTGATGATACTATGTTACGGTGCTGGTATAGAATAGTACGCAGTACCGAATCGCCATTGAAGAGTCCTGTACGAACACCTGTTACTGAAAATGATCCATTGGGGGCTCTAATTAATGATGAAACGCCAGTTGTATCGCCTTCTGAGGAAAATGACTCCAATTGCTCAACTAGTACTTTAACAGTTTTAAACAATACTGTTGAAGAAAGACCAGGTGGACCACTTTTATTTAGAAGGTATACCAAAAGTCACATTATTTAGTTAAAACTAATGTGGCATGATCACTGTATCTTCGCTATATAAAGAAAAGATTCTTTATGAATATAAAATATAATTATAGTTCACCACGATACTTTATTAATTGCTTTTTTTACATATTAGTGCTTATCGCATTTTTCTTTTTTATTTGTGAGACTTGCAAATTATTTTCAGTAATAATTTACCACGGAGTGCAACATTTCATCAAGCAGTAGATGAAAGTAGTACAACAGTAAGTGGTAATTTACAAAGGAGCGAAACGATGCCTCATTCAGTAGCACCACCAGGTGAGGAGAGAGAAAAAGAGAGATTGGAAATAAGCAGTCTTTGGTCGCAAAAGGACAGTGTGACATCTAGTTTATCTAGCCTAGGATCCAGTTTAAAACTTAGTTTTGGGTAAGGCAGAAAATTATATTTAAGATACAAGTATTTTCTAATATACATTAAACATAGATTTGAAACAAAATAAAATGTTAATATCTATATATTTCATAATAACTATTAATTATTGTAATTTTCTAAGTTTATACGATAAAAATGAAAGAAAGTAAATAGGAGAATGCTTGTACTATCTTATAATTAATTAATATTTTTGTATATATTTAATTTATTAGGTAATGTAGTTTCTCATTTAGTCTTTTCATTCTAAATTCAATTTGATTTTATTTTCATTATTATTTTGCATGTTCGTTTTGAGTTTTGTATCATTTATTAATGTAGACGATACTCAGCCAGCGGATTAGCATTTACTAAAAATAAGGAATTAATATCATCAAATCAATTCATCGAATCTCTTAATCTATCCAGTTATATCAGGTATGTGATATCAATGCTTTTTTTAAAGAAACAAAAATTGCTTAAATATTATTTTTTATTTAGTTATGGCACTATTTCATTTTAAAAGGAAAAGACTATACATCCAGGCAGTGTTTGTAACAATAATTCTCACATATCTTTTATTATCAATAATTTTATATATTTTTCTAGTCCATCAGGCTTGACTGGAAAAAGATCCAATGAAATAATATTGGGCGGCTTGAACAGTTTAAAATCAGCTGCAACGAGTGTTGCTAAAAAGTTTGATGAAATAAAAGAAGCTATATCTGCAACCAGTACTCCCGTTAAACTTAAAGAACGTGATCCAAAATTAGGGTGTGGGATATCACATGAATCTTTAGATTCTTGTACTGATGGATCCTTGCAAGATCGAAATGAAGTATCCGCCAGATTGTCTGGTGCGTTATATAATCAACATCTAACATCTTCTTAGTCACAAGAGATAATAGGGATAATTAAATATACAATAAAAAATGTACATGTGTTATATTGATGCAAACATTATGACTGACTAAGGAGATGTTGTAATACCTGTTTTTATTCTTCCAATGTAAGTTATGTTCTGTTTTAAACAGGTGACGGTACTTTGGATGTATATCTGCTGTATGAACTTGGAGAATGTCTATATCCCAAAGGTTCTAGAGAGTTAGAAGAACGTGCTGCTATTGAATTTGTTCTTTCAAGCGCTAGCAGATGCCATCATTGTGCTGCAATACTTTATGACGAAGAAATAATGGCAGGATGGCAACCAGAAGATTCTAATTTAAATACAGTTTGCCAATATTGTGACAAAGCCACCGTCCCCCTTCTTACAGTTACTATATTAGATTATAGGTATACAAAATTAAAAACATCATAACATAGTTATTATTAAATGTTAAGTATATGTGTATTTTCTGTTTATTAAGATGTAAAACGAATGAAAAAAGCAGTGATCCTTTAATGGGAGCTTTAGTCGAACTTTCGGATAAGCCGAGGGAGCAGCTGGAACCAATTACGATACCATATTTAAATCCATTGGTTTTAAGAAAAGAATTAGAGAGTGTATTAAGTCAAGAAGGTGATGTATGTTTAACTCGACATATATTCATAGAAGAACATCCAATAGTATACTGGAATCTTATATGGTACTTTGAAAGAATTAATTTAACAAGCCATCTCTCTGATCTTTGGTTGCATAATGATGCAAACAAACAATTACAAAGCAACTCTAATTATGTGAGTATAAGAACAATGTGGGATAATGAAAGAATTCATATGGGTCGATTACCGATGTATCTACAGTGGAAACTGAATACTACAGAAGACCGAACGTAAGAATTGCTATACTTTTTGTATATAATATTAGCATGGCTTCTAAAATTATATATTGAATGTAAACGTACTGAGTTGGCAGCTTTCGTTATATTATATGTGTAATATTTTTTAGTAGGAATATGAGTTACGTATTTTTTAAGATAAATATAATTCCTTTTTTTTATTAAATTCGTTTTATATATAAGTATATATAAAGTAACGTTATTTATATATATATATATATATATTACAGAATTTATTTTTAGATATAAATAATTATCTATAAAACAAAGACTATTAATGTTATTACAGCGATTAAGTGTTACTCAATATTATTTATTGCTCATTTTTAGGAATTAGATATTTCTAAGGGATTTAAAAATAATTATACATACAAAATTGATAATTCATAAAACATCCAATAATATTTAGTATTATACAATTTAATGTGTATTAACAAGTTCTTTGACTTTCACTAGGTTGTATATAAGAAGCGTATCAAAGTTTTAACGAAAACTTGACTATTTTTATACAAGAGCATTAAGTTGTATTGTTCCAAGTGTGATACATGACATACAAATCAAATATTTTTTTATATTTTATTTGATATTATATATTTGTCACATTGTAGATATCTGTCAAGATGTTTTGTATGTTAGACTAATTCTATTTAAATTCGGGAAAATAATAATGCATGACATTAATATTTGTACTGCTTAGAAAAACATAATTTATGCTCTTGGTATATAATCCATATCACATTATGTAAAATTAATTATCAGATAGGCACGTGAACTTGTGCACATCATTTCTTGTTATTGTAGCAGCATGGGCGTCTGTAGGAATGTACCTTGAAAATCAGTTAAAGTAAAAGTTATATTGTTATAAATCTAAATTATTTGCACAGTAAAGTGTGTTACATATAAAAATATTTAATAAAAGATTAGAATTTTTGCGATTACAGGAGAGGCTGTATCTGCTTGGTTTTATGCATTCAACACCTGCAGACGTCCATGTATCCAAACTGGGATTCTATACTAACTCTTTGGCACACACATCAATTTATTTGAAGGAATATAAAATTATGCTAGAATATTTTTCTTATGTTCGCAAAATTGAAATTTTCTGTCTAATAAGTCGTAACTCGTAGTTTAAGGTAATATTATTCAATGCTGTAAAATGGATTATCGAGAAAGATAGTTTATAGTTTTAATTAACTTGACACTTTCAGATTAATGCAAACGATAATATCATACGTACGTTGCAATGACTTGACAGAACCTATTAAAAAGGTGGCCTTAGAAAGAAGTAAAAATCAATCTGAAGAAGAAGCTCCATTTTCTATTTATAGAGATATTTTGTTTTTGGCATTTATTGCTGTGGGTGGAGGAAATATTCACCAAGGTAGAATTTTTTCAAGATAAAATTAGCCTGAGCATGTTTATATAGCATGTGTTTTATTTATATATGTATTTATATATATATATATATTATGTGAATATTAGATTATATATATATATATATATATTCAATCTATTAAATTCTTATATTAGATTTATATATGTTCGTTGTACTACATTGATAAATTATAATATTATTATATTATGATTATATTTAATTGATAAATTATATTTTTCAGGAGTTTTCGATAAACAGTATGGTTCTGCTTTAGAACGATTAACAGAAAACGAAGAACATCTACTTCATAAGCAGGATGCCCCTCCGTCCCTAATGTCACTTTGCTGTAGACATTATTTTAAACAATTAATCGTTTAAACAATTAATTGAACGCAATCGGTATTATGTTAACCACCAGATACTCGCGACAAATTTTGGGATAAAGTGTAACGGATTAGACTTTAGATCAAATCTATAAGATTAAGATTGCACAACGCATGCGAAAATTTCTGATATCGTGACAACAATTGTAACAAAGATCATCAAATGTTGTTACATTTTAACGAAAGTGATTGTCCGTTTTATTTTAATGATTTTTATCATTCGTTGTTGTTGCGTGCGGGTCAAAAGTAACGTAATCATGCCAACACATTCAATGACTTAAGATTTTTTCAAAATGATATACATGGGTCTTTTCTGCTCTCAGACGAAATTATTTTTTTAATCATATTCAATGAAAATCGAGCTATGGATGTGCATTGTTAAATCTAAGAGTATAATATAGGAAAATACCAAATACCAAAGAATTCATAAACAGTAAAGTTAAACGTAGTTTCTTTTTTCAGATATTTTAACAAAATTTATTATTTCTGTCTGTTTTACATAAATTATTACGATTCAATATTTAAAGTGCAACTTTACTGACTAGACTACAAAAGTTGCTATTCATTATTTTTTTAGATCGAAAAATAAAAGCGTAATATTTGTAAAATTGAATATTTAATTTATATTACCAGGTAATATATTTTCCTTGTACTCTTAGATAGAATAAGCACATATTAAGTCTGGGAAAAAGAAATCCATCATTTTTACGTCCTGTCCCCTCCGCCATTTATAGAGATATATATGTCTCCACATTAAAAATAATGGATTTCGTTTTCTTCAATTTAATATTTGTAAGACCAAAAACACTAAGTATTGGTTTTATGTATCGTACACTTTCCTCGAGGTAATAACATTAACTAGCAATATGTACATTTTGGCCAATATCTGGTTAATAGCATATATGATCTTAATTAAATACGTAGTTTTGGAATTAAGTATGTGGATTTTGAGCGATGGTGTTACTTAATGTGAGGGGATATTGAATCTATATATATATATATAAGCTCTATTTAAAATCGTGAAAGATTTAACGGAGCGATTAGAATTAACGAGCTAGAACTTTAGATTACTTTGTATAAAATAGCAGGAAGAAGGATTGCCACACGATGAATGAATGAATGAAGGTTGTCCTTATGACATGTATGTTTATCAAAGCACGTATGCATCGATGCATTTTGTGTTTTCTTGTGGTAAAAAAAAAGAAACTCGCAACAATGAATATTATTATAATAGAATATTTCTTATAGAATATCTTCTCCTGCCTAATTTTCTTTTATGCTTTCAATTTTTTATGCCATGTACATTTACCTCGAATACTGAACAAACAAACAAACAAATAAATAAATAAATAAATAATTAAATAAATAAAAACTTAAAATAAAATAAATAAATGTATTATTGCACGCGCGCTCATACGTATAAACATACATACTTATAAACACATTAACAAATGACATAGTAGATCTATAAAAAGTCGATATCTCGACATATTTTACAAAAACAATATCGTCCGTTTAGTAAATGAGGCATAGAAATCGCGTGTCTTAATTGTAAATACTATTGACGATTAATACAAATTAAATTTATTCAACAGTAATATTTAGTATTTTTTATTAATTGCGCTCTAATCGCGTGCAGAATATTAAAATTATTGCGCAGTCCGATTTTATAATGAAATGGAATGCTTGCCAATTGCATGTGCATATAAGTACTTGTATATAAAAGCGCATGTACACCGATCAATCTTGCGACACATGAAATCATTCGTTATGTAAAATTTGCATGTATACAAAATAAGAACATGAAACAGAAGAATGTGCATGTATATAGGCCTTGTATATGCACCATAATAGATTAGGCGTATTAATGATGGATTTCTTTGGCAATATTGTGCAATACAGGACTGGCTCGTTTTCAATTAAACAATTAAAACTATTTAACAAAATATTATGTATATACGAACAGATAATAAACATTCGATCGTAATCGTTCCGTGGAAAATTAATCACGATTAAAGCATAGTATATTTTGAGACGTGAAGAAAGTATGTAGTTATTAGCAATTTCATCTATTTTTCTCTCTCTCTCTCTCTCTCTCTTTCTCTATCTTCCTCTATGTTTTTATTTTTTATTTTTATTGTGTATCTTACAGATATATATATTTATATGAACTCCCTCACATCGATATAATTTTAACTTCTCATATTATTTTAATAAAATATTTCCTCACGTTCTATAAAAACGATCCATCCTGTATCTATATGAATTATTATCAACCAAATGTTGATGAAGCCATATATATATAAAAAAAAGAAAAAAAAACAATATGTAACTATTTTCGATAATATACCGCCTTTAAACTTAACAGGACGAGTATACACTATGACCTTTCATTTTCCTTAATATGTATGTACAAAGCAATAATGGTAGTAAAATGCATTATTTACTTAGCAATGCAAAAAATATAGAGGAGAATATTGTTTGTAAAGAATATATGTATATGAATTTTTGGTAGAAAACCTTTGATACAGTATTTTATCTGAGCATCACGCGCTCGCGCGTAAGTTATAACAATAAATACTCGAGAAGGATATAATCGTATATAGGATGAGAAGATTACAATTAAACTCGTATAAAAAAAATTAAAAAAAAAAAAGAATATATATATATATGTTAAGTTTTATCACAAGTTCGTTTGTATTAACAATATTTATTATATTATAAGCATCTTAGATGATTTGAAGGACGATCTCTGATTAAAGTAAGAATTTTATAAATTCTACGTTTTTTTTTCTTTTTTATGTGTAGAGCAAGAGAGAATAAATGATTAATTGTGATTAATTAACGTAGTATTACTATTATATTCATTATGCATAGTAGCGGAGTTCCTAAACTATTATCTTTATAATATATAAAAATCATTTCTCGTTCTTCAATCTTTTGAAAGAAAAGATAATCAAATAAATATATATGCAATTTATTATATGCAATAAATCATGTTTATTAATAATAAACAATACGTTCCACAGGTAGAGACAACACGTATGTAGACACATATACATTAACAGTTTCGAAAGCCGAAATAACACATGTGCCTTTTAATTATATACGTACATATATGTATATATATATAACGCGTAGAAGAGTTATATTGACGTCATTCCTTCGTATACTTTTTGTATAACACATTAGATAACATTAAAAAAGAAAAAGAAAAAAAAGGAAAACAAAAAAAAAGAAATTATTGTAAGTCTATCTCATTAACTCTAGAAAATTAAAAAATTATATTATGTACATGTATATATATATATATTATGCAGTATATTGAAACAAAAATGCTGATGGCGTCCTAATAGGTATTAGTCTCTGACTACCGCTTCTATCTACGACTACGTAATAATTACGTCCGTTAATGTTATGTCGTTTACCCAAGAAAGATGTATTCCCTTCATTATAATGATATACTGGTGGTGGAGTTCTTTTAATTAAACTAACGTTATTATCCCTCAAATGATTATTGTTAGTAGTATCGTATAAAGGTAATCGCGATGCCCATAAAGATTGTTCCGAATTTTCTTGGTACTTAATAATTTGTTTTGGAATCTTAGACGATTGTTTCGCGTCTTTCTTATTCTTTGTACAATAATTAATATACTTTATGATTAATTCTATTATGAAAACTATCATTGCAATAATATATCCGGCTGCAATAACTTCATAAGTCAAAGATAAATCGGTATTTCGAAGTTGTCTTTCCGTTGATTGAAGGTCCACTGGACAAACGTTAGCCAACGGAAGATCACTTATTTTCTTATGTTTGATTAAACCGGATTCTATGAGAGAAGACAACCTGCAAGAGTATAGTAAATTTATCTGAACATTTTGTGTGTTTGATATTATAAAGAGTTCACTCTAACTAAGGTTTACAAAAGATTTTTAAATGTTAAGAATAAATAGATGATCTTACACCATATTTATGCCATCCACGATAGTCGAATTTAATGGGAAAGCAAATGCCCGATTTCTCGAAAGAATACTTCCAGGCATGATGACATAAGTACAACGTTTGTTGTGCTCCAAACCTTCACGAGTTTTATTAATATAATCCTCGAATAATAATTTTCGAAAATAGTGACGTTCTCCGAGATAAAGTTTTTCTATATAATAAATAATATTATTAACAGAGAAAATATTTGATCAATTTAAATGTTCATCTCTAATCTCACTGTATAATTAACCCCTTTCCGTGCCATTTAGCTCGACGAAACTCGGGCCCAAGCGATGGGCGTCAACGCGCGCTAAACAGACAAGACTGATGTCGAGAACAGTCGAACAATAGAGCTTGGTTTGTTACGTTTACGTTTGGCTCAACTATCTGTTCGCGAACCTGACTCGTGATATTCATGTTTGGGCCAAAATCTTCATCACGAGTCAGACTCGTTAAAGTACAGGCAGGGGTTAATTAAAAAAAATGTAAATACCATTTTCGACGGTATCAAATATGTAACTTGCTGGCTCATTGTACATCGTGATATATTCTCCTTGAAATTTGGTTTGATTTAACAATGTTAATTCATTTACATAAGGCTGAAAGTAATGAATCGATCGTTAATGTACAACTATTATGAATAGTAGGAAAATGGTACAATTATAAACTGAATATTAATCCTTTGCACTATGAAGTCACCTTTGGCGTGACAAAACTATTTTTCCCTACAAACTCTTAAGTCACCTCTGCCGTGACACTTCATATAGTTAATAAAACAAATTAGTGGGAGGCAGTTTTATTTAAAAAATACTTTAAAATTATGTGTATGTACATAAAAGTCAATCGTTTGTTAATGTAACATTAAACTTTAAATAATTGCAAGCAATTACTTCATACCTAACATGTGATATCAAAACCACAAAAATTAAATCAGGATTGGCCGAGAAGAACAAGCTAGGAAAACAATTATAATGCAAAGGGTTAATAATATTGGAGAATAAATTAAACCTGAGATAAGAGATAATCTATAACGCGTCCTTTAAATGTGACCCATTTGTATCCTTTGTTCACTATATCTTTTATATTGTTAATTGGTAATGTAAATTGTGGCTTTGTAAGGAATGCTGTCAAATTAGCGGTATAAAATGAAGTAAGAATTAATATAAAAATCCACCAGGTAGCAAAGAGCATCCTTGTTGAATCTGAAATAAAAATTTTGTATAACTATTAGGTGTACAAATAAGTTTCCGCCGTTCTTATTAAAACATTAGGCATTTTATGACTTTAAACGATTTAATATTGCTTGCTGAGTTACTCCTAATATAAGTGCAAGTTCTTCTTGCGTTTTATACGAATCTTCAACCAATAATGCTTCCTATTCCGCATATTCGTTAATCTATGTTTTGTTGAGCAACGGAAAATTATTTGTACACCAAATATATATTACTGATATATTAAACATATAGTTATATATTAAACATATAGTTATATATATATAAAAATACTAGAGTGTTTGAAAAATGAATAAAAAATACCGAGAAGTAGTTGATTTATGCATCATTATGAAATAAACCTGACACGAGAGATTACATTTGGAACCCTTTCAGTTCTATGAATGCATACATGTAGATGCAGCTAAAATTATTCGCGTAAATTATGAACGCGTACATACGGTGTCCGATTAAAAAATTGTACAAAGTCACGATTACCTATTAAATTTTTTATTAAAAATTATGGTCAGCTTATCAAAAATGTACTTTGTCCTAGTATCCAATGCTGCATGTCCATAACTGCATGTATTTATATATGCATATATCATATGCATATCACTTGCATAGAAAGAAAACTGCATACAC